>CAXKWD010000004.1:48891369-49491369 GCA_964059195.1 Ectobius pallidus | reverse complement strand
ATAACATAAATATATAAGAAGATTTTATATTTGAGGTAACTACCACACGAGGAAATGATACAAAGCATGGCAATAACTTCCAATTACTTTTAACTTTTTAACTCCTGTGGCCATTACCACAAGGAATATTAAATTTTGCTTAAATGTGTCCACACAGAGTTGACAATTATAAAATATAAATTAATGTTCTTTTGGTGTCTTTTCTATTTACTTAACCATGAAAAATCACAGAAAACTGATACTGAAGAAAAATTACTTACGATGTTGATAAAAGATAAATGCTTAACTCCCATGTCTCCAAGTCTCCTTAGTATTTACTATGGATGCACAAAGAAGACTGTGTTTCAGCTTTGGTTCCAGTGTGAGTACTCTTTTTGCTGACAAAAACTGCCATTCTCAATAATGGAAAACAAGCTGTAAAACAAACGTTAATGGTACAAAACATGTGGCTAGTTCCATGGACATCAATTACCCAAGATATGACTGTCAATTCTCCAGATTGCTGGATGAGCTATCAAACGTCTTATCTTCTTGACTTTTTGCAAGCCTACCTCTCAAACTTCACTGACTGTACTTCCAAGCCCTTAAGGTCTACGTTCACAATCACTTAAATTAATGAAAACTAAAGAAACCTTGCACCTTATACCTACTGTTTAAATGGCTCTCTGAGTAACATAGAAAAGGGAGCAGGAGCTGGAATAACAGTGAATTCTTCTCCCATTATATACCAGGAACGACAGATTTTGAAGCAGAACTGAAAACAATAGCAACTACATTGCAGAATATTCTCTATGGACATCAAACGGGAGAGATAGTAATACTTATGGATTCCATGGCAGTCATACAGGCAATAACCAAATAGTCAATCACCTCAAAAAACATCCAGAAATCAGAAGTTGGTATAAGATTTTGAAGATACAAGGTAAACATATCACACTACAATGGGTTCTTTCGCATATAGGTCTATTTGTAAATGAACAAGTAGATCTGTTAGGTATACAGGGCTCCTCCAACAAAAACCAGAGAAAATGCAAAGAAGGCTACAAGAAATAAAACAAATAATACACCATAACACTCAAGAACAAGACAAGAGAGAACTTCTAAATAAGAAATATGAAACCACAACAAGATCAAATATGAAGAAAAGCAGTAGCATTTCTAAGACTGGAAAGAGACCACGACTGCTTAAGAGAACACCTTCAAAGAATGGGATTTGTCACAGGAAGAGAAAATATTCCTCTAAACAAGGAGCACTTACTACACTGTAGACGACTAGACCCGAAGAAAGAAGACTGAAAAGATCTAATAGGACTAAATTAGGAAGCATGAGGACTGATAGTGTGAAACCAAGCTCCAGCAATTTGAAAACAACATATTGTTTAGAGCTCTTATCAGTGAATTCTCTTTGAAACAATATCTTTCAGCTTGTTTTTTTTTTGTTTCAGGAAGTCCAAGCCCACTGGTGGAGGTAAATCCAGCAGATTACCCTGATGGATTCTATAGAACAAACATAACCATAGGGCGACCAGCCTTGCCTGGAGGCTGGGAGTTGGGGCACAATGCGACCCCAACACAAGGTGACCACTGTCTTCCTTACTGGGCTGCATCATTCAGGAATAATAATCTTATCCACATGGACTGCCTCAAGATCCGTCCTACATGGATGTGGGATCATCACAAACAGCTAGCTTCTCTTTCTCTGGGGTCTTTGTTCATCCCTGGAACTCACAATTCTGCATGCTACAAAGGATCAATCAGTCGACGTGATACATTTTCACGATATCTACTTACACAGGATACCAGTGTTTGGGGACAGTTGGTACATGGCGTTCGGTACCTGGATGTGCGTGTTGGATACTACCCTCCAGGAAACAAGACACGAACAAAGGATCAAAATACCAGGTATTCTGCACTGTTTACTACAATTGACCTACCAGTTGAGAATACTTGGGGGTACCAAGCCCATTTGTTACTTGGAGTAGTTGAAAGCTCTGAGCTAACCACACCTGAGTGTAGATAGGGTGGGGATATTAATAATGCATAATTCATTGTGGGCTCCATCTAATGTTGTTGATGGTAACATACTATTCAGATTTTTGAGCAATCATACTATTACAATTTCTGAGCAATGTTGATAAATATTGTCATTTATATTTTCTCATTGGATTGAAAAACAAATGCATAATAAAACAGCTTCTCCCCCCCCCCCCACTAACTACAATTCTATTTCCCTAAAAACATTTAATTGCACATGAAAAATTCCTTCTGTTTTAGTTATGTTTATGTCCACAATCACCAGATTTCATTTTAAAAATGTCAAAGGCATTAGATGACAGAAAACATTAAAATATGACATTTTGTCATAAGAAGCAACAAGACCTGTACTCTTAAAAGAGAAGAGGTGACATATGTAGGCCTATCGACCCATATAAAATAAAGTCTCACAATGGGAGGGTGCACAGTCACTAAAAAACAGAGACATATAAGCATATAAGAATATAATAAAATAATAAAAGGCAGAGAACGTTTTGTTAACCCCTGAACTTTTAGGAAGAAGCGTGTACCCAGAATATGCAGCAAGTGTGACAAAAGAAGCCACTGATGACAGCGGATGAGGCGAGATATACAAATTATAAATAAGCAAAACTTTGGTATGACAACTGTGAGTAAATAATTTCTTAGAATGCACAAAGATTTGCAACATTTAGCTAAAAATAAACAAGCATAATCTTGTTTCTTCATTTCAATAAAATACCAAAAAATAAAACTTAACAATTAATTGCTTAAAATAGGATAATAGTAAGAGGCAACTTTTTTAAAAAAATCTTTGCCTGATTTCTTAACTACACCCTCATTTCAGCATATTTTTCGCTAGTTTTATTTAATTTCATTAATAATTTTGTTAGGATTTTTGGGGAACAAACTTGGTTTTGTTTAACGAAAATCAAATGAACTCTTTTCTCAGTATATACTGATCTGTCATGAAATCGTTTGAAACATCAAATACCAATTTTCACTACACAATTTTGCTGAAAGCTGAATAATTTCTCTATTCCTAACCAAATTTGTGATTTATATGATTTGTAATAAAAAATGTGATTTTATGTGAAAGAACTTTGCAAATGGGTGTCTCTAATAATAAGTACAGTAGAACCCCGATAATTCGAGCTAATTGGGGCTGAGGCTACCTCGAATTACAAAAAACTCGGATTATACGGAAACATCACTAAATCAATGGGGAAATCATAAATAATGGTTAAAAAATAAATAAATAAACAATATAGTAGGCATACATATATTTTAGGCATACATATATAGTAGGAATACATATATTTTTAGGCCTGTATGTATATTGGCAAACACTTCCAATTTGCTACATCGGCATCCTTTAAGGATTAAGTCATTGTCTGACTCTTAATGGGGTGGAACGGGAAAGCGGCGCTACTAGGAAAACACTTTTAATTACTATTGTTGCTGAAATTACCATTGTTGCTGAGTAGGGATTACTGTAACAATACAGTATTATTTTCTGAAAGGATGGTATGCACTGTACAATTGATTGACACGAGGTCCCGACAAAGAAAGATCGAACCTAACGGTTTCTGTCAATCTGTAATAGAAATGCATTAGCAGTCTGAAGCCAAGGTTATTTCTGTGTATTATGAACGAAAATCCAGTTTTACCTGCATTTTTGTACATGGAAAAATTGAAAAAAGCTCAAAATGTAACACATTCGGAAGTGAGTAAAATTTACATGCGGACACGGTATAAAAACGAGATTTTACTCTAGTTTTATGGAAAATTTTAATTTTCTTGAGACCAGCTCGAATTACACGGAACCTCGAAATACCGGGGCTCGAATTACCGAGGCTCTACTGTAAACATTTGCATCACACCTTTCACTATATGACAAATACAGGAAATAAAGCAGTAAAAAACTACACTTTTCTCGCTCCCCAATTTCAAGGTGTAATTAATAGCAGGGTTAAATTATGCAAAGCATACCTAGGTAGTGTTGCTCTATGTAGAGTAATTCTTAACTCGTGAAAGCATGTAACTTCATTAATGGAAGTAAGAGATTACAGGAAGCTATCAGTATTTCCATGATGCCATCACATGTCCCAATTTCAGTTCACAAAAAAACTTATCGCCTACATAATAATACAATTAAACATTGCAATGGAGAAGTACATAGATTTTCAAGAAAATATGTTGCAGGTTTTGGGTCAATCATGATTTGATCCGTGTAGCACCTTTACTGCCAGTACTGAGAGAAATAAAAAGGTTCCTGCTAAAAACTCAAGGTGAAATTGTGATCCTTGACCTGCATCGCTTCCCTGTTGGTTTTCATGGACGTCCGGCACGGCATCGCCGTCTTGTGTCGCTGCTCTCTAGGGAACTGGGCTCTCTTGCTTTGCCTTCATCAGCTGCCAGTGCTTTGACACTACTACGTGACATATGGGATCGCAAGGACAATCGCAGACTCATTGTTGCATACGGGGACAAGACAGTTGCAGGAGGTAAGCATCACAAAAAGACTTTATGAATAGACAGCGATCCATTCATCAGCTTGAATGTTTACTGATACATCAGTATCTGCCGCATTTTCTCAAAGTATGAGTTTTGAATCAATAAATCTATGTGCTATGAGTTGTCAACACAAGATAATCAATCTTTAATTCTGTTAGTGAAAAAAATAGCTGGGGCTAACTTTACCAGTCTGATGGTTCAAAATTTAATGAATTAAATTAAGAGTAAAAACATGAGAATAAAATAACAAAATATTCTGTCCTGAGAATTATACAAATTTGGATTATTTTACTCTTTAGTCTAAGTTAGCAGAGTTTTATGTTTTGTAAAAATACTCAATAGTGAAGTTCTTTCCAAGGTTCCATAAAATTGTGGTCACAATAAACTGTCCAATGTCCAATGTCCAAAAAAGCTTTAAAAAAATTATTATTAATCTGAATCGTAAACATTTGTTTAACAGAACTCTCTCCTTCTATGTAAAATTTCATTTTACGGGCTGATTCCATTGATGGTAAAGAAAAAAGTTCTAGCACGTTGTAACAACTATTGAGGTTATCACCAGATGTCACTGTTGTTCTCTTCACTTTTGTACAAATAAATAATTAACCATTGCCTTCATTTTAAACACTACAAATACTATTATTTCTACTATAGTATACAGTAATATTATTGTGTAACTAAGAATCATTCATAATTCAAAAAAACATAAATAACTATTTTGGCAATAAAAGTTTGATCCATAAACTAGAAACCAGCAATAATGACAATGCACGTCAGTATTCAGTTTTGCTCAAAACATCCCCACTCATTTAAATTCTGCAATTCGTTATCACAGTGAAGGATTTTTCAGTATTAGTTAGACCTGCTTTTTCTATAATTTCAAGAGAGATGGATATACATTTCTTTACTAATAGATCAATCTTTTACACAGATGTTTCAGCGATTATTCAATTGATTCAAACGTGATTTGTTTCAAACAAATTGTTGCCAACCAAGAGTTTTAATTCTGCTATGTACGAAATTACCAAAAAGTTTCTTTTTTTTACTATTCTAAGCACAAGCGAACTGAAATTATTTTTCTTTTAAAATTTATGACTCAAAATTTTTATGATGTTCAACCATACATAAGAACTTAACAAAACTCGCCAGTGCTTGTCCTGTGAACTTCGTGCTTGCCTTCTATATAATGGTCTTACATTGTATATAACTATTATCACTCATGGACCATAAAAAAAACTAATCTTCTTTAAAACCAATCTACTTGTTCTTCTTGCTTCTAAATATTTAGAAACCCCTGGTTACGGTATAATGACTTCCTGCATTTATTCAAATGATGCAAGTCATGTGCATCCAAGTTTAACACTGAATTGGTTTTTGGACAATGGCATTGAATGTACCATAACACTTCACACACACAGATAAGCATTCCTATTTAATATATTTGCAAAGTGCAAAGTGCAATGATTTATACTGGTACACCCAGACATCCGGTAATCCAGACAGGATTTTTTTTAAAGCAGGATTCACCGATTTTTGATGCCCTCAGTTTGTTATGATGAAAAGTGCATAATTTTATTCACAAAGATATTTTGTTTTGCTAATCCTACACCAGTTTGTAGATTAAAATCTTAGGTATATGTAAACAGTAGTATTAAAACGAAAATTAAGTCGTAGGAAAAAGTATATTTACGAAAAAAAAAATATATATATTTTTATAGTTTTACCCATCTAAAACTTGTATTACAGTACAAGTGCATTTTAAGGCAAATTCTGTTTAATCTGGACTTTCAGTAATCTGGACAGGGTCCGGTCCCATCCAGTCCAGATTAGCAGGACTCTACTTTATAGAATTTCAATTATCCAAACTAATTGGGAACTTATATTACCTGGATATGTAGGAAATTAGATAATTGGGTCATAGATTCAAGCAAATAATAATTCAATATAATAAATCTGAAGTAATATACTGGTAGCAAGGAGTCCATAACTCTAGATGATCTAACAATTCCGAAATACATAGTTTCTTTTATGCATTTGCTTACAGAAAGATAAGATTGACCTGTTAAGAAAACAATGCCAATGGTCTAATGTAGGATGTCCTAAATTGAAAGAAGCCTAAGGGCTAACTTTTTCAATTTAATAAAAGTAATTAAAATTGTGGGTTTCGACAGACCCATGCATGACTGGGAAGTTGCTTAATGCTTGCTGATTAGATTATTAGTATTTTATTTTGAATTCTCTTAACTTGCCACACCTTCATCACCATTTTATAATATGCATTAGAGGCAAATTTATTGAAAAGGAAGAGGTAAACTTGGGACCTCTAATTTATGTACAAATGCTCCACCATCAACTTAACTTCATATATGCTCAAAACTGTTGACTATGAACAAAACATTTACTACAGTAAAATATAGCATACGTTTCAGTAAATCTGTGTTTGAGAATTTTAAATTTATTTAATATTTTTATTGGTTCAGATTCCAGTTGGTTATGGGGACCACTACCACAAATGTGGGGAAACCAACAAACCCCGAGTGGTCTGCGGAACTTCTTACAACGAAGCATGGATAGTGCGAAGCAGCGTACTCCAGGGTTGTGGGCTGCCATGGCAGAGCTTACTCCAACCCCTCTTGATGTTATGTTCAACCCCACCGGCAGCTTAAGAGCAATGGCTGATGCTGTCAATCGCAACTTGACAGTATGGTTTCGCAATCAATGGTGGCCTCACACTAACATCGTTGCAACTGATTTTTTCCTGGGAAATAATTTGATTGATGTTGCACTTTCTGCAAATCTTCGCAAGATAAACATGGTGGAGTCATGAGATTCTGTTTCTGTGTAGAGAAGAAAGTAATTAAGCCAGATAGTCTGAAGGCTTCACTCAGAAGTTTATAGGCTGACAAACTTAAAAAATCTTATCAGTCAAAAAAATGAATATAAAAATGTAATAATGAACTTTTCTATCACTGGGCAGCATTGCATATTTATTTTAATAGCTTTATCTGTAACCACAGCCCAAAATGATTCATATGCATTTATGGTATTTCAGTTAGATCAAAATGCAACGAAATGCTTTCCAAGAAATCTGAAAGATGTTTCTTCCTAGCAGCAGAACATGAAAAGTGGTAAAATAAATAAGCTTAAAACAATAATGAAAGATCTAAATATATCAAGTAAGAAGAAATACACAACTCCGAAATATTTTCTATTCTAAACATTTAAATGATATAAGAGTCATGCTTTGCAATAACCTGCATCAGATATTGTGTATCCGAACACATTTAGTGTTTTAGTTCTATTTAGCTCATGAATCAGTGACAAATCCAGTACAAGAAAATGTAGAATTTCACCAAATGCAAATGTCTGTCAACATAATTTTACAGTTTTTATTTTTATCACTTTCATTTTACTGCACCTACATTTTGTGTAAATTCAGAAGACACAACAATGAAACATCTTCATACCTGTAGCTTCTTTGATAAAAAATAATTAATCATTGACCATAGCGATTGGGTAAATGAGCTGCATATGTGCAAAAGGAGATAATAATAAATACAATATTAATAAGACATTACTATTAGTTTTACCAAGGAGGTTAATAAAAAAATAATAGTGTAACTTGAGGTCTAGATTCTTTCAACATAAATCCAGATTTTATCAAATTTATCAATGAAATCAGGACCTCTAATAACATTGCCTATTATAGAGGGTTAAGTCTGTCATTTCTTTTATCCCATTAGACCAAACCTAGTGTTAAACTCTAAAGAAAAACGTCAGAAGCAATGGTATTGGCTCAAGATATTAACATTTTCATCTCTGTTTATTTAGAAAGTTTTGACTGATATTTTGTTTGGTTTGCTTATGGCAGAAGAAATTAGCTTAATTATATGAGAAGTACACAGGAGAGATACTTGAGCAAACTTGAAAAACAAAACAAATGAAAATATTAAATTTCTGTAAACGAAGTTTATGATGTGTGTGAGTACCTCAAAATATTTTGTTAAAAAATGATACTGTTACTGTTTACAGGCTTATTATAGTGGTTATTTTAAGTTATTCTGGACAGTATATGTAAATGGGACACAGTATGGCATCTGGGATTTTAAATCTAGAGTCAAACCTGCCTAAAACAGTCACCAGTGGTTCTTCCAAAAACTGGCTAAATTAAGGTTACGAAATTTTCAAAATCGGTGAAGAGGTCTGGTTCATCAAATGAAGTAACAAGCACATGTATGCACTGATGGCCATGTGAATCGTTCTCAATCAAAATTTTACCATGGTAAAGTTTGCATTTCACCCTGTTCATCCTCAATCAATCATGATCAAGTTAAACGTGGTATTTGACAAGGGTAAAACTTAACCACTCATAAGGGAGAATTGATCAAGGTGAAGTTCCAAAAAATGGTGCTGTGTGTACATTTCTTGACAGAATAAAATAAATTATGTACCTAGACAATTTTAATAGATATTATTGCAGAAAGAGAGATCTTTGAAGCTTATGGAGATAGAAAACTCAGGAAATATTTTGACTGTCAAAGAAAACAGTGTGGTTCATTGCGGATGAACTTTCCTATTAACAGAAACAATCCCGTTCCACTTATAAACAGAGTTTTAATACCGCTAATATGCTACAGGTGAATTGAAATAATTTCTTAGATATTCATTGCACACCACCAGGAAATCCATCTATCAAGTGTAACTAAAAATATCAACCATAAAAAATATAACTCACCTTTTATATTCATTTTATCTTACTATAACGTTAAAAACAAATTAATCAGACATAGCGGGCTAACAATATTGAAGTGATAACAATTGGGTTCCTTCTGTTTTACCATTGTTCTACTATGAATGTTTTCCTTTGACAAAATAGCAAGCTAGCTCGAAGATAGCGGTTAGCTGAATGAGATTGATGCACTGTGAATGTATTTTGATCACGTTAACAGTCTGATCATGTTCCCAGGACTCTTGGTTATTTCGTTTTTTGATTGAGAATGGTGTACATGGACATGAGTGATGAACACACTGCCGGTATTTGATTTATATTCAGTACAATAAATGTAGTCAACATACTGAATCAATTACTTTACATACTTTATGTCTATTTGAACAAAGGAATAATTATGCAACAGGTCACCTTAAATTACCGTAATGTACAGTATACAGAGATCTTTGCAACCCACTTTTTCAATGTGGTTTGTTAGCATTGTACTGTTTTTGCATCTCTTTTTAACAGCACACATTTCAAAGGATTCTAAAAGTTTATTCAGATGCAAAACACTATTCTCACCATATCTCACCATACTGTTCATCTAAGAAATAACACAGTGGCTGTATGTTATGGAGACCTGTGATCCCCTCCTTTAGAGACAACAGTGGTTTACAGTCTCTGAAAGTCAACGGACTTTTGACTTTTAAAAATCACTGGTAAGCATTTGTGAAGTTTTTAGAGGTGAGTAAGTATTTGTAGTGGTTATGATTGGTCGTTTAATCCATGTCATTTTCTAAAATTTGCATGGCCCCTAACCGCGATGTGAGGTCACCTTTAATGGGAGATATATTAACATAGGCTTTATGGGAAAATTAATCGGTTCTACAGAAAAAAGGTTGTTTACTGAGGTGTTGAAGGTGGACGTTTAGGCAGGTTTGAATGTATATGGATTAATCAGGAAGAAGAAAAACCCTATTCCTCACCTTTCTTAACCCTAGGACAATGACAAAGTCGGTTTGTTGAACCCTAGATTTATTATTTTACTCTTATTTGTTTCAATTTTTTTTTTTCAGTACTATAAGACCTATAAATTAAGTGCCATAATTTTATTTTTAATATTATTCAAATCACTGTAATAAATAATTAAATATTTGTATGGGTTCGACAGAACTGAAATGAGAGAAGCAAAAACCAGAAATGAAAAATACAATTTGAGCAACATATTCCTAAGGTCACAAAATCAGTGTTTCAAATGGATAGGGAAATAATAAAAAGTTTGGTTATTCATTACAGTCATTTTATCTAGTGAATTTGTTGAACTCACCTCTTTGGAGTCTACGAGACAGAAAAAAAAAACCTGGGAATTCTAGGGATGAGGCATGTATCCTCTCATTCTGCTGGCAGCATGGGGTCGCAGAGTAGAGGTTTCAGTACCAACAACTAAGTAAGTTAGACTTAGATAGCAACATGTTTCAATAGGTCACAAATCTGTTTAAAATCCTTAAAAAATTAATACAATGTTCAATTTCCTCACTTGTGACTGTGTATAAGAATTTGTTGTGATATTAAATTACTAAATATCTACACTGACAGTACAAAACTGAATTACATATTAAATATTAGTGTAATATAGAGACGTGTAACATAGTAAAATAATATAAAAATAAGGACAACAATACTATAGTTATACTAAGTTGTTAAGTGCAATGTGGATTGTAGAAGTTAAAAAGGATTAAACAAGGAATTATTAAGTGATATGAGTCTGAAAAGAGAAAACGATTCTGTTCTTACCCTATCAAGTAACAACAAAACAATTAAGAAGAATAAGGATTCTTATAAGAATCACAGGAAAAAAATTTAACTTTTACCTTGACATCCTTATTCTTCCTTCTCCACAAACCCTGATCCAACCAAAATATATATTTTATGGATAAAGTGAATGCAGACATATTATGAAACCAAAGCCTCTGTGATAGGTCTTAAGAGAGCCTAAGGCCCTTACAAATGTAAGGGATCTTAAACTAAACTTGCACATTCATTCTCACCTGAAAATTATTATACACCAGTCAAAACAATTAGAGGGACACTATTTTCATTGTGAAAATCAGAAAATCTTTGATAGCTGCAGATACGAGATACTATGTTGCAGAACAATTGTCCACGGTTTGTTTACATAAATCAACCAAACAAATTTTCCACATGGCCATAAATGAGGGAGAAATAACAGAGCAAAAAGGGAGCAAAATCAAAGTGGCTGCAAGGGAAACACAGTCTAGGGGGTGCACATTTCTTTGAATGTTTCTGTGCTTTACTAGTCAGTCATCATGCGACATCTTTGCGAGGTTGAGGTTGTCCGAGCAGTTACGTTGCTAGAAGAGGGAGCTCTATCAAAACAGCGGCAGAGCTTTACAAGAGGTACAGAGAAACAGGAACTTGCAAAATAAGACCAGGACAAGGTCGAAAATGTAAGATACCAGAATGAGAGACTGTAATTTGAAACACAGTGTTCTTCGATGACACACTGCAAATGCTGAGATCATAAAAATGATCTTTGGATCACTACTGGAATGTAAGTACACAGACTGTAAGAAATAGGCTTGGGGAAGTGAGTCTGAGATCAAGAAGACCCCTAAAGGTAATAAGACTTGATGCTGAGCATAGGGGAAATCAATAATTGTTTCCCCAAGAGCATAGAAACTGGCAACTTCGTCACTGGAGGATTATAATGTTTACTGATGTTTCTGCCTAAAAAACTGTGAAGTAGGGTCCGTGTTTATTCATGCAATGGTATGCATCTTACAAATGATGCAGCCTAGAACATGACAGATTTGGAGCCAGCTCAATAACAGTCATGGGTGGCATCAGCATAGACAACGGATGTTGTCACCATCAGGGGCTGACTAAATGCAGACAGATACAACATAGAAGTTGTAATGGATCATGTGAAGCCTATTAGGTTAGTGTAGGCCAAGACAATAATGCTAAGGCATATACTGCAGTGGCCACAAGGATTATTCTACAAAAGCTCAATATTTGGACAATGAGTTCAGATTTAAACCCGATCGAGCACATCTGGGTTATCTTGGATAGAAGAGTCTGCAACTGCTCAAGAGCCCTTCACACTTACAGGATCTAGTCAAAATGGTTCATCACTAAGGTCAGTACAGAATATGCTTCAGTTTTAAGGGAAAGAAATTTTTCAGTTGCTTCTCAAATGCCCCCCATTTTTTTTTTTTATATATGTAAAGTCCAGTTAAAAAATTAGTACAAATAAAGATCAAGTGATTTTACAGAGATTGCCTTATTTAAAGTCAAGGGTGACAGTACAGCTATGTCGAAGAATAAAATTAGTCTTTACTGTTCTAAAAGAATGGCTTGAGTTTTATGTTTATTTAAGCTAATTCTTTTACCTGTGTCAAGAGGTCTTTACTGAAAGACAGAAAGTCATTAATTAGTTCCACGTAATGTTGGGATATCTCTTTAGTGAATATGGGCAGTTGAACCTATATTTTTCATACAAGAAATAAATAAAAAAAATAATAAAATAACACCATGGCATAATAGCCCTTTCAGATTCTACCATCTGACTTAATCATCTACCTGTCTCTGTTGCCTTCATAGGTAGATGGCAGGATCTGGAAGCATGTGGCATGCTGACTCCCATGGTGGCTTTCTTTACGAAAGCTACTACTTCTTTAAGCAAGTAGCGCCTCTTTAGTTTCTACAAGGCTGAGTGTAACCCTCTCCTAGATTTCCCTGATTTTAGATGTTAATCAAATTGAAGTTCACAAACAGTGCTACAGAAGGAAGTTTACTTTAACCAATAGGTTTGTTCCTACAGCCATGCCGTGTAGTGTCATGCACTATGACCTCATGCGCACGTCAGTTTACTGAAAAATTACATTGTGCATGTAAGTTGCACAGCAAAATTGGCATGTGTGCATGTATCACAGTACATGACAATACATGACGTGGCTGTAGGAACAAACCTAATATCTTTGGGATTCTCTCTAACAAAACCACAAAAATATCTTAATGTTCACTATTGTTTTGAGTTTTATTTTAATTCAAAATTCAGAACATATTCTAGCATCATACAAGACTATGGAACAGATCACACCAGATCAATTTATACAAAAGTATGCCCTCAAATCACATTTATAGAACACAACGATGATAGGAACCATTTCTTTACTTAACATAGCTTAGAATGCATCGAAACACTCTCAATCATATATTCACAATTCACAGCTTAGAATGCACCGAAACACTCTCAATCATATATTCACAATTTTCAGCCACATAATAATCATATCAATCAGTCATTTTAATATTTTACTATTCTACAGTTGGTGAGGTAGCTTAATATGAAAAAGTCTGTACCTCGGGTACAATTATGTAACACAGACTGAAACATTATGTTTACTACTACATCACTAGCACAGAATATAATATCACCTTAGGTAACCATGCACCAATAATGTTTCGAAGTGTACGAACTTCATAAAGAAAAAGCAAATAAGGTTGTTGCATGATTGCAGCAGAAGTAAATAAATCTATGCCAAACAAGTGAAATAAATAATTTTCTAGTAGATTTTTATACCTTTTCGCTACTGGAAGTTTAACAAGAGAACAGGAATTATTTCAGCCTATTCCTCTATTGATATAATGCTGCATGATGGGTACATCATTATTATGTGGTGCACATTTCAAATATGTACTTATGAATAGCAACTGCATTTGCTATTATAGCAAATCGTGGAACAACTTCAGAAGTCTGTATACGATCTTACTGCTAACTAATGCCAGGGGAAGACCGAGCCATTATGAACTAAATCAAGCAATCCTAAAATTGCCGTGCAAAACAAACGCCACTGCTAAAGAAATCATCACTGATATGAACTGCCACTAATCTAGGGTTGTTCAGTGAGTCTTGAGACGCCTCAGTTAGGTGCACATGAATTAATTCTGCAGTTTAGCAGTAATTATTTTAATAGCTAGATTCTTAAAACTAATATCTAGAACCGTAAGAATTGCTACAATACTTACTGAGAGTATTCATGTTTTATGCAATTTTTAACCATTTTATTAATCCTGAATTAAGTTTTGTTTCTCCCTACAGCATACAAAGCAGGTTTACCACATAATCTGCTTTGAATTAAAACATAACTGAACATTCAAGATAGCTTTGCTCATAATTTGCTAAATCAGTACTAATTATGAGAGAGAGAGAAAAAAAAAAGACACTACATTCTGTGGAGTCATGTTTAAAACTTACAGCAATGAGATGAATTATCTAGTGAAACATGCTTAGGCATTTTAAGATCAGAATTTTTTTATTCATGAACTCATTCATGTTTAGGCTATCTGCTTGCCACTCATCACCAGTAGACTGTGGATATATTGTTAGTAAATGAATACAGTAGAACCCTGATTTAACAGAACCTCGATTTAACAATTTCTACATTTTACATCAAATTTTGAATACCCCAAATATTAATTATTGAGTGATGTATTAATATTTTTTATTTAACATTATTCCCTATAGCATAAAACTCCCACTTGATAAAAAAAAAAAAAAATTTGGAATTCTTGTGAACATTATGTATCAGAGTAATAACCGATAGCACAGTACCGGTAACTGTTCTAACATTGTGATCTGACAATGGGAAGTGTCCGACCTTCCTCTTTTCATCAACAACCAGTTGTTAACTAGTTTATTTGTAATTTTCTGTACTTTACCCTAACTTCTACACAAGAGTCCACTACAAGATACAGCTATCCACTTCATAAAAAAGTTCAGATTACATCACAAGAAATACAGGGCTATTCCATAAGACTATCAAGGTTTCAAAAAAACACTTCACTTAGCAAGCTACAATTGACAAAGGAATATGAAACTTGATTTATTTGCAGTTCTGTTCTGTATTAACCACTAATTAATTGAAAAATTTCAGTATCACTAGGAGACAACTGTCATAAAATGGAACATAGAAAATCCATTCTATAACACACATTAAATCATAGACTATATATTTCCCTCCTGGCTCTTATAGTTGATTTTTCTAGAGGTAGGCCTATATACCTCTTTGATCTCATCTACTTTCGCTCTTTTCCTTTACATAGACAATTTACCTCCATGAACTATTGAGAATGGAATTGGAAGGGTGCTGCTTTTCAAGAATTTTCATGGAAGTGATATTGAGCAATAACAGACTGATTCCAATGATATTCAAGAGTACAAAAGTTTTCTCAGCTCTAGTATTTTACAACAATCATCTTCTAGCAACATTGACATCTGGGGCCTGTTTCAAGAAGCGATAGGTGAGACAAGGGATGGGTTGACCTGTTAACAATGGGACAGCCGATATGGGGTTGCTGTTTCTGGTTCACTAACATTTTCGAAGTACCCATCACTAGCCATAGCGCGGGCGATGAGTTGACTAGCAAGATGGCTAATGAAAAGAAAGTTGCAGCTGTTTTTAAAAATCAAGGAAGACAAATGTATCCTTTTAGGTATATTTTCTGACTTAAGTGGAAAGTTACCACACTTGCAGAATTCCTTGGGTTGATATCTGGCAAATATTGGCAGAACGTCAGGTATACTTTGTGGTGTAACTGGCAAGTGTGTATAATACGATGTGTTGGTAATAATTAGATTCTTTTAATTACAATTCCCTAAAATTACATATTGTAATATGTAACGAAATTACCTAATGCACTGTGTACAATAACTTTTAGTAAAAGATTTAAGTACTGTCATGAGAAGAAATTATCCTTATTTAAGTTCTTGTTTAATAAAAACTGTTAAGAAGAATTACGATCTTAAATACTGTAACTTCACAATCTAACATTTTACGAATAATTTCACAGACAACAATTATTAACAATTTTGTAATGCAGGAATACTGTATTATTTTTGGTCCTTGATTCATAGAACAGAATGCATTAACAGTTCTTAATTCATTATTATTACTGTTATTATAATTATTATTTATTATTATTATTATTATTATTGCTATTATTATTTCATCAAGCAGTGGGCAGTACAGTACAGAACTTGGATAATTTTTCTACAAAATTAAACAAATTTCATATTCCTATCTATTATTCAAGTTTGCAACCATCACTGATGTGCCAGTTTTTTGTAAATATATTATCACCAGTAATGTTCCACTTAAGCACGCATAACTGCCACTGACCTGGGATGGGACAGAACCCATGAATGTCTGTACCAATTAAACTAAACTACAAAATGAAAACATTCTTACTATAATAAATTAGTAATTAAAATAATACTCAATTTTTCAAAAGAAAATAACAATATCTTTGTATGTAATTCTCAACTAGAATGTCCCTTGCTACCAGTACAAAGTAGAACTTTTTAATGTGACAGTTAGGGTTGCCAACTATCCCATATTTCCTGGCAAATCCAGCATTTTCACTAATTTGGATTAATTTAGATCCTGTATTTTTTCAAGATATGTCCGGTGTTTCCAGAATTCCCGCCATTCATTCTTTTAAATTTGTTTTGGTATAATATTATCATAATTGTCACATATGAAATATAATTGGTAGTTGAAATTGGTTGGATGCTCTTTGTCACTTCCTTTGTTTTCCTCTTCCTTCACCAATGTGACTTCTGATCTGATAAAAGCAGAGCTTCAGGTTACAGTAAATTTTGACAAAGAATTTTTCACTTTTGTACAAACTGACAAAAGTATTCAGAAAGAGGCCTGATCTGTTGTCAAATAGCCTACTAGCAAGCCAGCAAGAATATAAAAGATAAAACAGTTTGTAAATCACTGTAATATTTCAAGTGTTAAACTCCTGTCCTGATGTGTTTATTTTATTTTGCTTTGCTTTTTTGTAATTTGTATTGGCAGGAATATTTGTATTGTTAATATAGAGTAATATGTGTGTGTTCCCCCCCCCCCTGCGGAGAATATTAATCCAGTACTATAAATTGACCATTTTTTATGCCATGTGAATAGTAAACTTTGGGTCCCTTAGTTTTGGGATCTATCCCTTATTTCACTTCTGTTATACGCTTACATCCCTTATTTCCGTTTCAAGAGTTGGCAACCCTAGTGGCATTGTATGTGTTTGGGTATGCCTAAGAAGATTATGTTTATGAGAAAATGTCCTCTCACAAAAGTTGCAATTAAATGGTCGCTCTCCAGTATGTGTGCGCATATGTGTCTCAAGATGCAAACTTCTTGCAAAAGCTCTGTTGCATAAGTTGCATACATATGGTTTCTGGCCACTATGAACTTGATAATGTCCACTTAAAGTGTTCTTTGAAAGAAATTTCTTGTTGCAATATTCGCATGCAAAAGCTTTTTCTCCTGTATGTGTCACAAGATGTCTTGCTAAACTTCGACGTTCGAAGTAAGATTTGCCACAAGTAGTACACTCATAGGGCTTTTCTCCGCTATGTACACGAAGATGTTTATTCAGAGCATCACGCTGGGCAAAACTTCGAGGACACTGTCCACACTTAAAAGGCTTATTTCCTGTATGTATAGTCCTATGAATTTCTAGTTCACCACTCTGAATAAATGCTTTACCACAAACATCACACGGGTAAGGCTTTTCTCCTGTATGAATTCTGCAATGTCTTGTTAAGCTGCCTTTCTGTGGGAAATTCTTTTTACAAACATCACAGGAGAATGGCCTCTCGCCCGTATGGGTGCGCAAGTGAGCCTTCAGATGTCCTACTTGTACAAAAGCCCTATTACAAATATCGCAAGTATGTCTAAGATCACCAGTGTGCAGTCTGTAGTGAGTACGCAGATTCTCTTTAAGTGTATATGATTTGCCACATTTGTCACACGGAAATCTTGATTTCTTAGGGCTGTTGTTTTGATGATCCACTCTGCAATAAATTGTACCAATTCAAAATCTTCCTATTCAAAGAAATCTAATGCAAAACATGCATGCGTCACTGACAAGCAAAGAAAAATTCAGAGAAGGAAAAAGATCATGCTGCAATCTATTTTTGTTAATGATCACACAAAAACGCATGTAGATTGGTAAAAATACAAATCGGTTCCAAGTAGTAACGGAAGATATGCAAACCAAATGAAGGTCAAAAATCAAAGTACTCATATGGTAGAGTCCTTCAAGACATCACAAGTTTTATAGAGGGGAACTTGCATGCAACCCTAGCCATTTTAACCAGAACCATACAACACGCTTTTTGATAAATAAAGTAGTTCCATAACTTAATACATTTCACAGCCTATACACCTGTGGAAATCTATTTTGAAGAAAGCATAGTTAAAGAGAAACCAATGCACATCAAAGTATTTGTAGAGAGATAAATTTTATAAGATATAAAGGAAGTTCAGTACTGGTACTGGAAAGAAATAACTTTATATAGCACAACCAATGACCAATGCTAGTCACATGAGGTATTTATTCAATGCAGATTACTTTCTACTAAAAAGAATATATAATAACCCATCCCTGTGCCTAATTTGAGCATATTATATCTCCAATGAAAACTATTCTCATTAAACTGATGAATTTACATGGATTCATTTCAACCAAAAAGAAAAGAAAGATAACAACAATGAACTCTTAGTTCGAAAGCCCTTTCAGTTACATACTCAGTGTGTTAATAGAAAGTTAGATTACCATACAACAAGTGTGGTCCTACCAATTTTTTTTCAGCCTCCTCAGCCCTAAATCCTATTTGAAAATTAGGTACATGTATGGACAACAATAATCTGCTGTTTTGAGCATCGTTGTTAGTAAATGGCTGGTTAATGCTACATTTCTGAAATTCACTACTTGGCTTTCTCCATTTAAATAGAATTCGAGAAAAACGTACAACATGTCGCCCACGAGTCCCTCACTCCTACTCCTATAATTGTGAAATATGATTTTTTGGTGCAAAGTTCTCTTTTTATTATGAAATATTAATTTGTTATTTATAGTTGTGAAATATTATGTTTGGTGCAAGGGTCTTTTTTCATTATTGAATGGCAGGGGAGCTTGTGGGTGACATCTATTACCCTTAAGCCCAGAATGATTTTACTAAATATATACCCCTTGTAGAAATTTAATACTTCAGAGTCTGTATATATTATTGTAAAATTTCTTTCCTTAGGTTAACTGTCCTTACTAATTATTAAACTACTGTGTGATCCCTGAGAAACACATTTCTGTTTCAATTAATTTTAATTTACCTACCATGTAATATCTTTCAGGTTAGGCCTACCGTATCAGTTTTGTTTTGGATTCTGGAAGCATGACTTGTCTTCTGCACTACTGTACTAAGAACAATAGTTGGGAAAATTCTATTAGCAACATATTGCTTTTTGTGGCTTGGGACGGATGGTTAGTAAAATCAACAATCCATTCCACATAAGTTCAGCAGCTGAATCATTAATTCTATAAGCCCATCTCACCTGGTAAATCAATATATTTTATGCTTTATAAGGTAACACATGTAATCTGAGTAAGTAACTGCACACAGTTAGAAGAGATGTTTTGTTTATGAGCTTGTAATAACAAGAAAGCTACGGTTACTGTTGTGAAATGTTATATGCCCATGCTTTAGGCCTAATGCACAAAGTTGCAAACTGGTTTCTTAACCCTTCCAGGTTCAGACAGGACTTTTGCTCAGTCAATATAATGCATGGCCCTCAGGGGAACGTGTAACCCCTGGAGGGTATGTCCCCAGGTGGTGAACAGGGGAATGCCTCTCAGGTATGGGTGGTAGGAAAGAAATGAAATACCTCCCACAGGCCAACAGTAAGATACCGGTAATCAATCAAGGCTTAAGAAAGAAAGCCTTGAGGAAAAATTGCCCGGTTCTCAAGGTGGGAGTTGCTGCAGTGGGCCAGCTTCTCTCTCATTATGAAAAAGAGAAAACCCAAACAATACAATTTGGAAAAAACAGGAAAAGAATACCAAGCGAAAATTGGATGGAGTGAAAAATAGCATGGAACTGAAAGGACTACAAGAAAAATATATTTTACATAAAGATTTAAGGAGAGAAAAAATAATATTTGATTGTATATAAATGTATGTATGGTGAATACTTTAGCTGAGGAAATTACAGCATTGTAGAATAGCCTATATATATTTTATAAGGTGAATTGATAACATATCTACAATTTGGAATATTTCCAAATCTATTTAAACCTGACTATTTTATATTAATTTTTAGAAAGGCGTACATTTCTCTCTCCTACCTAAAACTCTTTACACAAATCTCACATGAATATGTGAGAAACTTGGTGTAATATGTTTTGCATCATTCATTTAAACAGACGACAGGATGCAAAATGTTCTATTTTAATGAAGTAGTTCTATCATGATTTTGTCATTTTTTGATATTTGTTCATAAAAACATCCTCAATCGTGGGTGTTAGTGAATTCTTATCATAACATAGGCCTATTATAAGCCTGAAAATGATGAAGATGTCAACAGCTTAAGGGCTTGCTGTATCTGTAGATGAAATCATAGGATGAAATCTCAACACATGAAGGGAATTTTCAGTTTCGAAAAAATTAATGACCTGGTTGGGAATCGAACCCGGATTAAAAGATTTTCACTACCAACTCTTCAGAACAGCAGTTTGGATTATAGGCCTATATAAATTATTTTGAAAAAATTTTCTATTAAAGTTTAGCTTTTTTGAGTACTTACCGAACTTCTGAATCTGTCTTATCTGTGTTGTCTTTCTTATTTTCACTGATTTCACTTTGTGGAGGAGGAAATGGAATGGAATTATTTTCTATCTGAAAAGAAAGAAAAAAAAAAAAGTCAAATTAGTTAACTGATCTATTTACTACCGGTACAAAAAATAAATTTCTTTTGCGATATTTCATTTCCACAAACTGCAATATTCTACCCCACAATAGAATGGTCAATTTTATTCGTATCATTCAATAGAGCTGTTTGAGTAATATTCAACCACAGGGCAGGTGGCAACCCTATGTACACATTGTCTCCCATTAGGGTGGCCAACTGTCCCAGTTTGTCCAACATTGTCCTTGATTGGGCTCCAAAATTCTCGGACCCAGGCTTTCTCTATACTCTTTCTGCTCTAGAACTTACTCTCTCTCTTCATGTAAAAAAAATAAATAAATAAAGACAGAAAGAAGAAGGAAAAAAAAAAGATCATCTAGCACATTTCTGGAATACCAGTGGGCTATGTCCTTAAGCATGTCCTGAAAAGGTGGCTCTCACTTTTACCATCCATAGGAAAGATGTTAAAATATTGGCCTGCCAGTTTCATACTTTCCAAGCATAGGATAAGAAAAATGTCCAACCTTAACATAGAAATTTGTTAATAAAAATTAAAATGGTTAGGTCTATAGCAAAACAGAAATTAACATGCTGTTCCTTCAAAACATTTTGAGGATGTTTGAAGAGGCTTACAGAAGCCTATAAAAATATGAGTTTAGTATACATAAATTGAGTAAGTCACAGCAGAAATACATTCAATGCAAAGGTTATAATTTAATTTTTTGAGCAAACTAAACAAAATTCTAACTACCTATGTGTATTGGAAATTAACGCAGTGAAGTTATATAACATAATGATTATATAGGAAGTTCAAATTAACACTAAACTAAATTTTTGGTATATTTTACCTGAACTAGTTTCAGAGTCATTGCTACCATTTTCAACAGCTATATTTCAACTGCCACTCTCCTGTGGATGTTGGATGAATTTAGAGAAAAGGTAATCATCGGCCAGGATATCAAAAATCATGAGATGGTTTCTATTCTTCTGAATAAAAATCCTCTCCCAGACAGAAAGCTCCTGTCTGGGAGAGGAACTGGCAGTGGAAGTATAGCTGTTGAAAACGGTAGCGATGTCACTGGAACTACTTCAGGTATACCAAAAGTGAAGTTTAGCATTAATTTCATCTGCCTATATAATTGTTATATAATTCATTACACCTATGTATGCTTTAAGCATACTCCATGAAGACAAAAAAAGTATAGCATACTGTATACCAATACTGTATTTACTTTTGAGTGTTTAAGGTTGGATAGGCCTATTTTGTGCAAGGACACTCCATAAGATGAGCTTTTAAATGTAATGGGCATACTTAAGGACACATAACACAAATCTTAAAAACTAAAAGCTAAACTCCATGGCTCTACACCCCTGGAGGAACTAGGCCTACCACCCAACCACAGCATCATCTACCATAGGCAGATGGCAGGATTAGGGGGCATGTGATCAGCATGCTGACACCCAAGCTGTTAGAGATGGTTTCCATGACCGGAGCCGCTACTTCTCAATGAAGTAATCTCCTCAGTTTGTATCACGAGGCTGAGAGCACCCCGTTCCAGACCTCCCTACCTCAGGAAATCCGGGGAGGTACTGGAGATCAAATCCAAGCCTGCTGACCCATAGTCAGCACCTCTAGCCATAAGACCATGCAGGCGGTCATAAGATAAGCCTTGCAGATAGAAAATGAAAGGATACTTTTGCAGCTCTGGAGACAAAATAATAATAATTAGGCTACAAGTTTAAAAATCTAACGTTACTTTTTTGTTGTTGTTGTTGTAAAACCCCAGTTCAAATACTTTTTGAAGGTTCTATCATTTTACAGAGAAAATAAAACACGTTTTAAAAGCTGCAGGTAGCTGGGAGATTATTGGTAAGAAAATTATATATCTGCACTTCAGGTTGAATCTCAGCTATATGAAACACTTTAAATTAAATTAAATTAAAGTTAAGTACCTATATGAATACTTAACATCAATATTTAACATCTATATCAATACATAACATTTTCAACTTAACTTATTCAAGTTTTGTACAGATGATTCCCTCCTTCGCATCTGTCCTGACACTACACAAATATGTGTCCTGAGTCAGCTATATCAAAAGTTCATCATCATATTGTGCATTCTTAAGAATTCGTAATTAAAAAATAAAATTCAGTAGGCTATTACTTTTAAGCATGTGGAATACGATTCTGCAGTTTTACTTTATATTGTTCAGTCTTTTCACCAATATTATTTGGAAATAAATTCTCACCACTTCCTCCTCCTCATCCTCCCAACTCTCCTCCTTTTCCTCCTCTGCCCAACTCTCTTCTATCTTTACTTCACAGAATGGATTTACCGAACTGGT
Source organism: Ectobius pallidus (assembly GCA_964059195.1). Classification (NCBI taxonomy): domain Eukaryota; kingdom Metazoa; phylum Arthropoda; class Insecta; order Blattodea; family Ectobiidae; genus Ectobius; species Ectobius pallidus. Next base: position 49,468,009 of record CAXKWD010000004.1, on the reverse strand, counting down.
CTCCACTGGAGTCTCCTCCTCATCTGACAAATGCTCTTGCTTTATTTCATTCATTCTGAAACAGTAATTAAAGATTCAGGTTACCTGTTAATTTGAAAGCAACTTTTTTTTTTTTCTTTCTTTCTTTCTTTTAGCCTTCATTTCGATGGAAATTTATACAGAGGTAATTTTAAACGATTCTGCTTAATTTCCACTTTGGCTTTATGTAGTTGACATGTTACATGATGTATATAGTTAAATTATTCTTTTGAAGTTTGAACTCTTAGAACATGTGTCACGACGCAAATAGCGACGTGCATAATCAACGATAGGAAACCATTCCTAAACAAAGGAAGGGTTGGGGGACCACAACTAATCGATATTGAACATTTTCATGATTATCGATACTGCCCTGAATTTATTTGAATTACAGAAAAGGAGAGGTGCGCATGCGTCGACGGTGAATCGACGAGAGAGGTGTGGAACCTGAAAGACGGTTAGTATTACGTGCCTGACTACGAGAGAGAGAAGTTGAAAAGGCAGAAGGGAGAAGACGAGACTGGGATGTGCGGCAGCGGTAGAGGCGTTCTGGCATGATGGTGTGTCAGACTTTCATCTGAGGAAATTCTGAATGGGAATTTCACTGATATGACTATATGGAGATAGTCGTTAGCTGGGAAAGCACATCACGTCCGCCGGTACGAGAGACCGCTTCAGCGAACACCAGCTGTGGAGAGAAGAGTGGGTCACGACTGCTCAGTCTGGACTAAGGGAAGATGTGGACATCAGGAAGTAGATGGGAACAGTACGGGATCAGAGGATAAGAGAGTCATCACCCGTTGAGTATCACATAAACATTTTCTTTTGTTTTTGAGAAATGGGAAAATTTTGGAGGCATTGTTTCTAAGAAATGTGTGGCGATTAGACGCCGTAAATGAAGGATTAAGAGTAGGGTTAGAAAAATAGAAGTGTGATAAATCTAGGGTGAGGCAATAAAATACAGTAATCCAACCCGTTTCTATTTCTGGTCTAAGTTAAGAAAGAGTAGTCAAGAACTGTGACCGTGGGTTAGTAAAGATGATCTCTATACTTTGGGTTTCTATGAGTGATTGTCTCACGAATGAATACATAGCTCGAGGCAATTGGTGATGCTCATTCAAACTTGTTTTTTTATAAGACAGGACGCGAGGGGAGTAAGAAAGAAGGGTAATAGGGGCTTACTTAGTATTTCTTGCGAGGGCCTCTCCCTCTTGGTTTTTGTTGGGTGACAGATGACTATCTATGAGTAGATTTCATGCTGGCCCGTAAGGATTGAGTTGTTTTCTTTAAGAGATTTATCGAAGAGTGGGAACCGTATGGATCATGGGAAAGGGAGATAAGAAAGTGAACAGTGAGAGGCAGAAGAAGGCCTATGAATAGTAGTAGATTAAGCGCCTACCATTGAAAAACTTACATGTTAGGATAGAAGTAGGAATTACTCAAGGGTTATAAAGAGAAAGTTACTGATCTGGGGCGTGAGTTAGTTTCAATTAGAATTCTAGGGAATTTAGAAACAAGGAAATTGGGTGCCCAGGGAGTAGAATAGTAACTTGGAAAGTATGGAAACCCGAGTAACAAGAAAGAGGGAAAATTAGAACAATGGTATAAATTGCTTACAGAGAGAGGAGTTAAAAGATAATCAATAATAATTGGTTAGATTAGAAAGAGGAGAATTGGTAATTTTGTGTAGTGAGTTGATGACAAGTAGGTCATTAGCAGGTACTAGAGATTACCCCAGAAAAGAAAAAATAAATGGTGCAAAAATACGTTGCACAAACTTTCTCGCATATACGTGTTAAAAGCTAGCACAGAAAAAATTAAATTAAAAAGACAATTAAATTTTATTTATTACATTTTCATAAAACTAAGAAGTATCTAGAACGGAAACCATCAGAGTCGATCTTCATGTTTAATACTTTTACCGTGAAATAATAGGCTAATAATAATAATGAATGACAGTAAAACTGCATATTATTAGTACTACTAGTATTACTACGGGAAAATTCAAATATAAGTCGCACCTTGGGATAAATCGGCCCCACCCAACCCACCCACCAATACAAGGTCAGTTGGTCACTCTGCTTCGCGTAGAAACAAAATACATCACAGTCCATGCAAATGTGAATATCGAATGGACGGAGCTTATATTTGAATTTCGCTATAGGCTACTAAAACTAAAACTAAACTCCGTGGCACTACATTCCTTTAGGGATTTGGTCTACCAACCGACCGGTGTGTCATCTACCACAGGCAGATGGCAGGGTTGGGGCATGTGGTCAGCATGCCGACCCCCACGACCGTTAATGGTGGTTTCCATGACCGGAGCCGCTACTTCTCTATCAAGTAGCTCCTCAATTTGAATCACGAGGAAGTGTACCCCTACCAGACCCCTCAACCTCAGAAAAATCCAAGGATGTACCGGGGATCGAACCCGGACCGACGGATCTGACGCTAACCACAAGACCACGCCAGCAGTCCTACTGCTATTACTACTTAGGTTATATTGCACGCTTTAACTGCATTGTAGGTCATGTAATGTGTTTAGTATGTTTGCGTGAACTATTAGTCTATTGTAACAACTCACTCGCGTCATCTGTTTCTATTGTTTAGTGATGTCTTCGTATGTGGCAATCAGTTTAAACGATTATAATATCCAGTGACGTAGCGGCGATGAGTTATGGAAAATAAGCAAGTCCTGCAAACCCGGCGTTTGCTTTTGCGAACGAGGTAACCATGAAAAACCCAAGTCAATTTGGGCGGCCACGAGGTTTGATTTGAACTCAGGACCTCTTCCCTGTTAGCCCATAGGCCTACCACATCGCTGTAATTGGTTTAGTGTGTTCAATGCGACTGAGCTAAACTGATTGCATTTCACAACAATAAGTACATTAGGCCTATAGTTTTCTTGTTGCTAGTGGCAACAAAATGCCATTCATATTTTAATTGATATGTATGTTCTGAAATTCGCATTTAAGCTGTACTTATTTCGTTTTTATCTTGATATCTATTAATTGTATAAAGAAATGTTTTAAACACAAAATGTTCATTTTAATTTTCTCTACAACTTTACTGTGGTAAGTTTTCATGTATCACTTACTGTAATGGATATAATCTAGAAAAACTGAAAATGGATACGAATAAAGTACCCCTTAAGTCATTTTTTCAGAAATACAGATATAGCCATTTTATTACTCATAGATAAGAGTTTCCAATTTTAAATTTTTATTAAAATCGTTAGAGCCATTTTTTCAAAAATCAAAAATTTTGAAAAAGTTTTCATGAAAAGTCCCCTTAATATTTCAGTTGTAAAGTTAAATTTCTGGGCGGTTCGACAAAATTTCGAAAAAGTCCTTATTTCAAAAAATTATGTAAATACAACGAGCCGTTTACCCGCTGTGCTTGTCCACAGACGGACAGACGGACAGACGGACAGACGGACAGACGGACAGACGGACAGACGTCATTCCAAAAATACTTTTTTCGGTTTCTAGGCATCGTGAAACGTGCTCTCCCGGTGTTAACTCAACTTCGATTTTTTGTCACGATCACAATACTTTCTCTATACTCCGTATAAGCGAGAAAGTAAAAAAGAAGGGTGAGGTGAGGGAACGCCAGAAGTGTCCCAAATAAAATAAATATAAAGAAATTTATGAGAATTGTGAAAGTCGTCGGTGTTGGAGGCGAACAACGGCCCCACGTGCCTCTAGGAGAGAGTGTCAGGGACCTCTGACATCGATTGTTCAAAATTGTATTTTTGTTTGCGGCCCATTAATATTTTCCCGGTTGCAGGAGAGGAGTCAGATTGTTTGTAACTCAAGATCTAGACGCCGCCCCTGTATCGGTGGTCTATCGCCACAGTCACTCTGTGGGTATAGGCCTAAACTTCCATTGCTTTCTTCATGACACTGTCTTTCCTATTTATCTTTAAATACAATTCTTCATGGACTAAGATGACTAGTGGACTAGTATAGGAGACATAGGTGGAATTATTGAGTGTAATATGTAGAGTCAAGGACTGGATTATGAATTGAAAATCTTTATTTATTCGAAAGAAAGTGTAATATATATATTGAGATATCCTGAAGTTGCAAATGTAAGTGACTACACAAGTTAGTAGTAAATTAGAAGGATAATACGAGACGTTCTAGTAGATACCTGGAAATAAAGAAAGAAAGGAGATTAAGTAATTAATTAGGGATTTGTTATTGTTGAACAGAGAACGTACTTATACAGTTAAACTGGGTATACTAACCTTGAATAATTAAATACTATCCTACCAATAAAAGTGTTGAATGGTTAATGTAGTGTAAATGTAATTTATTGTATATAAGATTGTTATTGTTGAAAAAAGAAAAAAAATAATATATTAAATAAATTATGGTTATTGTTATGCAAAGTAAATTAACGTGAAAAACAGCCATCAAAAAGTTTGGCGCCCAGTGAGTTATTGTATATAAGATTGTTATTGTTGAAAAGAGAAAAAAAATAATATATTAAATAAAATATGATTGTTGTTACTTAAAGCAAAGTAACGGGAAGTTCAGTCTTCCCAAAGTTTTGTCGCCCATTACGTGGGGTTTGATATAAGAAAAGAAAATAAACATTAATCAGTTAAAATTGGAAACTTGAAATACCAGCCGTCATATATTTTGGAGCCCATAGCGTGGGGTGAGTTGTGTTGAAATCACATATTTTGATAGCCCATAGCGTGAGGCAGTGATAGTTTGATATCCTAACGTGAGGCGAGATAGTGTTAAAAGAATTTTGGGAGTTAGGTTAGTATAACTGAAATTTATTCTCAAAAAAAAAAATAATAATAATAATAACATATTTTTGGGAAAAGAATAATGACTATTGACAAATTAAGGACTTCTATAGAGGACTAAGACAGACGACTGAACTATTGTGTTCTAATCTTTTTTTCCAGTGGTATTGTTAATATATAAATATGGCTACTTATGTTGATCCATATGCACAAATAAGAGCAGCTGAGTTAACCCAAGCTATTAGGAAGTTGAGGAAGGCGGATTTAGAGGCAGAATGTGATAGAGTAAAGTTACCGACCACAGGTACAAGGGATGAGTTAAGACAACGCTTGTTAGATTATGCCCGTAAGAACCCTCAGTCATTTCAAGTGCTAATTACGGCTTTTGCTCTGAGTCAGGAAGTTTTAGAAGAAGATTTAGTTGAACATAATATAACGGTTCCACAAGATTCATATGGAGATGTAGTGTATACATGGGTTAAGTTAATGCGTAGGAAGGCCATGGCGGTAGCTGATTCAGAAGAAGTTGTACCAGTAATACCATCGTTTACAATTCAGTTAGAGCCGCATAAACCAAATACTTTGGATCTGGTTCGTAAATGGAACATTAAATTCAAACCTGGGGATAGTATTTACTTATTTTTGGAGAGATTAGAAGATTTAAAACAAAGTTCTAAGTTACAGGGTGTAGAGTTATTGTCAGTATTACCCGAAATTTTACAAGATTCAGCTTTACTTTGGTACAGGAACAGATTAACAGATTGGCCTACATGGGAAGCTTTTTTGAAAGAATTTAGAGAATATTACTTGCCTGTTGATGAGGAAGACTCGCTTTTGGATGAGATTAGACAGAGAACGCAAGGTCCCAAAGAATCGATTTTTGATTATGTTAATGCTATTCAAACGTTAATGAGGAGGCTGAGTACTCCAATGAGTCCTCAACAAATGATGAAGAATGTTATCAAAAATTTGCGTCCTGACGTAAAATTGTACATTAGACCTGCAGAGATTCAAACTATAACAGATTTAATACGTGTAGGTAGACAGTATGAACAAATATTGTTAGATTCTGAGAGATATATTCCTCCTCCAACGCAGGTTAGAGCTACAATTAAAGAAACGGCTTATAAACCTCAGAGACAAGTTGTTATACCTTCAGTTCATACAGCGCTAGGAATTCAGGGAAAACAGGAACTTCCATCGTCCGAGTTACAAAAGAAACCCAATGTTAGTTTTTCTGCAAAGACGTGGGATAAGGAACGAAATTCAAGTTCTCTAAATGATTCTAGAATGGTTAAAGTAATAGAAAATAAAGAGAGACAGGATGAGTCGAGGGAAAATGGTAAAAACACCACTTTGCATTTTTCAAATAACCAGCGATGTTGGAACTGTGATAAAACAGGACATAGGCAGTTCGAGTGTAAGGCACCTCGTAGAGTTACTCCACGCACTACGATTAAATGTTATAATTGTAATAAGCTTGGACATAGGTCTATTGATTGTAGGATGCCCCAAGAAAGAAAAGTTAGGCCTACAAATTCCTTATGACAATTAACTAAAAATCAGGCTTGTGTGATGTTAAATATAAATCCTACAGATTTAGTTAATGGAGATAGATGTTTTGTTGAAATTTTGCTGGAGGATATTACATTTATTGCTTTAATAGATTCCGGTTCAGATAAAACTTATGTGGGAGAGAAAGGTGATTTTTTGTGTAAAATGTTAGATTTATCAGTAGAAGAATCTGAAGTTAGGGTAGTGCAACTAGCAGATAAAACTTATAGTTCTATAACAGGAGAGAGAACTTTTGAGATGAAATTGCAGGACAGGATCTTTCAGATAAAATGTAAAATTATGCCAAATTTAGCAGTAGATATGATTCTGGGCATGGACGTTTTGAAACAAATTGGGTTAGTAGTAGATTTGCAAGATGGGACTTGGTATTTCAAAGATGAACCAGCAAAAATTTTTCAATTTGTTAAGCTATAGATTTAAAAGAAGAAGATCAACTACATAATATTCTTACTTTACCTACACCTCAGGAAAGGGACAGATTGAATATGTTTTTGGAAAATCAGTTACAGAAATTTGATCAGTGTACTGGACTTACAGACTTGATTTCTCATGTTATTGATACAGGCGATGCAAAACCTATAAAACAAAGATATTATCCAGTATCACCCATTTTGGAAAAAGTTATACACGCGGAAATAGATAAAATGTTATTGGAAAAAGTTATAGAGCCTTCAAATTCACCTTGGTCGTCTCCGGTAGTTATGGTAAAGAAACCAGATAGAACATGGAGGTTTTGCGTAGATTTCAGAAAAGTAAATAATTGTACTAAAAGAGATAGTTATCCTTTGCCATACATTGAACATGTCTTGAGCAAATTACGACATGCTAGGTATATCAGTACAATAGATTTGAAAAATGGGTATTGGCAAGTTCCATTAGATGAAGCAAGTAAAGAAAAAACAGCATTTACCGTACCTGGTAGAGGATTGTATCAGTTTCGAGTTATGCCTTTTGGAATCCATAACGCACCAGCCTCGTTTCAAAGATTAGTTGATACTATATTAAGAGAAGAGATAGGAGAGAAATGCTTTTGTTATTTGGATGATATAGTACTTATTAGTGAGACGTTTGAAGAACATTTGTCCTTGTTAGAAAAAGTCTTAGAGAAATTAAGAAAAGCTAACCTGAAAATTAATAGGGAAAAATCAAAATTTTGCAGAAGTGAATTAAAATATTTGGGTCATATCATTACTCCATTAGGAATTGCTGTAGATTCAGATAAAATCTCGTGTATCCTTGAGTATCCAGCCCCTACAAAAGTCAAGGAAGTACGAGCATTTTTAGGATTGGCTTCTTGGTACCGACGATTCATTCCATTTTTTTCTGAAGTTGTAAAGCCCCTCACTGCACTTCTGAAAAAGAATCAGAAATGGCGTTGGACTAAGGAATGTCAGGAATCTTTTGATGAATTAAAATCGAAATTATCTAGTAGTCCTATATTAACTTGTCCAGATTATACTAAACCCCTAGTGTTACAGACCGACGCTAGTTTTTCAGGACTAGGAGCAGCATTAATTCAGACAGGAGAGGAAGGAGAGGAAAAAGTAATAGCTTATGCTAGTAGAACTTTAACGGTAGGCGAGCAAAAGTGGGCAATAGTCGAGAAAGAATTGTTAGCTATATTGTGGGCAGTTCAAAAGTTTCGTCCTTATTTGGAAGGTTATCATTTTAAAGTATATACTGATCACTTTGCTCTGAAATGGTTAAATACATTGCAGAATCCGACCGGACGATTAGCTAGGTGGAGTTTATTGCTCCAGGAGTATGATTTTGAAGTAATACATAGGCCTGGTAGATTACAAAAAGTTCCGGATGCTTTATCTAGAATACACGAAGGGAAAGTTCAAGAGAAAACGGTAGAGGAAGAATTTTGCCTTTTGTTAACTAATAACTCTGAAGTAGTCGAATGGGAAAATATACAAGATGCTTGGTATATTAAGCGGAAAGCACAAGTACAAAGTAAACCTAAATTTTGGCCAGATTGGAAGGTCGTAGATGAGAAGTTGTACCATTTAAGATTAGATCAGTTAGAACAAACTTTGGAGGGAACAGTGAATAGGTGGAAATTGGTTATACCGCAAGATTATAGGATTAAGGTATTGCAGGAATGTCATGATGCACCTACTGCAGGACATATGGGGATAGCTAAAACTTTCTTTAGAATAGCAAACAAGTATTATTGGCCGGGAATGTTTAGAGATGTTGCTAAGTATGTTACTGCTTGTGAAATATGTCAGAGACAAAAAGTGTTACAAACGGCTCAAGCAGGACCAATGCATTTTTACCAGAAAGAGAAACCTTGGATGACTGTAGCTACTGATTTGTTGGGACCTTACCCATGTTCCAAAAAAGGGAACAGGTACATTGTAGTATTTCAGGACACCTTCACCAAATATATAGAATGTAAAGCGTTAAGGAAAGCAACCAGTAGAGCAGTTACGGAAGCATTTTATGAGTTGATTATCCTTAAATGGGGAATTCCGGGATATTTGCTGATGGACAATGGGCCGCAATATACTAGTAAACTAATGCGTGGGATAGCTAAAGCTTTTAATATAACCCCTTGTTATTTACCTGTATATTCACCACAAGGAAATCCGGTAGAAAGAGTTAATAGAGTATTGAAAACCATGATTGCGAGTTACATTGAAAAGGATCAAACAGTTTGGGATGTGTATTTGAGAGAATTTAATTTTGCTATAAATACGGCTAAACATAGTTCCACTGGATGCACTCCTTATATGCTAAATTATGGGAAAGAGCCTGAAATTATCAGCAGAATTGAGAAGGTAGAGAATCAACCTATACAGAAAGAAATTCCAAAGTTTTGGATAGACAGATTTGATAGATTAAAAACGGTACGTCTAATGGTCAGACATAACTTAGAAACTGCTTATAAGAATTCAAGTCATTATTATAATCTTCGGAGGAGAGAGGTGAGATTTTGTCCAGGAGATCTTGTGTTAAGAAGAAACTTTAAATTAAGTGATGCCTCACAAGCTTATGCAGCAGGCTTAAGTGCAAAGTTCGTCGGCCCCTTTATAATAAAGAAAAAGCTTAGCGAGAATAGTTATGAACTGACGAACCGTTTTGGTAAACAGTTGGGGAAGTGGCACGTTAAAGACTTGAAACCTTTTGTACCTGGGTAAAAGTTCTTTAAGGCTGGTAAAAGAGACACGCACAAAAAAAAAAAGAATGTGACCTGTGTCAACATTATTTTTTTTATGGTGAGTGCGGGAAGAATGTCACGACGCAAATAGCGACGTGCATAATCAACGATAGGAAACCATTCCTAAACAAAGGAAGGGTTGGGGGACCACAACTAATCGATATTGAACATTTTCATGATTATCGATACTGCCCTGAATTTATTTGAATTACAGAAAAGGAGAGGTGCGCATGCGTCGACGGTGAATCGACGAGAGAGGTGTGGAACCTGAAAGACGGTTAGTATTACGTGCCTGACTACGAGAGAGAGAAGTTGAAAAGGCAGAAGGGAGAAGACGAGACTGGGATGTGCGGCAGCGGTAGAGGCGTTCTGGCATGATGGTGTGTCAGACTTTCATCTGAGGAAATTCTGAATGGGAATTTCACTGATATGACTATATGGAGATAGTCGTTAGCTGGGAAAGCACATCACGTCCGCCGGTACGAGAGACCGCTTCAGCGAACACCAGCTGTGGAGAGAAGAGTGGGTCACGACTGCTCAGTCTGGACTAAGGGAAGATGTGGACATCAGGAAGTAGATGGGAACAGTACGGGATCAGAGGATAAGAGAGTCATCACCCGTTGAGTATCACATAAACATTTTCTTTTGTTTTTGAGAAATGGGAAAATTTTGGAGGCATTGTTTCTAAGAAATGTGTGGCGATTAGACGCCGTAAATGAAGGATTAAGAGTAGGGTTAGAAAAATAGAAGTGTGATAAATCTAGGGTGAGGCAATAAAATACAGTAATCCAACCCGTTTCTATTTCTGGTCTAAGTTAAGAAAGAGTAGTCAAGAACTGTGACCGTGGGTTAGTAAAGATGATCTCTATACTTTGGGTTTCTATGAGTGATTGTCTCACGAATGAATACATAGCTCGAGGCAATTGGTGATGCTCATTCAAACTTGTTTTTTTATAAGACAGGACGCGAGGGGAGTAAGAAAGAAGGGTAATAGGGGCTTACTTAGTATTTCTTGCGAGGGCCTCTCCCTCTTGGTTTTTGTTGGGTGACAGATGACTATCTATGAGTAGATTTCATGCTGGCCCGTAAGGATTGAGTTGTTTTCTTTAAGAGATTTATCGAAGAGTGGGAACCGTATGGATCATGGGAAAGGGAGATAAGAAAGTGAACAGTGAGAGGCAGAAGAAGGCCTATGAATAGTAGTAGATTAAGCGCCTACCATTGAAAAACTTACATGTTAGGATAGAAGTAGGAATTACTCAAGGGTTATAAAGAGAAAGTTACTGATCTGGGGCGTGAGTTAGTTTCAATTAGAATTCTAGGGAATTTAGAAACAAGGAAATTGGGTGCCCAGGGAGTAGAATAGTAACTTGGAAAGTATGGAAACCCGAGTAACAAGAAAGAGGGAAAATTAGAACAATGGTATAAATTGCTTACAGAGAGAGGAGTTAAAAGATAATCAATAATAATTGGTTAGATTAGAAAGAGGAGAATTGGTAATTTTGTGTAGTGAGTTGATGACAAGTAGGTCATTAGCAGGTACTAGAGATTACCCCAGAAAAGAAAAAAAAAAGAAGGGTGAGGTGAGGGAACGCCAGAAGTGTCCCAAATAAAATAAATATAAAGAAATTTATGAGAATTGTGAAAGTCGTCGGTGTTGGAGGCGAACAACGGCCCCACGTGCCTCTAGGAGAGAGTGTCAGGGACCTCTGACATCGATTGTTCAAAATTGTATTTTTGTTTGCGGCCCATTAATATTTTCCCGGTTGCAGGAGAGGAGTCAGATTGTTTGTAACTCAAGATCTAGACGCCGCCCCTGTATCGGTGGTCTATCGCCACAGTCACTCTGTGGGTATAGGCCTAAACTTCCATTGCTTTCTTCATGACACTGTCTTTCCTATTTATCTTTAAATACAATTCTTCATGGACTAAGATGACTAGTGGACTAGTATAGGAGACATAGGTGGAATTATTGAGTGTAATATGTAGAGTCAAGGACTGGATTATGAATTGAAAATCTTTATTTATTCGAAAGAAAGTATAATATATATATTGAGATATCCTGAAGTTGCAAATGTAAGTGACTACACAAGTTAGTAGTAAATTAGAAGGATAATACGAGACGTTCTAGTAGATACCTGGAAATAAAGAAAGAAAGGAGATTAAGTAATTAATTAGGGATTTGTTATTGTTGAACAGAGAACGTACTTATACAGTTAAACTGGGTATACTAACCTTGAATAATTAAATACTATCCTACCAATAAAAGTGTTGAATGGTTAATGTAGTGTAAATGTAATTTATTGTATATAAGATTGTTATTGTTGAAAAAAGAAAAAAAATAATATATTAAATAAATTATGGTTATTGTTATGCAAAGTAAATTAACGTGAAAAACAGCCATCAAAAAGTTTGGCGCCCAGTGAGTTATTGTATATAAGATTGTTATTGTTGAAAAGAGAAAAAAAATAATATATTAAATAAATTATGGTTATTGTTATGCAAAGTAAATTAACGTGAAGTTCAGATTTTTGACCCTTATCCTTGTAATGGTTTGAGAGTCGCTGATTTTTGGGCTAAGTTATATACTTTGGTAGTGAGCACTGAAAAAGGAGAAAAAGAAGAAATAGAGAGAAGCAGAGTAATAAAAGAAAGATAAATCCGAACCCAATTCCCGTCTCCACTGTTAATTTAAAAGCTAGTCGAGAGGCATGTAGGTACATAGCCTGTGTATCTATAATTTAATTTGTGACTGGGCTGATATACAACAAGAAGAAGAGAGGAAGTGTATTGATGATGGCGCCCGTTAATATAAATTTTCATCAATATTATCAAACTGGGTAAATTGTTAAAAGAAAGAGAAAGTAGACTGGGTGTAGGAAATTTGCAACCACCCGGTAGAGGAGGTAGTTGTACTGAACGTTGGAATGTGGATTATGCAGGCCGTGTTATGATGACACAACAGGTGCATAAGTGACCTTGTTTTGTAGGAGTTCAGTAAACTTATGTACTACGATTGAGAATAATCACATATTAGTCGTCACAGATTTTGGCGAAGAATTTTGGCGAAGATTTAATCCAAGAAGTTAGGGAACTTTATAGCATAAAGTAAGAAAGTCCGTCACACATGGCATGACATAAAGTTTACACCCCACATATTCATATTAACTTGATTAAATGGAAACTGTGATCTCTTGAGTCATAGGCATTGGTACGGGGAGTGTCCGGGAATATCATACCCAGACGATCCTCCAAAACTTATAAATCATGTAACACATTTGGCACTTTAAATAAATAAATAAATAAATTGTTAATTATTTATTCACTCACCAAAACACATGATAGATTTTTATGTATTTATGCTGAGTGTTTCTGCAGTATAATTTGATATGAGGCATCATGTGATACTGGTGATATTGGTGCATAAATGAATCGGGAGAGAACCACAATCTCAACAATAGGTTTAATGTTTATATGGCAAAGTCGCAATGTAGGGGGGCCCACCTCGCGATTTGCACAGGTTTCCACGGACGGGTGATGTTTCTTGTTTTCCAGCGTGGCACATTGACCAACATGACGCTTCTTGTACATTGCTGAATTCTCCCGAAATTCTAGTTTTGTGGCAGTTAGGTTAGGAACGATGTTACTAATTAGTGACAGGTTCTGTTAGGTTGTGAACAGTCATATTGAATTAGTAGGGCATTCTGAATTTTCCTGAAATTAGTAATTAGTGACAGGTTCTGTTAGGTTGGTGAACATATTGCCCAGAATTCTACGTGGTCTGCTGGTGAGACGTCACACCTGTAACGGCCAATCACGAGTTTATTTATAAAAATATGGCGGGATTCACGGCACTTTTCGCTAGTTCACGTTATAAAGAAAGTGTAACGTTTAGGGCGGGCAGGTTGGACACAAACACTCGTCGAGGCAACATCATCTCTCCAGAGAACAATCTATAACATAATACGTGTGATATTAGGTGTTTTATAACAAGAAAATTGGTTTTGAAAGTGGGCCCCCCTATAATGCGACTTTACCGTTTATATTATGAATTGAATTATGTGCATTGAGGGATTCATTGTTCCAAGTGTAGAATGCTTTCAATACCAATGACACTTTACCTGTAAATATTTTGTTGAAATTTAATGCCTAAACTAAGAACTACATGGTAATGATACCAACAAGATTTATTTATAATAGTAATATAATTTTAAAAATTTAGATTTAAATATGTATCTGTGTGAACTGTAGTGTTATGTTCGTAATCAAAACAGTCAAATAACATAAACTTCCATTCTTACAACACAGTATGCCATCTTCAATATCACCTAAATGACCTGTTTTGTAGTAAATTGTGTGTCTATCATTCATCTGCCCTTCCTATTGCCTGTCCTATAAGCCTTGATAATTTCCCAGCCTTGCAATTGTGAACCCTCAAGCTTTTTCTCTAAAATTTCCATAATCTCCATCCTAGGTGTGATTCTATTTCTTTCTTCTATTCCCGTGGAAGTAGAATGAATGCCCGATTTTCCTTCTCTATCCTTTGTATTCTTGTCCTCAATTCTTCCACTTCTTCATGTCCTTGATCTCTTCACGAATCTCCTGCTTTACTTCCTTCATCCCCACACTAATTTTGTTTACTCAGTCATTCTTCCAGGCCATCTAGTCTTTTAAATTCTCTCTTCAAAACTGCTCTGTCTGTTTGCTAGTCCCAATTTCATTTCATTTCTACCAGGAGAGCAATAATTATGATTGAATAAATCAAAGCGGCTTGGCCTTCTTTCTTTACTGTTACCTTGAGATAGTGGAAACACAAACAGAAGACTACCGATACCATACTTTCTTTATGTGCATGTGTAGTTAATTGTTTCAAAGTGGAAAAAGACTCTTAATACATTTGCATTACGTAACTTGAATTCTAGATGTTTTTAAATACAGGTTTTTCTCGGCTTTACCTAACACCCTGAATTTTATATAATGTTCAGGCCTATATTATTTTAGATGTTTACATTTTCCCTCATATGTTTGTAATTTCAATGCTATTCAAAATTTCAAGGGGAAATGCAAACAATCTACAGCCCTTAAGTTATCAGAACTTGAAGTCCTTAATTTTATTTCAATAAATCTGATATAGGAATGATAACAAAACAGAATATACTGTATTGTTCAACCTACCAAGTAGCTTATAGGGGGCAAGAAGCAGATTTTCTTTCTTGTAAGATCTTCACTTTCCAGATTTTCAAGTACAGCAACACAGAAGCTCTACAACAAAGTAAAGCAGTAGGCCTAGATATTCCAATAACTGGAATCTGAAACAAGAAATACCAATATCTTTCTTAGGGTAGACAGTCATGTTAGCATTCCAAAAGCTGGAATCAGAGGTGCAAAAATAGTAAATGTAATGATTATGGTAGAGAAAGCCATGTGTTACAACAGCTAGAATCAGAAGTGAGAAAATAGCAAAATCTTGCTTAGGGTAGAAAAACTACATAGTGAGTGCAGGACTTCAAGCTTTCACTGCGTTAATTTGTAATCATGACTTCATGGATTATTAGCCATGTTAGAATTATAAAACTTGAGGGCAACATCCCAGTGTAGGTTCTCCACTGTAGTAACAAGATGTTTCACATAGACACTGCGGTGAAGCCTATAACTGTTTTCCAGCCTAAACAGGATGACCATCTATAGGCCTACTTAACTTATTGTAGCAATATGATGGCCACTGGTAGTTAGGTTAGAAACAGTGATATTACTTTAGTTAATTAGTTAGATCAGGTTATGTTAAGTTACAATAGATTAGTTAGCTTAAATTGCGTGCATTTCGTCATGTGCCATATTACTCTCACGTGTTTTATGTTATCCACTTCTCGCTATGTGACAACACACTGAACATCTAATCATGTGTCTATAGGTGCTTCTGCAAAATCAATATGGTGGAAATATCACAACTTCATAGTATAAAAAGTGTACCGTTTAGAGATGGTGAGTTTAGACTAAATCACTCGTGAAGACATCCCTTCTCCACTTCTCCTGAGAATGAAATATGTTGAAATATTGTTTATAGCCTACCTATATTATAAAGAGAATCTAGTTTTAAAATATGTGGGACCTAGAATGGGATTTTACCAACTTGAGCTTTTGGCCAGTGGCCAATGAAGGCCAAAGAGCCAAGGATGGTCAAAAACTCTAGTTTTATAAATAGCCTATAACACAGCTAATAACCCGTAAAGAAATAATTACAAGTACCGTATAGGTACTGTTTTTCAAAAGCTGGAATCAGAGGCAAGAGAATAGTAAAATCTTTCTTAGGACAGAGAAAATAGCAAAATACATGCTTAGGGTTTAAAATCCGCGTTTTCAGAATTCAATGCATCCCTATTAATCATAGTGAACTAATCCAAAGCTACCTTCAGATAATGGAACTGCCAAGAAAATCTAGCACAGTACCAGTACCGGTACCGGTATGCAATATAGGGCTGAAAGAATCTTGCAGAGACACATTCCAAAAAGAAGAATTTCTAACTGTAGCAGCTATTTATATATACAAAGTCATATTAATGGTAATAGCACAATCACAAAATAAGAGAAATAAAGATGTACACAACCATGTAACTAGACAAAGAGGGAATTTCCATCGCGTTGTTTTCAACAAGAAATCTATTAATAAAGACCCATATGTAGCAGGTGAATTTTTTTATAATAAACTACCCAGCAATCTTAAAGAAATTAGCACTAATAAGGGATTCAAATTTCAACTAAAAAAATATCTAATTCATGAATGTATTTATAACTTAAATGATTTCTGAAAAACTGTTTCATTGGTTTCACTGCAAATCCACAATTTATACTATAGTTATGTCTAATACCTTGTAATTAAGGTCAAAAGACAATAAAGATTATTATTATTATTATTATTATTATTATTATTATTATATATGGGTGATTCTTCAAATACGGGAAAATTTGGAGTGTGTAAAATCCAAATTTTTTACTTTGTTTAAAAAACCTCAAAAAAATCACAAAAATACTTCAGGGGTTACTTGATTATAATATGACAACAGCAGAGCTTAAATGTTTATATTTTTATTTATTTTTATTTCTTTATTTTTTTAAAGCCACATGGATGACATCCGTGTACATGTGGATGGCAGAAGGCCACATTAATGACTAACTTTGGCAACAATCTGCTTTTCTTTATGTGATTTCATATTTTTCTCAGCATACTTCAGTTGATTTTGCATCAAATTTGCAAATTTGTGTGCATACTCCGGAATTAATGCAATTTTAACGAGACTGTGTTTTTATGGTTTTGGGGGAGGGGGGGAATCAAGCAGAAATTCATTTAATCAGTTTTAAGATCTTAAGTACAGGTCACAGACACCGCAAACACAATAGTATCCTACATTTATCATCTACATGACTTGAGAGTCATCCACATACCCCTTCATGAGACATGTGGATGACACAAAAATCAGGCATGTGGATGACAAAAAAGGAGTTTAAGTGGTCTCAGCAAGCCATTTCTAAACCTCTGTAGGCTCAACTTCAGTCAGGTACTTTGAATTGGAAGGTTTATCATAGTGCATAATCAAAATTAATTAATATTAACTTTCTGCCTACTTTCTAGAAGCCATGTTAATGACGGGGAATAAAAACGTTTTCCTTGAAAAGATACAAAGTCCTTTGTTAATCCCAAACTGTTTGTAAGCAAGCAAAATTCAACCTTACAATTCAACCACAAGCTGCCCTGTTGGCTTTCTAACACTGTTGCCAGTTTTACAAATTTCTCATTTCTGCAGAAAAAATTCCATTCTTTTCAGCCATGTGGCTGACCAAAAACCCTTGGGACATTCTTTATGTTCATTAGGTGGGGTGACAATTTTATTTCATTTTATTTTTTAGGGGTTAATATCCTTCACCCATTCATACTCATTGATAGGAAAAAAGTTGAAAAGGAAATAACATTTTGTTTTGTGGAAAAATGCATTAGAATATACAAACCGAGGTTTGGGACAGGGCATGTGGATGACATTTCATTGAATTAAATTCGATTTTGGAATATCAGAATTTAAAGTTAGTGACATTTCAAACTGATAGTTGTAGTATGGAAGAAGTAGAAACAAACTTTTATTTTAATTTTTTTTTAAAGTTGAATTTGAAGGGAAATATCACTCCGGAACGCAAATTTTCCCGTATTTGAAGAATCACCCATATACACCGAGCAACCAAATGAAATTACACAAATGGAGATCCGGAGCGCCATCAGGAAGGCAAAAGATAGAAAAGCAGCGGGACCCGATAAAATCTGTAATGAGATCATTAAAAGCACACAAGAATACCTACTTCCCCTATGGATGGAACTTTTCAACAAATGCATGCTCACGGCAGTGATACCCGAGAGTTGGAGAACTGCAACCATGAAAATTCTGTACAAAGGCAAAGGAGGCATGGATGATCCAAACAATTATAGAGGCGTCGCACTAGAGAACAATATATTCAAAATATACATGAATATAATCACAAAGAGACTCGAGAGAGAAGCAAAGATACCAGAATGCCAGTTCGGATTCACAAAGGGACAGAACACAGTCCAAGCTGTAGAATGCCTATTAAGTGAAGTGGAAGAAGCTCTCAGAATACCCAGAAGGAAGTACTATGCCGTATTTATCGACTACAGGAAAGCGTTCGATCTGATCGACAGGGAAGTTCTAGTCAGAAAACTAAATAACATGATTGGAAATGACAACTATTTGGGAAAAATAGTACAAAACATACTTGCTCACAATGACATAAGGATAGACGATGGCGTTGCAGAATCAAGACCCATAAGACAAACAAACGGCGTACTCCAAGGGGATCCGATAAGCCCACTCTTGTTCAACATTGCTACTGCAGATATCGCAGATATCACAAGCAACGACCCACAAATTACACTGATTATGTACGCAGACGACATGGTAATAGGGAGCACGAATAAAACCGCACTACAGACAACTCTGACAGAGATGGAGAAATGGGCAGAAGAAAACAGATTTCATATAAACATGGAAAAAACCGTCCAAATGACATTTAGGAAAGGGGGAAGAGCGGCCGCAGGAGATAACCTGACACTGTATGGCGAGCCTATAAAAGTAGTGAAAGAAACTAAATATCTGGGCATCACGATTCAGACAACAAACTCATCATTTAGTCATCACATCCAGGAGAAAACAGCGGCTGCAATAAGAGCAATGTACAACATAAAAGATCCACATAGGCTTTCACTAACAACAGCTCTACTGCTCTTCAAAAGTGTAATCACACCAATAATTACTTATGGTATACACATATATACACATATATCTTGAGAATTGGAAGAAATGCACCATCACGATTAGCAAATGAGCTGGCCGGAGAGTCATTCTACATTGAAGACATCAGGATACAAATGCTACTACCAGGCACGGAAGCATACAGAAAATTATTGGAAGCAAGAGAGAACAAAAGAAACCAAATCAATCCGGAATTTTATGCCACGGGAGCCATGCTAGAAAAGAATTGGAGAAAAGAAAACCAGGAACAAAGACATATAATAACGAGATATTCAGTACACGGATTCCACTACAAAGTGTGTCAAACCAAGGGATTCCATGAAGCTAGTGAAGCATGTATATGCCAACTGTGTAATGCTAGATGTGAACAATACCACCTATCGAAGTATCCAAAGAATCTAAGATCACTGAATGACTACGGCAAAGGGTGAACCTCATTAACAAATGCCCTCTTGGTCGACCCTTCAAACTATTATTACAATGTGTAAGTAATAATAGTTACAGTTCATAAATTGTCATTATTTGCGTAGAAGCTGACGGATTCAGTCCTTTCTGCATAGTCCAGTATGTGATATTGCGGACAACCTTAAGAAAACATGTGCCAATTGAAACAAAATTTGAGATGTCAAATTCAGAAAATAAAAAGGATGTACAGAGAATGGTATCCCAGGAAAATCTACATAGACGCTCTCAAACAGATCCTAAATCAAGAAGAAATAATGTCTTTAATTCAAAAGGGCCAACTGGATAAGGCCACAAAAGCAATACAATCCACAATTTTGGAATCTGCAGGAACTCAGGCAATAAAACGAAGGAGCAAACCTTGGTTTGATAAAGTGTGTTACATAGCCAGGAAAACAGTTTTAAAGAAACCGCACGCCTAAAGAATTTCAAGGGCCAAAGATTTGAAAGAGTATTCAGAGAAACGGAAGAAATACAAGACCTTGCTACAGGAGAAACTGCTACCGGTACGCAATGTGACAGTGAAATACCTATATCCAAAGACTACCAAATTCATTTCCACTCCAGTTTTACCCACCTATCTACAATACCCCACTTTAATATATAAATAAAAAAGCACGGTACACAGTAAGAATTATTAAAAACTACTCTACATTTATCGTCAAGGAAGAGATTTCCTGCTAAAAGTCACCACTGCTTCTGACAGCTACCAACACCTGTACCGACATGCTCTTCTTCTTGTCTCGTCCAGTGTTGCCAACCTGTAAAGAACACATTTCGGAAAACGAGGGAGAAAATATCTCCATCTACTTGCTATCATCTCATTGTAATCGGTAATGTGTTTTTTCTCCAGAATGAATAAAATATGTCATTTGATCAAAACTGCAAACACGTACCGGTAATTAAATGTTTGTTCCTACAGCCAAAAACGAGCGGTTTTTTGGTCTAGTGGGTAGCGTTGCGGCGAGTGGATTTTAAGGTCCGGGTTCGAAACCCGGCGGGTTCTAATTTTGGACCTCCTGTGTGGTCTTATGGTTAGCGTCGCTGACTACAGATCCGTCGGCCCGCCCCGGTAACTCCTCGGATTTTTCTGAGGTAGGGAGGTCTGGCAGGGGTGCACTCAGCCTCGTTATTCCTGGAGCAGCACTCCCACTAATTTTAACTACGAGCCGCCATTGATGATTATAGTGGTTAGTACCCCCATGGATGGGGATCGGCTCGGTAATTGTATTTAAACAAGCGGTCCTCAAAAAAGTAATAATACAAATAATAATGTCTGTTCTGTTAGCTAAGTCATGTACCATGATGCCTGCTCACATTGTGAGTATACGCTCAAAAATGATATTATGCGCGTAATTGACAGTACACGAATTAAAAGTGTAGATATTTTCTTCCATAAAAAAACCGTTGGACCAATTTTCTCTGGTTTGTAATACAGTACAAACCAGAGAAAATTGGTCCAACGGTTTTTAGATATTACACAAATTTACATTGGTAATAAATAAAATAGAAATAATAATAATAATAAAGTGAATGCATAGCTATTTACTCCCATCCACCCAATATGCTAGTAGTATTGATTTTGATTATCTTAATTTTGTTTAAAATAAAATAAATTATTCATCCTTAAAATATAAAGCCTATTTGTTTATCTGCCTGTACCCACAAAACTTGAGCGTCATTAATCCAATTAACATGCTCTTTTTTTTAATAATCTATACAGTAGGTATATTGTCTGCTTCAGTTTGTGTAAGTAGCATAAGGGATTCACAGCTTCCACATTACTGAATAAAAGCCTATAAAACAAGCTATTTTTAGTGTATACTACCTAAACCGTTATAGATTATCAGTGCAATGTGTGTAATATTTGTTGGGAACGATATAATCTACACAAAAAAAAAAAAAGTCATTCAGCACTACCTTAATCACAAAAAAAAAAAAATCTACTGAAAGCTTCACAGATGGCAACGGATAGCAATATCCGTAACTTCGCAAATAAAATTAAAGCAACTTTGACAGTAATAAAGAGTAGGTTTGTTCGCAAAGCAGTCAGAAACCAGGAACATATCGTTCGCGCATGCGCTCTTTCTCCACACGCGTTCGCAATGCGAGAATCCGTGATTCTGATTTCAATCTTCTGTTCGCAAAGCTCTCACGGACAGTTTCTGTACTATAAGAAAAGTTTGCAGGCTCTAACATGAATTGTTATCAGAGACATGCGCAGTAACCTATTTTCACGCGCCTGACTCCTCCCTCCTATAACATTGCGCCAGATTTATAAACATAGGCTACTTATATGTATGAATAATGGAAGATAATTAAAAGTTTCCCAAAATATAGATTATATTGTCGATTTATATTTCATTTATAACATGTCAAAGGGAAATATATATTTTATTTGCATATCATAACGATTAAACGCAGAAACTATCGATTCCAAATTCTTGTAACCGTTTGCAAAGTGCAAATCACGGGTAAGTTACAGACTGGACATGCGCAGTACAACAAATTCTCAAGCGGTCACGGATTTGCTTTGTGAACAAACCTAATAAAATGGGACTGTAACAACATAAATACGAATAAAAAGAACACAGCGGATTAACTTAATGAATTATTTAAAAATAAAACTGACAGATTATATAGCAACCAATAGTGAAAAATTATTTAAAAAATATTAATAATATCAACACATCAACTTATATACCAACATTTAAACTTAAATTATTAGTAACTCCCAAGACTGTAGACAGATAGGCATGCAAAAACAAAAACAAAATCCACATGTTTGGAATTAAATATTGCCTTAACTAATAAAAGTAGTTAAAGAAATTATTTTCAAACCTGTATCTAAAATTGAAGTGTTTACTTTTATAAGGGTCTAAGTGCCAAAACCATGATTTTTCAACTGATAATTTTAAACTGATCTATGTACTCAGACCAATGCATTCCAGAAGGGTCCAAGGTCCAGGGAAAGCCACCTCAGTAGCAATAAATTCCAAGACATAGCGCTGGGTCTATCTCCAGCACGTCTTTCTGTGACACTGTATCTAGTTTTCTACACAATCATGCTTTTGGCACTTACACCCTTATAAAAGTAAACGCTTCAATTATAAACCAATCTATAAGCATGAGTGTTTTCCCCAAAAGAATTAAATATACACTAAATTATAAAACCAATCTACAAGGGAGGATCGTTGATCTTAAAAACTACTGTCCAGTATCCTTATTTGCTTTCTCAGTCATTCTGGAGAAAAATAACACACTTGCAATAGTTAAACCTAATTAGAACGGTATAATAGATCATTCTCAATATGAGTACTAATTATTTAGTACTAATCAAACAAATAAATAATTTTTCAAAATTTCATGGTAATTCAATAATTAAAATAATCCTGACATTTCAAAGGTATTTGACGGCTTAGACCATGAAATACTGGTTTGTAAATTAAAATTCTTTGGTATATATAAAGAACATTTAAATTGGTTTTAATCTTATTTAAGGAATCTGAAACAAAAAGTAATCTGTAATTCTAATAACATGACATCAATTGCTCTACTAAGCAAAGAAAATAAGGTAGATCTCACGAAAGACATTTCACAATAATTACTGGAAGGACTGTATAGAGGTTTAAAATAAAAGACTAACACTAAACATGAACAAAAAAAATTATTGTAGTTCAATCAAAACAAAACAGCGTAACTAATTTAAAACAATCAACATTCAAAATTTTCCAGAATTTCTAAAAATTTCTAACACCTTAAAGGAGAATACAACAACAAAAATAAGTTACTTTTATATTAAAGTATTGGGTGAAATATGAACAATAATGAAATTTTTTTTTCCCGCTACAATGCTTTGATTGGCTGTAATTAAGCAGTATTAGAATCAAGCATACATCGTATTTTTCACTTCCTATGGCCTTGCATAGCACTAAAGAAGAAACAAACGTGTCCTGTGTTGATAAGGGGCATAATTTTACAGAAAGGAATGTTTAGAGGTGAACTGGAGAGATGTGCTTGTGAGAATGTAATACATAGGTTAGTAAATGAAGTTGAATGTCAAATTAACTTACCGGTATTTCTCTGACAGACATAAAGGGTTTTTTATGCTTCTTACAAACTTGGGTTATGAAACATAAATACAAGTGAAATGGTGAGGGATGGAAACAACATAATCATGGAAAGAATTCTAGAATACTGACATGCAGACACCTTACCTGAAGTAAAGTCTCTGGATCTGTCTTTGACAAAGAATATTGCACCAACTTCCCACCCAACAGATGCAGTGTTGGAGAAGGACTTTTCCTGTTTCCATCATCAGTTGTAGGCTTATTTTTTTAAATATCTAAAGTGAGTCCCACGCAAAAGTTGGCCAATGACGCGGGTTTCTGCATCGCAGCTGGCACAGCTCAAACTTCTGAGCGATTGGGTGAAATATCTATGCTATTAATGCCGTGATCGATGTAATGATTCAGGTCCTCACATTTACAGTTAAAATTACAATGAAAATCTCCACATAGGCCTACCTCATCACAAGAGGTCTTAGAAATATTCTCCTCTTGTATCCACACAATACTGGCACCTTTTTAGGGAATTTTCTTTCAAGCGCGTAAGTTCAGCTTCCGAGACAGAGTTACTTTCTCTTGTGATAGGCCTATGTGATATTGTCTTTAAGTTCATCTACAGTATGTAAATTTTATTTATGGGAAAACTTGAAAAATAAAGTGTATAGGTCAATTTCCCATACATAAGAAGAACTTAAAGAAAATATCACAAAAGAAATTAACTCTATCTCGGAAGCTGATGCGCGTGAAAGAAAATTTCCTAAAAAGGTGCCAGTACTGTGTGGATGCAAGATGAGAACATTTCCAACATCTCTTGTGATGAGGTACGTGGTTATTTTCATTGTAATTTTAACTGTAAACGTGAGAACGTGAATCACTACACTGACCGCGGCATTATTTGCATAGATATTTCACCCGATCACTTGGGAGTTGGAGCTGTGCCAGCCACGATGCAGAAACCCATGTCACTGGCCAACTCTTGCGTAGGACTCACTGTACTTAACTAAATGATGCCAAAGCATCAAACAGCAAAAAATTATGTAGTGAGCTTAACACCTACATAATTATTTTCTGGTTCAGGTAAATATTTCCAAATTTTATTTAATACACAGAGAAGGTATTGGCGACTTTATTAAGTGCCAGAATGGTACTTTCTGAGAATGTTTGGTGGACAGGAAAGTGTCTGTATGCACGATAACTCAAATATACTTTAACAGATTTTCATGAAATCTGGTATAAACATTTATAACATCCATGGGAAGAAGTCTATTGATATTGGACCAAATTGGTTGACCGGTATCGGCCAATTTAGAGGCTATTTTATAGTAATATACAGTATTAGAAAGAATTTATCAAATCCAAATCCGTTCTCATGACAACATGATGTTTTACAGTGTTCATATAAAGGCTTTGGAATTTTCAATACAATTAGCTTTAACGAATAACGAATATTCCTTTATGCTTATTAAACTTTAGACTTTTGTTTTTCTGTAAGCCCTGCTTAATGAATCAATCTAGAGCTAACTCAGAAATTGATTACAAAAGTAACTTATTTTTCTGCATACCGTAATTGCAATTATCACTGATTAAACAAAAGCATTCTGGCACTGTGTTATATCAGTTTATCTGATTTTATTTTTTGTAGTGTTGATGCTATGTTAAGCATGTGTCTAAAGTGATACCTAAGTACTTGATGGATGGTGATGGCCACAATATTATCCCTTGGATAGTGAGTTTTTTGTTGACTCTTGGTTTCCATTTTGTGGAAGTTACAAAAAGCCTAATAAATTTTTGTAGGATTATGTTTTATCTTCCACATACAATCCAATTAGAAAATGCAGTTAAGGGTGGTCTGTAAGTTTGTGACGGTAAAATCAGTATTGGAACACAATTAAGATTTCATAACACAGATGCTATGTACTAATAATTTCTTTTCTGAAAAAGAACCCTTAAATATAGGCTCTGGGACTATACATGGGCAGGGCTTATCCACAAGTAAATACAGCACATCCTTTCACCTCTTGAAATAACATTTCCTCTTTTGACACACTATTGAAAATAACTTTTAACAAGATGAAAAAAAGAAAAAAAACATCTCACTGTATTAAAATGTTACAAATTGTGATTGCTATTTTACTTGCCCTACATATTATTTTATTATTATTAAAGCTAGAATAACATGACTAGAGTTTCAATAATCAAATGTATATAAAATGGAACACGTAATATCATTCTTTGGCACATAGTCACTACACTAAGAGACACAAACCCAAGCTGTAGAGTCTTGGCTGGAGTTAATTGAGCAGAATTTGGTACCTGTCACTGTAAATGCAATCAGTAGTAAAAGGCATCGCCATTCATCCTGAATGTCTGCAAAATAAAGAATAAAAAATCAATGAAATGTTATAAATATTAACCCTTCGCGGTCGGAAAACCATATATGGGAGGCCTGTACTCAAGCTTGTGGATGGAAACCCATATATGAGTTCTCTGACCAACTCTTCTCACTTACAAAGTACATAAAAACTTCAAAAGATAGCAGGAGAATGTTCTCTTAACCACTCTGACCTGGGAATTCCCTTATACTCGTGCCCACTGGCATACCTATCTTACGCACCTGCTCGGTTATTATGCGTAGGCCATTATCTAATTTTGTTACCTTTGGTACATTCATTTTATGTGTTCTTTCTCAAATTTTCTTCTGCAAAATCCCAATTAATCAAATGATCAAGGAAAACTTTTATATAGTCAATTCTACGGTTTTGACAATCCAGATAGTACGCATGCTCCCACACATCCATAGTGAGCAGCGGCACTTGACCGCAAATTAATGGCAAATCCGCATTGGAGTGAATGGCATGCTTTCTTTGTTTCAAGTTTCCCCTTATTTTTGCTAAAATGGCAAGAAAAAAGTGTCTTACAGGTTCTGAAATTAACGAATTAATTATTTCAAGTGATAGTGAAGTATCAGAATGATCATTTAGTTATAATACAGGATGTTTTTCCTAGATTGCTGCCAGCAGCGTTAGTGAGGCAGAGAGCAACGTAAGTGCCACCGGAGGCAATCGTGCACCCAGCTGAATGGAAGTGAGTAATTTCAAGTAATCTACCTTCACAATATACAATATCCAGCGAGGGCCATTTCTGTCTTCTGATTTTGATCAAGATAGGTCACTGATTCAACAGAAAATTATAGCCTACTGTAGATATATATGTAAACTTATAATGTGCTCAGTGAGTCTTGTGACATTTCTGCATAAACATTTTCATGTAAAATAATAAAACATCGTTCCCGGAGCAGATTAGTGACAGAATTCGCCAAAAATCCAAGGTATATGTTGTGTTTATGCATGGATGCCTGATTTAAGATACTTTTAATAGGTTTTTGATAAACTTATTTCCGCCTACAGCCATAAAACATTGCCGCCCACAAAGGGTTAATCAACAGGGGCACACAAATCGCTTAATAATGTTAAAGTGTATGAGATACATTGATTCTTAAACCAATTAAGCATACAAATAATGATTTAATAAGAATCCCCCCTCCAAAAAAAATCTTGTCTAATTATTGAAATCATCTTTGAAATAAAAGTGTTAAAATAGTTAAACTGAAGTTATATAGACAGTAGAGCATATTGTAAAACTTGTAGAGAGTCAACAGTTTGAAAAACACTTCTTGCTCCACTTATTTTAAGTTGTAGGACTAGTTTCCAGGGATTAAATCTTCTCCCTCATCCTCAGCTGGTGAAGCTTTAAACCAGCTAGTTTCCAGGGATTAAAGCTTCTCCCTCATCCTCAGCTGGTGAAGCTTTAATCCCTGGAAGCTAGTCCTGTAACTTATAGTAAGTGGAGCAAGAAGTGATTTTTAACTGTTGACTCTCAAAAAGTTTCACCTTTGAAATGTTTATCGGATTAGAATATGCATCAAATGTCAAAGTAGTAGAGGTTAACCATCCTATTATTGTCTAAAAAATCCCTTTTCCTTTTATTACAGTCTTTATTGCCTTTCCTAGTGGAATGACTCTGGATCGGTAGCATTTTCAAGTAAGTTTTAGTCAACTGAAAGAAATAAGAATGATTAGACCTCACCTGACTGTCAGGAGACCCAGCGGACAGTTCTGTGGTTCGTGATGGACAGATGGAAGACGAGACGAGGTCACTCATGGGCGTCACTAACTCCATGTCGGTTGGAGTGGAGTGGTTTCTGTATAGATATCAAAACTATTTCAGTCCATTATTTAAAAGAAAATGGACTTGAAATATTAGTTTTAATGATAATATATATACATTTTTTTTATTTGAAAACAGGGCTAAGACAATTTATTTATATTTGAGTTTAACAGTCCCCCAAACAACAAAAGACAAGTAAATTAAACATAAAATTGAAAGGAAGAGCATAAAATTCATCAAGATATCAAGTTGAGTTTTGGTTCACCATGCATGCAATGGGGAAAAACAGATTTACCATAGACAATCCAATATATACTTGATTATTATCACTGTATATGTCACTTACAATGAGAACATAACTTAGAAGGGCTTTTAAAACTTTAGATTATGATTTTGTCTGTATGATTTCAGAATTCTGAAGTGGTGATTTTAAAATGTATGTAATTTAATAGAGTGACATGATCAGGAGGCAGGTATTTATGGAGACTAATTTTATCATTTGTGTGTGTGTGTGTCAGCGGAGATTGTTGAAGATTGTTTTATATCTTGATGGAGATTAATGAAAATTGTGGTAAATGGATTATAAACTCAACATGTAATTATATGTATATTTCCCGGACCATAATTAACATGAAAGGTTCCCTGTGTTCTTGGATAGTTGTGGTAAGACCAAGAAAAAAATAATAACTGCTGTAAATAGCCCACTTCAACAAACAGAGAATAGGAAGAGTAGTTCCAGAAGCAGAAAGAAAATTGCGGTCAGAAAGTATGAAGAAATACCGCACTGACAAAAAGAAGGAAAACCTCAACCAGCAACCTGACTAAAGTGGTCTTATGAAGGCCAAAAAATTAAAATTAAATAGCCCATTTGTTCAATACAAAATTATTTATTTTGTTTGATAGAAAATTTACATTTCTTTTAAATTTGGTGCAGCTATTTCATTTGATAGTACTTGAAATTATTAAAATCCATGTTTTTAATAAATATCCCCCAATGGCAGCATTGCACATGTTTCAATGTAACTAACCAAACATTACACACTGTCAAGAATAAAATAAAATTGTTTTCAGTGGATCATGTGTTATTTTTCCTTTCTTCAGTCTTCATGACGTTTCAGTCTTATCCTTCTGACCTTCCTCAGGTGATTGTTTATATCCTCTCGGCATGATATAAACAATCACCTGAGGAAGGTCTGAAGGATAAGACCGAAACGTCGTGAAGATTGAAGAAAGGAAAAATAACACGTGATCCACCGAAAACAATTTAATTTTATTCTTGACTACATTAAACGGTGAAAATCAAGACCAACATGAGACTTATTACACATTGTTTTCACAATCAACAGATACATGCAAATGCTTCATACTTAGGAATATTTCCGGATATTTCTTAACAAATCCAAATGAATGATAAAACTCAATCCAGCAACAAATACCCTAAAAATGTGAAATTCCCTTTAAAACTGCAAGTCAGTGGTAATCCATGACAGTGTTAATATTTTGCTTTTGGGACCCCAATTAACAATACATCATAAATGTTTAATCTCCATAACATTATTAATCAGAACCCCTTACGTTGTGCATATTTGCAAAATTTAGTTCTATATCTGATTTGTTCATGATGATAGCCACCCCTAAAAATACCTGCTCTGGACATAAGCTACCACTGCAAACTTTTAAACATTCTGCATAAATGTTCAGTTTTGAAAAATTCTATTATTATTATTTGTAATTTTAAATATGAAATGTATATGACTACTACCACAATTTACTTAAACTAATGACCGATATGACAACAAGCTCACGTAAAGCTGCGTCTCCATTGAAACACATTTAACATCAACATGTTGCAGTTAACATATGTTAAATGTTTATCATCAACTTGTTGATGTATACAAGTCAAGTGGTTTGCCAATTAACAACTGTCTCCACTACAATGTTATAGGTTAACATGTGTTGGCGCGGTCAATCAAAAAGAAAACGCCTCTGAAGAGGGCAGCCAACATTACAAAATGAGAGTAACCTTATATACTCGTTATTATCTTCTTGTTAACTGTCTATGACTTTCTTAAATAATAATTTTGTACAGATGTCTTGATCTTTTCAAAATAACTATTACATTTTAAAAAATGGAGTATGCCATAAAAAATAATTTTAAAAGTAGATGCAATACTATTGAGAACACTGATATACCAAATACTCACATAATACAAAATGGATGCCGGGAATATTGAGGAAGTTGTCGACTGCTTTTCGTTTACCCGGAAATTCCCGAACCAAAGCCAATTAAGCTGGCGATCGCTTTTCGTTTCCCGGAAATTCCCGAAACAAAGCCGATATTGATCAAATAGTCAACTGACTTGATATGTTGTCCATTTTCTCCGGAAAACAAATTAACATCTGAAAATGTTAAGTGCAACACGCTGGGTTTGCATGTCAAGTCAATTGGAACGAGAAATTGCAATATACATGTCAATATCAACTTGTTAATATTGACATGTTGGTGTTAAATGTGTATCAATGGAGACGCAGCTTAAAACAAACAGTGCTAACATACCTTCCTTGTGAGTCTCCTCGCATGATGGAAACGAAATACAGAATGCACTACAAAAAGAAACCAAAGTAAATAAAACAATTTAAGACATATCAACAAAATATCAGAGTAAATTAATACATAATACAAATAAATGTGATTGTTGGTAAATACAAATAAATGTGATTCTTTGGTGGTTATCATTTTCACTATTATCCCCCCAGCTTCGAGGCTACATCAGGAGTTCAGGATCTGTGTTTATACAGCAAGCTATGAAATAATTCACTGTCAATTATTTTCTATTGTTGGTGTATTTTTGGAGTAAATTTAAACTGATATTTATTTAAATGAATATGATATGGGATGAAATAGTGAGGATGATTCATGGTACGTAAATATCCAGTTCGGAATTTGACTTTATGACTGAGGAAACCATAAAAAAAACCCATGTTAAATTGGCTGGACACAGGATATGAACCTGGGATCTCCTGAATGGGATCACTAATGTTCTCTATTGCAGCGTAAATAAAATAAAAAATTTGAATCTTTCCAGGGTTGACTATTTCATTAATTTTTAATAAAACCATAGTTATTAAAAATAAATGATAATTACTATCAAATTATTGCACGGTACTGAAAACAAAATGACAGAATAAGAAAATAACTTTAACAAAGAAGATCAGTATAAATTTGTATGTAAACCCAAGATAATTACTACTTCTAATTCTCTGAATCTACTTAGAATTGTGGTGTGGTAGGTAGAAAGGAAGAACTCAAACATACAAACTGATAACAGTACCTGTAATTGGCTGGCTGCTGCGTCTGATTTGAGATGGGAGTTCGTTTCACAGCATAGATCATAACTCCTGTAGCCACCAATGTGAATGACAGGAAATAGAGAGCATGGAACTGCAAAATCAAAATATTTCTTCTATTGGGTAAATACTATATTGTACTAAAGCAATAGCAAACAATATTTTCACCAGCAAAATTTTAATAATTCTAGGTCAAATCTGACACTATAGTACTGGTTTTTACTTAAATATAGGTAAAAGTTACTCATACTGGAGCTGATTTATTAGTTAGAGACTCATACTGGTGATGCAGAGTGTTCCATGCCATTAGTCCCGAGCTTAAATATGTTGCCACCCATATTCTCGGTCATGAGACAATACTTCAGTCTGGTTCACCAAATTATTGTATTAGAATATGTGTTGAAGTTGGGTATAAAAGGCACCACATAAATATAAATTAAAGCAAAGGATCTTTATAGTATAGATGTATTTAATAAAAAAGTGATATGGAAAAAGAGTATAGAGAGTTTGTATGATAATATCCCAGACAGAAGCACTGAAGATTTGGATGGGGACTTATAAATATATTCAAGGAAACAGAATTTGTATCGAATAAATAACCAAGATGACATCTACATGTGCTAACTGAGAAGTCTGATAAAATAACAGAGAGATTGGAACATAATCGGAATCAAATTAGGTAGGATTCACAAAAAATGAATTTATATGTGTAGGCAGCATCAGAATCAAACTAGGCAGAACTCACGAAAAATTAATTTATACATGTAGGCTTAAATGCAAATTTTCTAAGAAAGTATCATGAATGTGTGGTAATGGCAAGACGAATTCTTAAATAAATTAAGCACAATAATATACACTTTCCTTAGGCTGATACTCATATTTGTAAGATTAAAGCTCCATTCCTTGCCACTACCAAACTACATGCGTGCCGATTTACCCAGTGTACCTGAGTGACCATGCCAGGCACCAGAACTTTGAGGCATGGAGAAAATGGCATGGAATGATCTGAATAATAGAAGTTGATTACAAATCAGAACAAACAAAGAAGAAAAAAAAAAGACAGAGGACATACTAATCCAGTAAAATTGGCAATTTAGTAGTATCTTGTTTTGAAATTAAAAGAGTCTAGTTGTTGCAACTATTTTGTCTGAAAGCTCTATAAATGATTTCTTTGGACAGGATTGTCTACTGGATGTCATGATTATATTCATACATATAAATTTTATAGCTCCAGAAGTAGCATAAAAGTTGTTATAGTGAGTAAACAAGATTTATCAATTTTGGCAGAGATCAATAGCTGAAAAGGCAGTATTTGAATTAATAATTTTTCTGCCTGCTATATAAACTAAACTCTATGGCGCTACATCCCAAAAGGGACAAGGCCTACCACCTGACCGCTGCATCATCTACCATAGGCAGATGGCAGGATTGGGGGCATGCCGACACCCACGGCCGTTAATGGTGGTTTCCAAGACCGGAGCCGCTACATCTCTATCAAGTAGCTCCTCAATTTGAATCACAAGGCTGAGTACACCCCATTCCAGACCTCCCTACCTCAGAAAAATCCGAGGAGATACCCGGGATCAAACCCAGGCCTACGGATCTGTAGTCAGCGATGCTAACCACAAGACCATGCAGGCAATCAACTATTCAGATTTAGATTGAGTTTAATTTGCTTTCTCTGGTTATGAAGAAAACTGGATAGTGACGTATTCTTTAAAAATGTAAATTGAATGATATTCATATTACAGTACCAGGGATGTTTAAATTTATTTTACAAAAACTAAAAAAAAAAAAAAACTACTACTAATAATAACGATCATTCAACTTATATGATTCATTAAACTGAAAATTTAACCAGATTATAAAAGAGACAGATGGATAAAGAAGGCAGAGAACGAGAGAACAATACATGTACTTACCTTGTATTGAAGCAGAACAACATTCAACATGAGCCAATAAAAATCAGCAGTGAGCAAAGACAGTTGCAGTGCAGTAGCACCAGTTTCTCGTAACATAGCAGGTGCCAACATGTGGAACAAAAGCTGAGCTATCCCAAAGCTGAGTAGGAGAGCAACAACCTGCCAGT
The DNA here is from genome assembly GCA_964059195.1 of Ectobius pallidus. Classification (NCBI taxonomy): domain Eukaryota; kingdom Metazoa; phylum Arthropoda; class Insecta; order Blattodea; family Ectobiidae; genus Ectobius; species Ectobius pallidus. Next base: position 49,435,038 of record CAXKWD010000004.1, on the reverse strand, counting down.
TCCACCACGGAACAGACAAAACTGTGTCACGCTCAAGTACAGCCCTGCAAACAATACAACTCTCTTAGCATTAATCCTGCAAGTGTCAATTGTTTTTGACAGAATACACTACACTTATTTATTTAAGAGGGTTTATGACTGATTTTTGTGATCTTTTCGGTATGCACTAATACTAATTCAGTAAAACCTGTCTTTAAAGGGATCACGAGGGCCATGGCATTTATACATTAAAGCCAGGTTTTCATTAAATAAAGGTGTGGTATAAAAATGAAAACAAGGACATGCACATAAATATCATAAATTAAAAACATGATACATTTTATTCACATTGCAAACAGATACTCTTATATCTGAGAGATATTGAAAATGAACATCTTCATATGTACTTAACAAAAATACCCTCTAAAGGTAGAGTTACAAGCAAGTCCTTCTGTTCTACATAACATAGGATGGCAACAGTAACAAATGCACGAGTGTGTCCAATCTCTCTGAATGAGAAGATATTTCCTGAAGGAAAGCACCAATATTTCTGAAGGAAATCTCTTAACTTAAAGTACTTATTTCAAAACAATATGAAATAAAGTAAACTCTTGAATATCCATGGGTGGGTTATCCCCTTCCTTTCCTTTTTCTTTTTTTTTAGGTACGGTTTGGAGGAGAAATAAAGAGGTGTTTTAGAACAACAAAAAATATTTGTCTGATTTTTTGTTGTTGTAAAAGAGTAAACCGACAAACTTGTAACTTGAGAAAATTTTTGTTTATAAAGTCATCATTGTATGTGTAGACCACCAAATGTACAAAAAAAATATTGTTTGAAAGCATTTTCTTGCTGATTTTTGCCCTTTTTTGGTGGCATTTTATGGATTATTCAAGAAATTTGATTATTTATGGTTGCTGCCAAAATTCCACAGACAATCGGGAATTTACTATATCTCCTAGACTTACGTCTGTATTATACTGTACAAACTGCCAAAAAGCCCAATCATGCCAAGGTATTCCACCCAGTCGAGTGTCTTGACAACCAGCTCTTGCACAATACACACCACTGCAAACATGAGAGCCCCTGCCAGACACAGCATGTCTCCCAGCAGTTGGTTTTTACCTGCAACATCCACCAAGCAAAATTATACTGCTTATAATGTAATACTTAAGCCAATTCTGCTTATAATGAACCTTGACAAACTTGAGTATTTATTTCACTATTCCTCTAAAGGCAATGTTCACCAAAACTAAAAATCTATCTATTCTATTTTAGCACTGAAAGACTGCTATATAGTTCATTTTGCATTACATGAACTTCATTAACACAGTTTTTCAGTACTACCCAAGATTAAATGCTTTTACTGACGAATGGTCAGCCAGTAAACAAGATAAATTCTATATCAAGATGATATGGAGGCTATTGAAACATCTTATCATCAACTGAAGCGTTTACTTTTATAAGGGTCTAAGTGCCAAAATCATCATTTTTTAGCTGATCATATTAAATGAATCTATGTACCCAGATCAATGCATTTCAGAAGGGTCCAAGGTCTAGGGAAAGCCAAATTAGTAACAGCATGTCTTTCTGCGAGTCTATGTCTTGACTTCTACACAATCATGACTGTGGCACATAGACCCTTATAAAAGTAAACGCTTCAAATAATAATGAGAGTGATCAGGAATATGGAGTGGAATATAGATTCAAGTGACCTAGATTGATAAATCAAGGTTGCTCATATCTTTTAAGGGAAATTATATGTAATACAGAGACATTTATCTACAGCGCCTTGCATTAAGTGCATTATGTTGATTTATTCAAAGATCTTAAACTTATTTAAAAAAATATTATTATTCTTTTTAAAGTGTTCTGAGAAATTTATCTATTTAAAACACATATATTTTGCCATTTTGTCATCCCCTCAATGACGACACCAGGGACAGCCCCCATTCCCCTTTCTATGCCACTGGCCTGATTATCTTTAAAATTCAAGTTTTTAAACAACATTGCATAGAAACAGCAATCGTGAAGAGCACTGAACATCAGCACTGAAAAACTGGTACCACTTTACAATAAATGTCTTAAAAGCAATGGTGATTATACTGAGAAATAGAGTAAGGTACTGTATCTTTGTACATAAAGTTTTGTGTTGATATCTTTTGTTATTGTTTAGTTTTGCCAAATCTTTCTTTACTTTCTGGACGACCCTTGTATTACCTCCAGAAAGATTGCGTCCATCTTCAACATCAGCCCAAACAAGGCAGCCAACACCCATAAGACAAACACTCACTCCGATGATGTGCACTATCTTGTAGCGGACTTTCAGTACAATGCAGCTAAGGGCCAGAGCAGCTGGGATGGACACACAGTCCAGCAACTGTAAGAAAAATAAAATTACTTTAAAGTAAAAGTACGTATTAAGATAGGAAAGTAAACGATGACCTTTAAAATATTTCTGTGAATATCCTCTAAACCACAAAATTCAGTTGGTGGTCAAGTCCAATTTATCTCCCATATGACTCTCCTCTAGCTTTATTTGTAAAACAGTGAAATTTACTAAGTAATAAGGGCCATGTTAAAATACATATTCTTTAAATAATGTAAATTCTTATCCACAAGCATACTGTATTGGCCCGAATATAAGATGGCCTCATATATAAGACGACCTTCAATTTTTGAAGGGTAGTCTCAAAAAAATAAATAAAGCACCTTTTTAGTACATTTTGTTTCACATAAAACGGAATTTTGAAGTTCATGTCGTAACTTCTTCTCTCGCTTTTATTTACGCACTGAGATAATAAAGATGCTTTCTTTTCCACATGATCCGTCATGATGGTGGTCAAACAAATCTTTACGCGTAGAGAATAGAGATGCCAAGCAGTGCAGTACACAGCAGTCAAGGAGAAGCACGAATTTGGGAAAAATAAAGTTTGGTCAAGTTTGACGAATTTCTGTGTGACTTTGACCTTGGGTAGGACACTGCTCAGCTGCATTCATGAATGGAGAGTTGTTGAAAATGTTAGGCTACACGTATAAGATGAGTATAGTTTTTATAAGCACATTTTGAGGGAAAAACATTGTCTTATATTCGGGCCAATATGGTACTTAAGCAACGTTGTGTTATTCAGATCTCCATTTCACCATATTATCCTCATAAAGGCCACAGAGCTAGGATGGCCGAAAGTTTTAATTTAATAATATACCGACATGGCCATTAGCTAGGGACTATATTTTATGCAGGGCCATTTCTGCCAATAGGCTATAGTAGGCTGCAGCCTAGAAAGGCAAATTTTGAAGCGCAGCAGTTTTACATTTCCATAATTAGGAGGTATACAATAATTTGAAAGAACATATACCTGACAACGCTCCCTTCTTTCTCATCTTGATGTCGAATGAAACCTAACACAAAGATTGATCCAAAACAAGAATATTTCCTGCTTCCTAATGTCACCTCTAACCTTCTGACATGATGTTTGTGCAACAATCAGCAGGCATATAAGATAATTCTCTCTGTCGTACCTTTTGTTCATGCATTTACAGTCTGATTGTTAGTCATGAGTTACAGTACGGGTATTGTGGTTTCAAACTGTAATTAGAATTGTATTGTGTTATTTCATTTAGTAAAATGTGTGACTTGAGAAGTGAGAGTGATGAAGGAACTGCAAGAGAAGAACTGTGGAACACCAAAAAAATAGGAAACAAATTTGGGGTACGATGTATTTACATTTAAATTAATAATTGAAACCGATAATTGATATGGGTTTTTATCTATATAGTATAAATACATTTATAAGAAATATACTTAAAATTATTCTAATCAGTATAAGGATACTTGAAGTAGAAAAATAATTGCTAAGCTTGCTAACCGGGCGTCACCAGTCTGAGCCCATTTGCGAACAATACTGTCGTGCTGGTGTACAGGTTCTTGGGGTAAGAATAGCTATTGTAAAAACCATTCAAATCCTAAGAGAGAAACTGGCACCAGTAATAAAACTTATTGAAAATGGTTATTATGAAAGATGGAACAGGACTTAGATTGCAAAATAAAGACATAAATCTTGCAAATATATGAAAAGAGAGCTTTAGAAAAACATTTACCGTTATACGGATATCAGAAAGTTACTAACAATAAGAAGTGTTAAAATTTTGTATTTGTAAGGAAAGCGAGGGTGACGGACTTGGAAGCATTTAGGTTTTAAGGAATTGTATGAATTGCAGGGTTATATATTATAAGCAATAAAACTGTAAAGTGAAGAAGGCCGGTGTGATTAAAGAACCGTGCCGACTATTTATGCACATATCAGCGATTGGCTGAAGGGTAGTTATGACCAAACCAATATGTACTTGTAACGTCATAACCAGAAATTTTCAGCCAACTAGAAGTAAAGTTAGGGGAGGTGCTTACCTCGAAAATTCAGTCAAGACCTAATTTTCGAGCGAGCACATACTTCACTTATTCGTCATGTCTTAAAGGAGTCGGTGTGCAACAGGGTAAATTTAGTAAAAGTGAAAGGTGTTAAAGTTTTGGATAGGTAAAGTGACATCATGTCACTATTTAGTGTATCAAAGTGTTGTGGGTATAACTGGTAGAATTGGTTGTACTATGTGTACTTTTCTTGTGGGAACCCAGAAGTTCGAAATAAAACCAACTCAAAATTATTCAATGTGTGATTTCAACAAATTAGCCTTCACGTTTCCTCGACTCGTCGCCCTGAACAAGAAGATCAAGCTCGCAACCACTGAAGAAAGCCGAGGTAAGGGGGAAAGAAGAAATAACACCATTTCGTAAGTACCATACAGGTAAATAAAAGCACCTGTAATGACTTACGTGGCGCCCAACACCAATAGAATCACCCAGCCATAAAACCCCTACATAATTAAATGCTCTTGGGGATTTAATTTTCACATTTGCATTATTCTTACAATAAGTGAATAGGCTCCGTGAATTTAAATCAAAATGCTTTAAGCACATTCTATTATTTGTCTTACGTTATTGAGTTAAGCTGAACAACCTGAATACTTGTCAGTGTGGTGAACTGATGAGCAATCATGAACAAGTAGTTTGCCTCAACATCTACAAGAGCAAGAATCAGGTAACGCCAGCCTCTGCAGCGAAGCACATTTATTAAGCCACGGTCAGCTGATCGGCAGGACAGCCACGTGGTGAAGATTAGGCACTGCAATATGTAACGGAGAGTACACTGCCCTGCAAAAAATATATGCATATGTTAAAGAGAGGGGCATAATTGTCAATAAATCAAAGTCACACTAATGGGATACAGTAAACAGTTAGGGATTCAATTTTATGGTTTTAACAATACATGCAAAATATTTAAAAACTTAATTTTATATGTAGAATAAATATTTCACAAAAAGTTCTTCAAAAAACTGTGCTAAACTTATCTATCAATTGTCTGAAATTTAATGATCCCAAACAAACACATCCCATGGTCCAAATTATCATGAAAGAAACTTACTTAACTCTGAATTCTCATGTAAAATTTATAAACCAATGTTAAATTGAATAAAGTCTATATATATAGTTTTCAAAAGGCTTAGTGTATGATAAAATGAGAGACAGAGAATCTATGCATGTTCAATATATACAAGTTTCCACAAACGGCAGAGCAATTAGACTACATCAGCACTCCTAGTGGTTATTTTTTTAAAAGTACTGTAAACAAGTAAATGAACGGGTACAGTAGCCCTCTCCTGCTGAGAGTGAAAGCATTGTGCCAATGCTACGAACCCTTCATTTCTTTCCTTAATATGACTGTACATGCACTAATGCATGCATTGCTTCTTTTACTTGTTGGTGTTAAATGGACCCGTCCTACACAATTGCACATCTTATTGACACCAGCCACCATGAAATAACCGAACAGTACCAGGCCTATGTTTAAAGCTTTGAGTTAATGTTTTATCACTAATATGAAAATTACAACATAATAAATGTAAAATATAAGATATATTTTATAGCTTCAGTATGAAGGGCCTTGTATGGAAAAGGCTTCTTTCTTGCTCTTTTTATCACACAGACATACTGTCTGGGAAGGGATCATTCTGTAGATCTGAGTCTCCATTCAATAGCACTGTGCATTCAATCACACTTCTTTTTGGGTGCAACTCTTTTCCAGAAACTTCTGGAAGACAGTACTTCCTGTGTAAGCTGTGAACTTCAGCAAAGCTTGGACAATACTGAATAATATTAAATATTGATAATGTAGTGGTATGACTTGAGATTGAGGGCTTTAACATCACCTCCATCTTAAATGGATGCATCTAGGATATAAAAGATGAGAGAGATTGTCCCTGAGAAGGACCAGACGGAAAACTCTATATACAAGTCAACATGTAGTTGATGATACAGACAAATGGCCTGAGAAACGTGTCCTACCAAATGATTGGTAAGTGAAGTTTCAAGTGTGTTAATCAACTCATATTAATAAAATATTGATTCACTTCACTGTATTAAGTTCCTAACCATTTATAATATTGTTCTTGAAATTAATAATAATGGGAAGGAAAATCTGTACGAATGAAATTAAATTCAGTTCTGATGTATAATTGCAATCTAAAAACTACCAGCTTTGAAAGCATTCTTGCTACTTCAAGTGCAAGTGAAATAATACTCAAACTATTTTTTAAAAAATACCGTACTAACTTTTCAATGAACAGAAATATCTTTCTTCGAGAAAATGTATCAAGTTTCTTCAGTGGCAGAATGATAATTAGCATGCTTGCCATTAGATTCAAGGTTAGGTTACATTCCATAACTCTTTTCATTTCTAGGTAAATACAGCAACTGAAAGAAAGATCTTAAAAATGTTAAAACAAATTTCAATATCATACCTGTTGGAAGAACAATCTGGAAGCGTGTTGACAAATAATAGTTGCAAGCAGCCATGGCACAAAGCAGCAGTGACATGAGCTGTCCACATATCAAGGCTCTCCAAACTGGCCTGTAACAGAGAAATGTTTTTAAAAGTCAGAGTATAATAGCAGATTAATGGAAAATATGGAAATATAATGGAAGTATTAATGGAAAATATGGAACTGGTGGTGCTCAATTAATCTGTGAATTTCAAAGAACGCAAATAGGCTAATTTGTCAATTTTCTCCAAAACAAGAACACAGCACATAAAGAAGCTCTGGTAATCGTATTTTTGATTTGGTACAAGGGTCATTTTCATATTGTAGTAACTAGCGCAAAGATTCGGTACAAGGGTAAAACAGTGAGATGCGTTGCTGGCATTAAGCAACTTAGCCAGGGTGAACATTGAAAGCTAGGAGAAGTAAGTGGGCCGCCTCCATGGCAAAGCACTGGAAAGCAGGTGAGAGTGGGCAGAACTTACCAGGCTGACTTAAAACTGTATTTCACAAACTTTTTTCCTACAAATAAACACAGTTTGTAATCATGGAAACCATCCCCGAATACAATCTCAATCTGATACAATCCCATTTTTGTGTAGGGCGTATTAATCTTGAGACTCTAGAGACTCAAATACCCCTTTACCTATACTATTAAATGACACCAATTACAGACCATGCATAGCACAGTTATCGGGAAAAAATAAATACTTGTGGCAACCTAGCCCTTCACTCCTACTCACTAACGGGACCCACCTGGGAAAGAGGGGTTTCGGGTGGGGAGTAACTATAAAAAGTGAAGACATCTAGTGGCAGCATTTGAACTATAAGCAAAACCATCTGTTATGCACTAGGTGAAACGGGGAAAAAATTAAATAATTTATTTCTCCTTCCTTCTCTTCTTGTCTTCCTATTCCTCCTCCTTCCTCCTTTCTCTCACCTCCTCTTTACCCTACCTACCTACTTGGGACCTATTCCTAGCTGTAAATTTTATGCATTGATCGGTATGCGAACCCGGGACCATTAGCACCATAGCTAGCAGCCTTAACTAGGCCTACTACACCACGAGTGACTCCTGTGCAGTGAAGGGAAAATTAATCTATTTAAGTTTAGAGCTTTAATACATGAGAAATAGCCATTTTGGTGCAAGGTACACTTTTTATAATTATGAAATATTATGTTGGCTCTGAAAAGAGATGTTTTAGTGCAAGAGTCATTTTTGCTGCAATAAACACGTATTGTGGGTGGCATACTATTAAAGTCTAGAAACTCTACCATCACGTGGCAAGTCCTGAGTAATGCCAAAGAGATTCTGGTGATTCTAATTTTGATTTGGTACACGGGTTGTTTTTCATATTGATACAATCAATAGCACACAGTATAACTTGCAGTATATCAGTGAGCTGCATTACCGGCCTTGAGCAGATTGCGAGGGGAGAGTTTGAAGACCAGGGGAAGTGAAGGTTCGGCTAGGGGAAGGTAGGGGAAACGGGCCAACGCCATGGCTAGTGCAGCAGAGTGAAGCGATAGCCAAGTTGCCACAAGTATTTATCTTTCGCCTTAACTAATGATTCCCAATTATTCTAAGTGGTGTGTTATGATTAACTGACCTGGTAGCACTGATGATTGTGAAAACACCAGGACTACTTGACGTTCCTGGAAGCATATCATACGGTATGGGCTGATATGATCCAGCACATGACGTCTCACACCGAGGACTTGCCAAATCGTAAGACATGCTTGATGTATCAATTTCAACACTTGAATCAGAACGACTATTTGCTGCTGTCGAACACTCAATAGAACATTCCACAAGGGAAAACTGTCTGCTGTCAGAAGTAGTGGAACATCTAACACAAGCAATGTCAGCAAAACTCTGTCTACGGTGCCTATCCCAATGGGAGCAATCTGCCAAGGAATTTCGTCTCCAATTATAAGAACTGGCTGCTGATGATACTGGAGATGATCGCCGGACTGTAACCGGAATAGGTGCGGACATACGACGTGCATAATGATATTTTGGAAGATGTGTGAAAGAACTATTCCTCGGAGGAGTCGCCATGAAACTGCGTAGGGTGCAAATCCTAACCTCACGTGAGCGTCTGGTCATGAATATTCATATACTTACCATCTTCCCAGCTCAGACAGATAGCGGTCCGCCCTCTCGAATAATCCCTCCTCCTCAGCACGTTCCGCCATACCTAAAATTTTGTTTTCAATCTCATAAACATCATTGGCTCAATACACTACACTTAACCAATCATGCTTTACTGCTCTCCACATTTTGCTGTTACCAACATTACACATCTCATTCTCTTCTGTAAAATAAAAAAGCTCAATACCTTATGTTGGCTAGAATGGAACCCTTTATTTTCTACAATTCTGTTTGTACAGAATTTACCCTAATCATCATTGTTGGGATGTTGAGAAAATATCGGGTTGGTAGCGCAGCCATTATTTTGATAAAAACCGGAAGTTTGGTCAGTGTGTCACGGTCAGCTGAGAAGAAGGTTATGATCATAATATACGACTAATTTTAAAAAGACATTTTTTAGCTTATGATCATAAAGATGATATTTGGCCATTGAAAAGATATAGAAGATGGTTGAGCCAATTTTCGATTACCAGTTCCGATTGATTCTTATAGGTGATAGTACAGTAGGAAAAAGTTCTTTGCTAAAATACTTCACGGACGGAAAATTCGCAGAGGTACGTATTATTGGAAAAGAAAAGGATGACTCATGCATTGATTACATTGGGAGTAATATTGCTTTATCTTTTGTCCAGCTTTCAGATCCCACAGTGGGTGTCGATTTTTTCGCCCGCCTGATTGAAGTGAAAGATGGAACACGGATAAAATTACAACTATGGGATACTGCAGGACAAGAAAGATTTCGGTATAATAATCCCATCTTTGCTACCTCTTATTGTTTAATAAAAAATAACATAAAAATACGAATCTCTCTAAATGTTTAGCCCCATGTCTTTAAGTGCTGAGCTCAGATGTGCTGACTTGAAAATATTTATTGGGGGGGGGCAAGAATTGGATTTATACATGTGCCTTGTATGGTAAAAACTTAGTAGATGGGGGCAGAATGTTTGGGGATAGTACAGCACAATATTGTTTGTGATATTTTCATTTTAAAAGCGCGGAAATATATTATTCTTTAGAACCTATAGATTTCATTTATAAGCACCTTATATTTGTACGAAGGTTCTAAATATAAGTAAAATTGTGAAGAAGTAAACACAAAATTAATCTAAAATAGTGCTGTGAACTGCTGTTAAATCACGAATCTCTCTGCGCTGTGCATGTTTTATTGTCAGCAACCAGTCATGTGGAGATAATTGAATACTGGAAACCTAACAGTAAAAAACGGTGGTCTTGGTGGCTCAGTCACTACCAAGGCCGAGGTACCTACCAGGTACAAAAACTTCACATCTGCTCCGGATTCTCATCCTGTTTCTGTATTGGGGGCTTTTCCCCCAAGCTCCATGCGTCCCTGGACCCCCTTTCTAGTTTCCACCAAACCCCCTTCACTGAGAACTTTGAGGACTGTAACTTCTTATCAGTCTTGGATCTCTTTCTTGTTATTTTTTTTGTTGGTGGCTTTGCCCGGTACTTATTATAAACAGAAACAGGGGAACCTAACCGCTTAACTTGGAGAGTATGATTATACAGAACTATTAGCAGTGCCTTTGCAATGAGATGAGATAAAAGACCATCGGCAGCCATTGGGAAGCGTTATAGGCCTAGGTAGAGAAAATACGAAAGGCAGAGGGTACTGAGGTTGACCTATTGTCAGGAAATCTTTACAGTAAGTTACTGCCTATGCTACTTATAAGGCTCTTCTTGCACTATAACACAAACATCAGAGTTTAGCTGATAGATGGCTCTCTATTTTGCTCCTAATTCCTTTTTTCTTTTCTATTTCTGTTGCTTCCTGTAATTTCAAGTATTATGGCTAGTACACATCACATTTAAGCAATTTCAATCATGTTTATTGCTTAGAAATTTAATGTAGTACCTTATGCATTATGTTGCCTTAATCACTTTGACTACAAAGAAAGTTATGAAATCAGGGTATAAAACTTAGAGCAAATTGTTATTAAGTTATTTGATAGGATGCAGTATGAAAAGTATTTTTGCATTGATTTTTAGTAGTAAGATGTTATGATGACTCCTAAAGTAGCTAAGCCATTTTTAGAAAGTAATAGCACGAAAGTAGCACAAGTATGGCAATAATTAATAAAAATGAATATTTTATCATGCACGATTTAGAAACAATTATGCTTTTCTGCCACCCTCTAACTTCGTGATAGAATTAACCCTTAAAAGCATGTTGTTGGCAGGAATGGTGTGAACAGTAATCAAGAAGCATTTTTTCAAGTCTATAAATGCTCAAATTTGTATAAATAAAAATTCATAACATGATGTAATTTCACCCTGGTACAATGAAGTAAATATTATTATTTTTTTTTTATAAAACAAACTAATAAACAAAAAGCAAAAGTCACCTTTTAACTTGAAAGAGGCCTATTAACAAAAATTTTAATTTTTTGTCTCCATTTATCAATGCTGTAAAAAGCATCAAATTTTAGCCTTTTATTTTGTGTAACAGTTTACCTCATCAAATTAGCATTTAGATGAACAAGAAGCAGAATATACAGATTTATAGAATTAATTCTTTTTTCAAAGAAATACAAAAACTGCTTCCTTTTCTTATTTGTTTGTGTTATCGACTCAGAAAAACACTCCTCAATTGTTAGTTATTTATTTAAGCTATGTATTACTGTCCATTTGTTGCAGGTCTATAACGAAGTCCTATTATCGTAACTCTGTTGGAGCGCTATTAGTATATGATATAACAAACCGTGCTAGCTATGAACACATACCACTATGGATGATGGAAGCTCGCCGCCACATCGAACCTCATCGACCTGTGTTTGCACTTGTTGGTTGCAAACTTGACCTTGTATCATCTGATGATCATCGTGAAGTTACCAAAGAAGAAGCCAAAGCGTTTGCAGATCACCACGGACTCTACCATGTTGAAACATCTGCCAAGACAGGAGCTCACGTTGAAGAAGCATTTCATGCTGTAACACAAGAAGTGTATTCACGAATCCAGAGTGGGGAATATAAAGTAGAGGATGGTTGGGACGGTATCAAAACAGGTTTCCAGCGACCAGGAGGCCTGGATTTCAACTTAGTTGAAGCCGAACCTGCTAAGTCTACTTGCTGCTGAAGTGTACATACAGCTTCTTCGCTCCCCACTAAGGGGAGAGTTTCCTCATCATATCAAGACTGAAAGATGAGATATAGTGAAACTGTGTTCAGTTGCTAGAACAAGCCTCAAATCAACTACAAAACATTTCTTGATAGAATCAGAATGATCAGTACTGCTTGTTTACAAAATGTTCATGCTAAGCATCCCAAAGATAACTTTTTATCCAATTATATTAGATATTTTAGAAATATAAGTGTATACTTTTTTAAAGCATCCACTTTTCATATAATGTTCAAGTGGATTATTATTATTATAGCCTATATTATAAAAACATAAACTTTTTATTTATAACATTTTACTCTAGAATTCTGATCAGTTTCTTTGTAGACAAGGTCATAGACACTGCACTGGAGGAATTTAGGAACAGCGACTTTTAGGAATCTGTTGTTTGTGACATTTTCCTGTCACTCATTCATACATTGAGTGACATGTGTCCACTGTCTACCAAAGAAAGACTACTATTGGAGTTGGACAAGTGAGCAATGGAAATGTGTCACAAATAACAGATTCCTGAAATTTGTTTAAAGAATTTGATCATTTATGATAAATGTATGGTATCTTAATGCAAAGCAAGTAAAATTAGCTGTACATTAGAAGATTCTAACAAGGATACAGCATCGGAGCATGCTGTTAGTAGCTAATAAATAAAAAAATTTAAAAAAAAGGATACCTTAAGAAAATTTAAGACATGTGTTCTGACTTAGAAATGTAGGCAGGTAATTTATTTTATCTGTTAGGGTCGGTTTGTTTAATCTGTTTTAAAGTTTAGCAACCCGGTTGTAAATGGTTTTATTGGGATAAAAGCTTTAATATGTATTAACCCATTAAGCACCTCACAAGGCAACAGTACGGGTTTGTCATGTCAAAATTTACCCTCAAATTTTGTATTTTCGGAGATCTTCATTGCAGAGAAACACATTTGAAAAATTAGCTGCTCATTTAAACTAAGTGGGTGAAAATTAATTGCGAATCTCATAAATTCAAGATATTGAGTGGCCTCACACAGTTGTCAGCAGGAGGGAGTAGTGGTCCTTCACTATCTAGCGGTTGTCACACTCGCAGTATTGCAAAGCCCCGCTTCCAGTGTTGGCCTATGTGCAGTGCTGAAGTTGGAAATTTTTTCTATGGTAACCCATACATTTAAATGCACTTATTTATTTCTTTATTTTTCATTTTACGATACCAAGCATTATAGTCAAAATACCTTTTTAAGTGAATCACATAGAAATTACATTACAATAACCACAACTAATGCAACCAACTTCGTCATATACTCATTGAATCTATGGCAACAATGCAGGCAAGGCAACTGCCATGACAAGAACAGGAGATCATGAACTTAATAATGGTTCTTTATTTTATTTTATTTTTTTAATGTTGCCAAAATATACACCGATTTTGTGTGTATTTTTTCCTCCCTGCATTTACGCCGGAGCAGTTTTTATTTTGCTCGAGCACAGATCCGGTACGTTCCAGCCCAACTTCAACACTGCCTATGTGTACTGTGTAGTTTGCCTTATCGCTTCCTCTCCTTGTTACCAAGGGAGCGAATAATATAATAATGATTAATACCCTTCTCTGATACATACAGTATGTTTGTATTCTAGCAGGTCTTGTGAAGTAATTAGTACCTTTGTAAGTGTTTAGGATTATCAAAATGAATCTCATGTGCTGTTTAAATTGGTTCAATTAATATTATTATACTATTTTTTATTTTGGCCTATAATGACAAGTACAATACGTAATATGTTAGTCCAAAATCTTAACACCTGAAGAGTTTTGTCTAGACAACAAATGCCGACATTGATAACATGTTGTTTGAAGCGATAGTGTTGTAATTCTCTGTGCATGGGCACATGGCGAAAAATCTTCCCGTTAACATCTGTACAGATTAATAGTTTCAAAATGTGGAAATGGTAAGCAGTGATTATCTAAAAATGAATAATCACATTCAACAAGTAATGGCGTAGCTTCTTCCTCTACCTCACATACCAGCATGTGGGCTACTCAAGTGAGCTGTACAAGTGAACATTGTGGTCTCCGTAGTGGACAATGCAAACACGTATTCACCCACTTACAGTTTGTATGAGCAGCTAATTTTTTGCATGTGTCTTATCTGTAATGAAGAACTATTGATATGCAAAATCTGAGAGTAGGTTTCAACATGACACCCAGTATTGTTCTCTTGTCAGACTAGTTCCAAGTGGTATTGATAGACGATGAAATCATTATTAGAGTAATAAATGTGGGTATTATAAAGTCCTGTAGGTATACAATGCCTTGGACCTTTCATTTTCTCTTGTTGCCATAAAGAAGAATAGTGGTAGGTGGAAAAAGAGTAAAATATTGCATTATGTAATTTCGCTGACAATGACATTATTATTGTCCTCCATAAAATATATTCAATTATGAAATAAATCACATTTTGTTTTGTGTTGTTAGGTTACATTTTAAAATAATAAATAGGCTAATGGTCTTCCTGTTCTGTACCATGCTGTACGTTGGAAGACATGGTTACCTCCATTCCCTTATTATCCTGTTGACACTTGTGTTTTAAACATTGGCTATTAAATTATCTTAATATCCTGTAAAAAATTCATTATTGTAACTGGTAATTTACCAAGACTATTACGGTTATCTTAATAAAATATGCGTATTCATGCTAGACAAACTGATATTAACTCAGTTATCTGTGAATGTAAGAGCACAGGTTGCTAAAAAGAATGAAGTTGCAATTACAGGACCAACTGTAAAATTTAGAGCCTTAAAAAGTGTGACTTTTCCAAATTTACGTTCTTATATCTATTTTTAACAAAATTATACCAGTAAAAAACAATCCTTTTATATGAACATGTGCCCAAAAACTTTAAAAAAAGTCTTAAAAAGAATTATCCTTCTTGAATTAAGATAGGCCTATTATTTTTTATTTTATTTGCTTTCTTGATTACAAGATTGCTTAAATGACAAAGCTTACTATGCTTCTATTAACAAAGAAGTATAACACACCCTACAGTTCATCTGTTATTACCATATATCATGCAATATGCTTTTATTTTGAATATGCAGTAAGCTCAAATTAACACTTGATCGTTTTAAAAAACGCAAATTTCATTTTTTAGAGCAATGTTATTTTTAACACAAATATTACCACATATCATGTATGTAATATGTTTACCAGTATGTTATTCAATGGTATTTAAACTTATAATTTTAAAAACTAATCCTTAAGAAAAGAAAAGGCCAATGCAGTGAATGTGTAAACCTACAGGTATCTCCTCTAGAATTACCACATTTTATAAACAAGCAGTGCTTTGTACTTTTTGTTTGGCTAACAGGACACTGTTGCTACCATTGCACTCTGATTTTTTAATTTAAAGGTACAAATGCTTTCATAATTAAGCAATATGTTAAATCTTGAGGGAGAAAGTGATGTGGCAACCTTTCCTATGTCTACTCCGTGATAAGCAGTCAATTTAGATGAGCAAGAACTTTTTATCAAATAATGCTCTTCTTTCATTTGCTCATGATCTTATAATAAGGCCACAACTTTATTCCTTCTCAACTTTGTAGAATACAATTTATCCTTATTTGATTTCAAACTATACACTGATTGAAGGAAAGCAGGAAGACTATATGAATGCCTAATTCACAATTTAAAAAGATAGACTGGTTGGATTAGAATTTCACTTCAGTCTTAAAGCATGTTTGTTTCCTAAGCATTTTTTACAAGTTTTATCTGAACCTGTTTCTATAAATACTTTAAGACATCTGGTGCTTGTTGAGATGTTGATAGTCTTTCCTGTTTTCAAAAGATTCTCATCTATTTAAGACTGACACTGATACAGGTTGGCCAAAAGTCACTACCCAGTGTGAACAGAAACTGAAAATGGTTGTGATAGGAAAGTATAGAAATAAATAGACTTTAAACTTATCGGTGCTTGGTCTGTATTAAATTTCTGATAAAATTCAACAGTCGGCTGTTTCAACTAGAAACTTTACTGTTTACATAAGAAACGATCCAATACAAACAAAGGTCTCCTGTAAATATAAAAATGACAGTGTGATCAAGTATGAGTAGGTGTCCGAAATTGTCTGCAGAAGTGTGTAGACAAAATGGAAAACAATTTGAAAACCACTTTTTAACATTTAGCTTCAAAGTAGCTGTTAATTCCATTGTACTGTAATTTTCAATAAAATGGGCAGCGACTATTGGCCCACTTGTGATAAATTAGTTTCGACTTTATAACTAGTGCGCTCACAAGTCATAATGTAAGTAAAACATGATTTTATATTATCAAAAGTAGTCGAACGTTTGAAACACTTTTAGCTCACTTACGTACCTTTACTAGGACATGTTTCAAGAGGTAAGTACCCTCCCATCGTCGGCTAGCGGTCGACTGGCGTTCTGGTGACTGAACGCCAGAACGGCAGTCGACCGCTAGCCGACGATGGGAGGGTACTTACCTCTTGAAACATGTCCTAGTAAAGGTACGTAAGTGAGCTAAAAGTGTTTCAAACGTTTGACTACTTTTGATAATTAGTATAGTTTCACTGTCAAAAAAACTTCATTCCTAAACTTTGTATGATTTTATATTCTCCTGAAATTGTTTGCTTAATAATTTGATGTGTCTTGAATACTGACAGTATTCTTGGTAAAGAACTGCTTTCCCATTTTTTTTTCAGGTACAAATAATTATTATTATGAACTCAATCTTTGCTGGCTATATTTTTCTTGTTTCAATTATTGTTTCCAATTAGCAATACTCATGTTGTTTTTAGTTCAAACGTTGTGACAGATTCTACTATAACAAGAACGTTAAGCATATACCTCTAATTATGTTATGATTTTACAAGGTAATGATTTATAACACAGTCAACATTCAGTAGTGTAACACAAAATTAGACTTACTGCTAAAATTCTGTTCATATGCCTTGAACTGGGCTTTTATCTGTCTTCTTTGTAACATTAAACTGGAGTATGGCTCGAGGCCTCTAGTTCGAAGGCCACTGCTGTAGATATGTAATCATCAATGAAAGTGCATGAAGTATATAATTTCGTTTAAATTTTTGGGTTAAAGTTGGGCTCTGGTAACTCAAATTTTGGCTGTAAGTCTATGTGAAGCATGTGAATATATTGTATCAGATGTGTTATTCTGTCAGATTTGCCATATAATAAATTGATGTATTTTATTTTTACATAATTTCTTATTTGCAGCATGTGTGCATACAATCTTAATTCACATAAATCATAATTGACATAATTTTGTTGCATTTGTTAATTTTTAGCATCATACACAAGTTTTGTCACCTTCCATTGCCTGGGTAGTATCTAAAAAGCAAACACATCATATGCATTTTCATCCATTCTGCAGGGCCTTTACTCTTTTTGAGGCCACTAACAGATTGGCCTTAATACCCAGGGAAGGGTCCTAAGAGAGGAAGGAACATGTAGAGTATGAGGAAGAAATAAGATACTCTCTATAGGCCCCTAAAATTCCTAGAATGTTTAAATCAAATCCATGAGGCTCAATGTGCAGAACATAGGCCCTTCTAGTGATTTCAATTATCAAAGATAAATTTAGTTACTCTTATTTGCCTACAATGGCGGTAAGCTCATCAACTTCATAGCCTTCTAGTAGAAACATGAAAGAGCCAGGCTCTAATTTAGTCTTGGAGCTCTTGATTGTGTCGTAAAGCTATGGCACTGGACCCATGGCTGATGGTCCCTTCCAGAGAACTTGTGCTCAGGACTTTTGTCTTAAAAAAATTAATCAATCTTAATGCAACCCTTGGATCTAGAGGCAAGAACATTACTTCATCACCAGAGGCCAACTCCTATAAGTAGTGGCTCCAGAATTTTTTTAGTCAGTTTATGAAAATTGTGATTTTGCCGACCTTTTGGTATGTAACCGACTCAACAACTGCAACGTGCATTCTTATGGTTAAGCATTATGGTTAATTTGCTAGTATAGATATTGAGGCACAATTGAGAGGGCAAAATACGAAATTTAGAAAATATAATAAAGATTATTTCATATTTATTACAAAACCTCTTTAGAAACTATGATCGGAAAATATTTTGGTGTCCGCTGCTGAAATTCCATTACTGGGTGATTAATATCAGAGAAGTACTGTACATGCTTGGCAAATGTTGGTTTGATTCTGTATTTTTAGAAGCTAGTTGCTTTAGCTTAATTTTAGATGCATTTTAAGTACCCTACTGTATGTTTTTTAGAGGGCACTGCAAATGCTAAATTAGATTTAGATGAATTCATACACATTCAAAGGACTATAGACTGATATTGGTAAGTTGAATTTTGGACCAAAATTCTCCAAGGAAAAAAATAGAGTTAAGGTGAATTATTTTACGTTCTCTTTACCCATACCATAGTTATAGCAGGAAAATGTGTGTCTCTGTGATCAGCATAGTTCGAGTATTATAAATTATATAAAAACTGAACTTTTAGAGTTAGATATCTTCTGGGGATGCGACATGAAGATCAGCAATTTTCTCAAAAACAGCTCTAGTTTAAGTTTTGTGCATGAAGTTCTTATACTAAGGACTGAAACTTTTATTTGAAACATTTTTCCATTAAAATTCTCTGAAGGACAGAAATAAGCCAGCCATCGTTTGTACAAATTCAACAATATTCATCTTTGGGGGCTGAAACAACTGAATTATGCACTCCCTACAATATGGCCTTTAATTCTGTATCAAAATCTGAATTGGGCTGTTGTATTACCCATGCTTAAGGTAGAGAAAGTTATGGAGTGATAATTTTTTGCAATATGCTGTGTATTAATGTCAAAGTAATTAGAATACTGGGGTAGTTACTGTTTTTTTCATTTTAAAAATAATGGCAATATTACCAGCTTTAAGTGTAATATGTATTTTAAAATAAACATCATTCTTAATAGCTAGAGTTCAATGTTCAGAAAGTGTATGACAAAGTAATTAGAATGCTAGACTATTTTTTATGTTCTTTTGAAAATACGGGCAATGCAGCCAAATTTAAGTTTAACATGTATTTTAAAATAAACATGATTTTTCTTAATGGCTAAAATTTAATATTCAGAATTTTTAAAACAGAATGTAAACAAAACTAAAACATATACCTAAGATACAGGGTGTTAATGAACAATACCACAATATTTTCCCTGTGTATAGAAGGGGTTCTATTATAGGAACCAGTCACCGATATAAAATGTGTATGCCATATTAAAGTAATTACAATTTGGTCCTCATAAATCAACAATGAAGCAAAATAGGGTTACAGATTTCATTAAATTGGCGAAACACCATCTTAAACATTCATGAGCAGCTACATCATCATTTAAAGTTTTCATAATCTGCAAAATGATTGCATGCAACTTAGTTTCTTATCCATAGCACATTTGTTGACATTGCAATATTTTATTCATTTTATTGATTCAGTATGTTCCACTGTTTATATTACTTTGTTTTTATTTATTCTAACTAAATACTGTTTGTTACTTTGTCCTTTGGTGTTGCAAAATACTGACCATCATTGAGACAATGAAGAAATCAGTAACAAGAATAAAACACGATTCTGATCTTCTCTTTTACCCAACCAGAACACCATCATATCCAACTGTGTTAAACTTCAATCTTTGTTTTTTATCATTTCAAATGCTAGTAGTCAGTGGTTTGCATATGCTTGGGAAACTTTACTTTTATTAATTAATTTATTTATTTATTTATTTATACTACAAAGTTAAAGCCATAAGACCTTCTCTTCCACTTCAATAAAACTATACCATATTATGAACGATATAAAATTAGATAAATAACAAATTATGATGTAACATGAAAATTTGAATCTAGATGGCATAGGTCTCATAATAAAAGTTTATATCCATGTCCCTTCTATATACCGTATTTTTCAGACTACAAGATGCACCTTGATTTTAGGGTGGAAATTTAAGGAAAAAATTTAATGTCATTCTAAACTTTTTAAAGGGAATAATATACTTCATTGCATACCCAAATCATAACATTCTACAATGGAATCAGTGCAAGTCACTTTGAGTTTCAATTTTTACCATTACCTCCACTAATAATGCACACAAAATTACATGTGACATTGCATACATTTTATAAGTTTCCCTTACCGAACAACTGACAACCGACTTCTCATGAAAGACTGAAAATACTTTTACACTCTTTCACCCTCAATACAGCATGTGGTAAATGTAATGGAACAAGGCTGTTTAGAGGTCATTGCCTTCATTTAGACCACCCCTGGAGACAATCCTTTTGTATGAAAGAACCCCAACATTCCTTCCTTTTCGCATTGTATACCTGGCTTCCCACTACCCTCATTTTATGACTGTGATAATAAAGTCCACTCTGTACCACAATTTGCAACTAAGTTATCGATGCAACACCTTGTTTACGATTATGGTACTACCGACAATGTTTACCATAAGTTTCATGTTTTTTAGTTTACCTACTTCGAACCATTACACACACCTAACTTTCAAGGCTCTGTTTTCAAGATAAAAAAGTGTGCCTTAAGGTCCAAAAAATATGGTACATGGAAAATATTGTGGTGTTGTGTAAGTATAGTGTAATGTACGTAATGTGTGGTGTGAACAAACTTTAACTAGTTAAAAAGCAATGTGATACCATATATTACACCATGTAGAACAACACTATGGTATTAAATGTTAGCGATAAGGAAGGGGGGGGGGAAACAAATTCAAGCTGTTTATATTTAATGTAAACAATCAAAATAAAGTGTATTTCTACATATACCTAGCTTGGAAGGCCCTCAGGTATCTGAAATGTGAGAATGCCAGATTTTCAAGGCATATGAAGCAGCACCTGTGCATAAGCCATCTGTATCACACTTGCTCTCATACTTAATTGGGTCAAAACGACTAGGTGTTTAAATACATGTTGTACATTGAGATCGATCAATAACATAAAATAAACATGTGGTACCATTACCTCAATTATTATTTTAATGCCTAGGCTTTTCAGTGTGTAAACACATAAAAAGGCCTAGGGATTCAAAAAATAAGTTAGCTAATGATATCACATGTTTATTTTATCAAAAGGATTGGGCTGATTGGAAAATCACCACCACTTAAGGTTCAAACCCCCTGATCTAACAGCTAACAAGCAACAGTCTCAATTGACTATGTAGAGAACTCAGTGTGAGCAGAATAATCTTCTAAAATACTGCTATGCTTGCCATGTATAGCATTATAATTATAAATAGTTGAATAAAAACACTTTCTTTAACACACTTTATTTACCTTGGTAAACTTCTGGACGGCCGTTTCGCAGGTGGTGTTCCTGCATCATCAGCAGAGTGCCAACTGAGGTCTCTGCTGATGATACAGGAACACCATCTGCGAAACGGCTGTCCAGAAGTTTACCAAGGTAAATAAAGTGCGTTAAAGAAAGTGTTTTTATTCAACTATTTATTACACAATGCTCAAGTCGGACACAAGAATGAATTATAATTATCTTATGTGGAATGAGATCTAGGAAACCATTCAAACATAAGTACTGTATTAGTTAATTTTTAAGGAATGAATTTTACTGTACCTCAGCAACTGAAGCTGATGAATCTCCATTCTTCTTTCACTGAATTTGTCCTCTGTAGTTTTTCACACTAACACTGAAAGAAATAATGTTACCAGTAAGATTAAAGGCTTGTTCTAAAGCTTTAAAAAACCTGTCTGACCAAGGAAGGCAGCTTAACACAGTGACTAAGAAGGTTTTGCTGTGATGATTTTGGATTGATTCTCTATTGTAGTAGAATGTTTACATTTCTTGTACATATATAAATAATAAACAACTGGAATAGCAAAAAATGTATTGTTTCTTTAGTCTTGTGTGTTATTTTGTAATATCCAACATGGTTACAAAGGGAGGGCAACATTACATTATCTGGGATGTAGCCTAGGAACAAAGCTGAACTGCCTATCCTATAGAACAATTTCGCACATTCAACCTTCCCTCCCCCTCTAAAATAAATGACTACAGTCTTACTAATAATCCACGTGTAACCTCTATACCAGGAATGCACAGCCAAAGTTAAAAATGTTACTAATAATCTCTGCATGAATGATGAATGTAACTCAATTTTGGCAAGTTGTACACATTTTAATGGCCTGACATCCTTGAATAAACATTATATATATATACTGTATAATAAAGATGTCCGACAGTAACAGCCAGTCATTTGAGATTGAATTTAAGTTAAATGCACACATTCTTAAGGAATCAAAATTCTTAGGAAACAATGTCAGCTGCTTTTGAGGAAATGTTAACACTTTCTTGTTTGCAAGCTTAGAATTTTCCAGAGAAGCTGAGGGATTATTGTCATTTCAGATTCATGAAAGTCAGTTCTTTATGTTGATGTAAGTACTATATTGTATCCACTAGTTGTCAGCAATCCTCTCTTTCCTTGAAATTCCTAACTTGCTAATAATTAGGTAAGGAAAAAAATATTTATCCATATAATGATAAAATAGACTGGCAAACCTGATGGATATGACGATACTTTGTAGGTTGTACAGAATTAGGCTTTTAAAAAAGGCATTAAAAATTTAAAATGAAACCCAAAACATGAGCATAAGGAATGATGGCTGTTTGTTCTTGTGTTGTGTGTTGTACAGGTTTAGGTGGTATATAGACAGAAAATAAAAATTTACAGGTTTGCATGATCATAGCTTAATCATACCTTCCAAATAAGGCATTGAATATTTAAAATAAACTTGGAACACAAGCATAAGAATGCTGGCTGCTGGCAGCATTGTATAAGCCTACAACTATGCCAAAGAACCAATGAGATCAAAGATTGCAGAGAGCCAATGGAAGTGTTGGGAGACAACCTACAGCCTGTATTGTATGGAGAATCAACTCGACGTGCAGAAAGTCGCTAACTATGTAATCACCTTTGGAAATTTGAAACACAAATTTCATATAATTATATGTAGGGTTTCTGAGGTTGATGTATAATAGTTTTTTAAGGGAGGAGTCTGGGAAGGGTCCTTACTGAATGTTTGGTTTCACAAATTGGTTTTTAAGCTTCCCATATCTAACAACTAAGGTTCGGATGTTTATGATGTAAAAAAGTCAGAAATATGCAAGACAATAAGACCTTGAAATAGCTAAATATGACCCAAAAGAGAAAAAATATAACCAAACAGATGCATATTTAATGAATCACACAAAATGTCTACGTATTTAAATATTAAATCATGCTACTTTAACTTTAGCCCTTTTGGTGCCACATGCTGATATGATTGGTATCGCCCTCAGTGTATGCTGAATGCCAACCTTTGTACTGGTTATACCTGCTGAAGAGTGCCTCGCTTTTCTACACAAAATATACATAAAGGAATGACTTTTGGCCCCTGGGGGATAATCTTTTTAATTATAATAATACAGATCCAAATAATTTTGGTATGATAAAGAATGTTACATTACATGACTGATCATTTGTGTCAAAACAGCATACGAGAAAGATGTAAACTTAAGAGGCAATCATCAATTTTTCGATAATTAATACTGAAATTATTGTAAGTAATGGAACCATAAAAATGTAATATTTTTGTACTGTAATGTATGTGATTCAAACGGGGATTTAAAATACAGTGTTCCACTTATAAGTATAATAAATGAACTTCTGATCTAATACGAATCTATAAATGATACCAATTGCTACAAAGAGTAAAAACTGGGAATTTTTGTTACCTTATGTTCCATAAACCTCAACATGGCTTCCATTAGTGACCCGGGAAATGTCAACTGGTATTCAACCACGGCCCATATGGTATGTTATGAAGCATCTGTGGTGTGACTTTGTTGACAGCAGCATAAATTCTTTCTTGTAAATCACATACTGGTGTCCTTCAGACCTGGTCCTTAAACCCCAACAGGAGAAAATCAGTAGTATGGTGGTCTGGCAGGCCATGTGATGTAAGGTGATCCTCTTCAGATCCGTCTTGCAGGGAACTGTTCATCTAAGAATGTGCGAACAATGTTAGCAAAGTGTGGTGGGGCCCCATCTTGCTGGAAAATTGTTCCATCAGGAGGTTGAGGCAACAGCTGCAACATATCCAGGTATGTGATTGCAGTGAACGTTTTCTCAGCATAAAAAAAAAAAAAAAAAAAACTGATGATTCTGTCATACATGACCCTACACCGAACATTCCATTTAGGGGAATCCCATTGGTGTTCAATTACATGTGGATTCTCCTATCCCCATATGCGACAATTGTGTCTGAGATTAAGATCAAGAATTCTTTGAAATGATCTGCATATGTGCACGATGGGTGACACTTTTAAACTTAGCAACAACAATGGATTAAAACTTCCCAATCTCCTCTTTAAAATGGTACCAGCCTTAACCCATTTGAAGTTTCATTTTTAAATTATAACTATTTCTGTTATTATATTTATAAGAAGAACACAGTGTACACACTTAAAACTGAAAAGTACGGCTAAAATGAGGTTCAATATATCAAGATTAAACTGTATAACTTTATTCATCAATTGTTTCAATGTGTTCGGATGCAGATATTCCTAACTCAGAAATGTCTGGAAAGGTATGAGGGATCATGGGGCTATCAGTAGTTTATATCTTCTTCTCCCTATTATCTTCGAATACAGGAGATAATCTTGAGGCCTGAACTACCAACTCCCTTTAAATCCTCCCGATACTTAACTTCCACATAGCTTAACTGAAAGATGTCTTGTAATACCACCGATGAATATCAGGACGAGTGCAGTAAAATTTTATAAATTGGATATTAGACCATTGAGCAAAGAGGTATGTTTCTTCTAATTCAAGCGGCCTCTGCTGGGGGCGACAACTTGAACAATTTAATTACATAAGATCATATTGTTTTAACTACATTAATCAATTTGTGCAATTCTATATCATTAAAATGTGAGCCAAAAATTGTACGAGTTAAACTTTCCATCATCAATTCTGAAATTCAAGTAGCAACAAAGCTCAACTTCCAGATATGTTCTCTGTCTGGCAGATAAATATTTTATCGGGATGTGGTCGTACAGGCCCTAAGTAAATTACGGTACGTACATCTGTTAAGGCAGGTTCTATACAAAAAAATTTATTACAGGTTCAAATTCACAATCTATGTACATTGTACATATTACATTGCTATCTACATTTGTAAACACCCTGATAAAGAGAATACAAAGTTCACTTTACCTTTGCACTTTGTGTTTTTATCAACAGACTAGACATTTTACAATTATCAGGGTGTACAGACAATCCAGATTAAACTCTGTCTCCACATTACATAAGAGCATCTAAAGAAAGCAATGAGATAGTATACTCTTGATGCATTCCCAATATTAAGAACCCAAAACTGATTACTTTAAGGGAGGGGATACACTATAATAAGAGTTCCTTGAAAATGGTTTTATTTTCGATGAAAATTCACTTTAAAATTACAATATATTGGTATTATTACTATGTTAGCGATGTTATTTTCAACCTTTCCCACATGAAATTTAATATATTGTCGTCTGTGATAGCGTGGGATTTAATATATTAAATTCACTTCACTCTGGCGATGGAGTGCACAAAATTGATACTAGATGTCATGAGAAGTCTCTTTCACACTTCCTGCAGTGAATACCCTTCAGCACATCATTTTCTCGTGGATTGCATCAGTCAAGGAAATATAAATTATATTAAAGGGAAGCCGTAGATTTTTCTTGTGCCTTTATTTCATATTTATTTACTGTTTTGGTAGTGAAATGGCATCCAAGAGGATGCTAAGTGACAACTTTAAGTCTGTAATAGTGTCTGTATTAAATGAAACATATTAGTGACTGTAGTAGAGGTGAGGAAAAATTTATACCAGATGATGATACTGAGAGCAACAATGACACTTGTGACAGTGACACGGTAAATGCAGGTTTAACAGTTTAGCTAACTGTATAAGGCAAATATATGTATGCTTTATCTCACCTATAAAACATAATTTTTTTTCTTTTAAACAAGAATAATTATTATGCTGAAATTAGTGTAAGATAAAAATTATTATCAGATCACACTTTTGGGCTGTTTGTCTAAGGTAATTCCAGTTCAATGTAGCCTATCTCATTACTTTTTGATGCTCTTACATAAAAAAACTTAACAATAAAGCTGTTAAGCCACAGATTCCAAATTCAAAAATAAATAATAAAATATGATCTTGGAAATCTCTGTTTATGATGCAATTATGCTGTAATGTGGAGATGAAACACATAATATTCTTTATTAGCAGCTGATAATTCTATTTGCAGGCAAATTTAGAACCAACTGTGTTTCAGCATACCTCTATGGAAAATTAATTGAAAATTGCAAGACATTGCAACAGATTTTAGAAATTTATCTGGGAATGTGTATAAATTGCACACTACCAAATCAACTTGAATGTAATGTGTATTTTTCTGCTTGGTTTCATTGAAAGAAAATAAGAAACATAGTGAAATTCTGTTACAATGTACTTCACTATAACGTGATGATGACGATGATGGGTGACTTTGCCCAGAGGCAGGTTTAAGGTCTTGGAACAAAGCCACAGGGGGATGACCACGACCCACGTCCCAGGACTACTCGGCAAGGATGACACCACGTAGGTTTGCCAGTACTTTAATATTTTATTAACAGAAAATTAACAATTTTTTAACAAAACTATACAATATATTATATATACATTGTTATTAATTGCTGATTCGGTCTTTATGGTGCATAAAATCTGTAAGTCTCTTCTGATGAAGTGATGCAAGTAATATTCCTGATTAATCTGAAATTTTGCTAATCCAAACTGACCTAGGTCTCAATTAATTCGGACTACTGTAGTGAGGTTTACTGTATAACATAAACAAGCAGAGAAAAATCTCAACTCTAGATAATCTACTCTTTACTTTTTGGCTAGATAATTTAGCCAATGCTTCGTGAGTTTTTATTCCTGGCCAATTAACCCTATGGAAATAATAGCAGTTCAGTCTACCATCATACTTTTTGTTCGGTGTGCATTAGCCTTAATTTTTACTAATATTAATATAACAGTGAGGTTAAAGTGCATTCAACAAAGATCCCTTGTTCTGAAATTAATTTTATTTACCGACCTTTTACTTGGGAGGTTATGTTACGGTGCATTTCACTGGCTTAATTGGAAAACCATGTAACACCAATTCTAGTCTTGATTTCGAGACTTTTGTGGCACCTCTCTCTCTCTCTTCTATGGCACTTCGGTCCGTTTTCGAACCATGGCCTCCCCTCGAACCATGGCCTCCCCTTTGTGGCACCTAGTGGATAACAATCCATGGCAATTCAAGAGTTTTAGAGTTGAGTTATGTTTTATGAAGTTGTTGTTTCTGTTGTAAAATTATTACAGGTGGAGTTTTTTTTTCTAATCTTTATTTCAGCTGTACTCCTTTTAGTTACGAGGCCGTATCAGGAGTATGGGATCTGTGTCTATACAGTAGGGTAGGCCAAGGAACTATTGATTACCAATTATTTTCTATTTTTGGAACCCTCTGGGCCTCCATGGCCTGTATAGGAAATAAAAATAAATAAATAATAATAAAAAAGCCTATATATATTTTATGGAGTTATTTTCAACCAATATTAATTCAAATTGATATGATACAGGTAAGGATGATTCATGGTATGTAAATACTTAATTCGGTATTTGCCTTTACAACTGAGGAAACCATGAGAAGAAAACCGATGTCAAATTGGCCAGCCACGGAATTCAAACCTAGGACCTCCCAAATGCGAGTCCATTTCGGCCACCTTGCTCGGTTACAGGTGGAGTTATAACCTTTGCCATTAAGCAGATGAACCCTTATTTTGAGATTACTGCTTTTTATTGAAAGCTGTTCAATTTTCATCCTCTATATTTGTACATTCATATCAAATTGAATCTTTTTCAGTCTCTGCATGCAGCACAGGACAACTAGTGGAGGTTTCATTTACCGAAGACTAATTTACACTAAACCTGTTTTCCAATAGAAGGTATAGTGACAGTTGGTAAGACTTTTATGTCTACAACCATCTAATAAAGCTGGATGTGAAAAGGCGGGAATTCGATATGGAGGCCAGGATTTCATTACCGTACCACGCCTCTAAAGACTCATAGTTTCTAATCCCTCCCCGAGGACTCTGTGCTATGAATTTTACATCCTGAAAATTTCACTCACTTCAGCCAGATATAAGCCCATGACTTTTGGATCCAGAGGCAGCCACTCTACCTCTGCACTGCTAAGGCCAACATATATTCATATGTTGTGATTAAATATATTCATCCCAAGGGGAGAAACTACTCTTAACTACAGTTTCTATATCTTTATTTAAGTAGATTCTCAACTGATCTTGAGAGGGTGACCATTTTCCATTTCAGACCTCCTAACTTTGGAAAAATCTAAGTAGGTAGGAGGTATCTAGGATGAAACACAGGTCACAAAATTGTAGCTGAAGACCATACAGCTGCAGCTTTAAAAGAAGGACAGACAATGGCACTACACATAATCTCAAAATTAGTGTTTTATAGCTATTTTTCCATCTGTTATCCCCTGCATTTAATTGTAACAGAATTTCAGTGTTTCAGAATTATTATATAAGTTTCCTTGCAATGAGATTTCACGCCAACAAATTTAACAACACAAACCTCATACAAAATTGTAATATTCAAACAAAATTACTTGAATATATAAAAACTGAACAACAATGCATGGTCTTAACGTGCCTGCAATCATATACCTCTTATGTAAATGTATGTTTGAAAACTGCATCCATCTTATCCATTGCCATCGTCATCAATGGTATCGCACCCATACAGGATGTATTCCTCACGAGTCATCCAGAACGGGCTGCCAGTCTCTCTTTGGGGCTTTCCTGAAAGAAAAATAACACATCTGTCAAACTCCTGGCTGAATGGTCATGTGTAAAAAAACAATAATATTATTCAACAACAAAAATACTGATTAGAATAGCTTGACAAGTATTCCTGGCTTGTAGGCCGTGGCCCAATAAGGTTTAATATTTCTGATATTTCATCTGCAACTGCGGGAGACAAAAGTCAGGAATATTAATATTTTCACTGCTACTCAGGTGTATACACATTATCGAAATAAACTGCATAAAAGCAGAGATGTAAGATTAACAGGGTAATGCTTTATGCCAAAATGTGATGATTTTTTGTATGTATTAAGAATTTTATTCAAACAATCCAGCTGTTTGATACTCCAAAGAAAGAGTGTGAATACAACTCTTCAACAACAGATTCAAGAATGTGACAGAGAAGCTTCAATTTGTAAGTGAATATTTATTATTGTTTCTGCATTGATTTCCTTAAAAAATTTTTTGAATTTTGGATGAAGCTATGAAATTTTAATTTCAAATTAGAATTAGATACCCTATTATTTAAGATTTAAATTATGCCGCTTCCTTACAGTACTGCCTGATGCGGCAGCCTCTCTGTATCACAGCAAGGCATAGCCCTGATAGTAATCAATAATCATATAAAAAATGAAGAGGGGTGCTTGATTAGCGAGTGTTCTAGATTGCAAAGCATTGCTATGAACATAAAAATATATGAACAATTTAAATCCATAAAATAATATAAAGCAAAAAGTAAAATGTCATGCAAATCGCATTTACTTTTCTTACCCCCCCCCCCCCCCCAACAAAATAAATCTCAGCACAAAAATTTACCCTTTTCCATATTTTCTGAAATTCTCGGAAATCAAATTGGCAATACTAACACACATTCTTCTCTTTACTGTGGATGAGCTTATTGTGAAAGAAGAGACCATTTACATATGGTAGATACCAGTCAGTATGAGTCTTAAGCAGTATAAACTTGTAATACTGCAGATGAGTTGCTGATTTTAAAATTCTAACACTTACGCTGTATACATCACATGTATAAAAATTTTAAAATACTTACTAGGAGGTGTAGGACTGCTTTGTCTCTTGAAAGTTTTGCATCCAGGAAGTGGTCCTTAAAATTACACAGAAGAAAATAAAATAAGATAAAGCTACTTGTCATGGTTGGTCCTAATTTTCCACTGTACAACGTTATGTAGATATATCACATAAAAATTACCTTCAGTGGATCCGTGTTGGATCACAACCGGAGGTTGAGTTGAAACGTTGTGAAGTGTAACACAAGGATCCACCAAAGGTAATTTTTACATGATATATCTACATATAGCTACTTTTAAAACAATACAAATGTGATGTGCAAAATGAAAAGGGACCATTTGTCAGAAAATAAAATTTTACAGAAGAGGCTAAAAACCTATCCAATGTCAATTTTAGCAGTTTTTTTGTTTTTGGTGTATTTTAATTTTTAAAAACTCTTTTTTTAAAAAACAATGTTTAAAAGGCCTAAATCAGCAATCAGCATCATTCAGTCAATAAATGGTGCCGGTTTCTTTATCAATTGCACTACGAAACTCATTTCTAATTCGAGAGTCATTTTGAGAATGAAAACAAGAGAATATGGGATTACCTTCGGTAAAATACAGTATCACACAATAAGCGTTACTTTGTGCAAAATATCACACAAGAAATGGATTTTTACAAACTTACAATCAACTATTCTGTTATTATCAATACTAAATAGCTTAAAACATCTTGTTTTATTTCATTAAAAAATAAAAAAAATAAAAACCTGTGCAAATGCCATTCATGAAATTCCAGGGTTCCTACTCACAACAGTATTAATTATACTGAAGTAAAATCCCACCTGCCCCCTCAAAAATTAATTAAATTAAGCTCACTGAAGGATATTCCTAGGCATGAAATTAATGGTTTTCACCAATTTGCGAACAGGTTCTAATTTGCTTGAGGTTGTTTGACTGTCCTCATATCTCCGATTCATGATCCATGGATTAAAGTGACTCCTGGAGGAACAATGCTGAAAGTTTCTTCACTGTCCCAGAAACAAAATCTAGCCTGATATTTAAAACTGCTTAAAGAAATTTTTTCTAACCTTCTATCAAGACAAATGGCCTATGCCTGAAATCAGGTCGAGGCATGGCAATATATGTTGAACCCATGGCAACACTCCAACTGCTTGAGCCAGGACATGTTTTCACATCCAGGATGGTGCTGTAGTCTGGGAACAGATCTCGCAGATCCCGAGCTACTCTGATCTTGAAGCCAGCCAAGTCAGTGTTACCACCTGAAACCAAGTCAAACACAATTTGGATGTAAAATGATTAATAGATACATCAACCCTTAAGGAGTCATGCCACGGTGGAAAAGACCAAAAGTTTCAATTCTTAATAAAATGTGAGTATCCAGTGACCTCATAATCTACCTGTCTTGCTACCTGCCTTCTAGAATTCCAAGAAGAGGGTGACATTGAAATTTGACCCCTAGCTTTTTTTAATTTCTTGTATGAATGTTTCTTTCATGTCCGGTCAAGAGTCGGTCAATTTGCCAATAACACAACCATTAATGAAGACTTGAAACTGCTTTCCCTGGTAAAAGAACCGGATGTTCCTCACAGACATTTTGCCATATTACATTTTGCTCTCTCGGGCCGTTATATATTTAAGGTCCCCAACATTTTGGTTCCAGACTGGATCAAAAGTAGCAAAATTCTGATTCGTGATTATATTTTGACTATGCATGTTTCCCTCTCACCCCACTCTCTCACAAGGGGTTGTCCTCTTTCATAAGTGTTGTTCTCATTACATTTATTACCCAGTGATTCAGCGCATGATCACATTTTCACTATAACTACCTTAGTCCATATGGCTGAACCTCTTTTACTAGAGGCAAATTTAGAAGTAACAAAACAGCTATAAAAATTTTAAAAATTCTAAGACATTAGGTGTTGATTCAATCCCAGCAGAGTTCATAAACAAAAATTACACTAAAATACATATTCATATTTCTAATAGGCTTTTTCAAAGAAACTTCACCATATTCGCTATGGTGGCTTCTGAAGGAAAAAATATAAAAAAAAATCAAATTTTTACTTTAGATTAGAAGTTTCTTTACCAGTGAGCAGAATATGTCCAAGACAATCAACGAGAGCTTCCCGTGGCAGCCCCTCTGTTACTTCTTTTATCGTCTGTGGAAGTCTCATGCTTATGTACATCAGCTCTGGTGCCACATACAACTCTGATCCAAGCGACACTTTCTATAAAGACACCAAGAACAAAAGATTTACACTAAGAGGACAAAAACATACCACTATTTTTATATTAAAAATATCAATATACTATTACATTTAGTCTACTCAGTTACATCAACTTAATAACTCAGATCCCATTATCTTGAACTTCAGATAATATGGACAAGAATTTCCAGAAATAAAAATTCTTTTTTCCTTCTTGAAAAAATGACAGCAATCTGTTTTCATACCTACTGCCAATGGTTGTTTCAGTTAATACTCTTTTACTGTCAATCCTTGATGGTAAAAATTATTTACATCGATAAAGTCGTAACCTCTTGTGAGATTACCTAGAAAAATAAGATAGACTCTTAAACACTCACCCAGAATTGTTTATAATCTGCATAACTGTCCACTCGCAGGTTGATGTTCTCTCTTCGAGCTTGTCCTTTCCTCCTTTCTTCAAATGCAAAATTGTAACTTAGACGACACTTTTCCTTTACTTGCAGAGTATCAAGATATGATACTGGTATCTGTAATTTGGAAAATAAACAAGTAAACAAATAGTCAAGTTAAATTAATCTAATACTACATTTTTTAAATAGCTCCTAAAAGAATTTAGAGTGATTAACCATGCAAATAATATTACTGCCATATAAACCACAATTTATTTTATCACCATTAACAGCCTAAACAATGCTCTCATCCATAGCATTAAATTAAAAAAAAAAAGTTTACAATTTTAAATATGCTATTACAGCCATTTCATAATTACGGGTGGGACATTCTTACATATTGTGAAAACTATTTTTGTTTATTACGTTATCATAAATAACGAACTAGAAGCGGTTCTGCACATTCTGTAAAATTTACTATACCTTCTCCTCCAAACTACATGGAAAGAATTATTTAAAATTGATTTTAAATATTGAAAATATGTTTTTCAAAATCTATGGGTGAGACGTAATTACGGGTGAGACATAATTTGGACAAAGATTTTAATGGTGCACAAACACAATTTATTTGCTGTTCTGCTATTACTGTTATAGTCTTAATTTTGTTATTAATGAAGATATGAGAGATTAAGCAAAGATTAAAAACTGCTTCCAGATTGTCAGAACATTTATTTAACTCATCAATAATAATTTAATAAAGCTATCACCATGATACTAGCTTTCCATGCTGAGCTAGCCAAAGTTGCAGATACAGTGGCAGAAGGAATCTTTCTCTTAATCATAGTGGTTGACCTCACTGAAAGAAATTTACATCATATATTGCTGGTTAAGATGAGAGAACTCACATCTCCAAAATGGCAACTCTTCAGGAGGGGAAAAAAATTAATGTAAAATGTTGATAAATATAATTTTGAATCTGTATTCTCAGAGAATTTACACGATCTCACAATAAACATTACCATATTTGATTTGATAATCTGAGATTTCCTAGTTCAGACTATAATTGATTATCTCCAAAACTGATCATTGCTTGCATATAAGGCTTCAAAAAAGACTAGATACTTTTTTCTTAATATTTCACAACTATAACCTAAAAATAGTTAATTTTGGAGATACTAGGTCTCTCTTCTTAACCAATGAAATATTTATTATAATTTGTTTAGTTTTTTAAACTACACATCATGTGTATAGTAGAAATAGTAGAGATATCAATACTCAGATTCACTTGAAACTAACTCTACTATTCCCTCATGTCTTTGAAGGGATCCACAAAAATACTGGTCTCTACAATGCTGATAATTAGAGGCACCTGTTATTTGCAAAGCACGAAATGCAAAATTTTTTACCAGAAAATCACAAATTTGGCTGAAAATGCAGAAATTATTTACCTTTTAGCAAAATTGCAAAGTAATTGGTGAAATTAGTGAATTAGGCTACAGTGAATCAAATTTGAAGGTGGCCCAAAGAAAATTTCACAAAAGGAAATGTGAAAATAAAAATTGAAAGTTAATGCTTCAATTGAATTCACAACTTATCGTTCTATTGATATAAATCTTTTATGAAATTAAATAAATAAATAAAAAAAGCAAACAATATACTGTACCGAAATGACTACAAAAAATTTAGAAAATCTGGCAAAAATTTTCACCAAAAATAAATACCCTTACTGATAATTTCTGGAAGAGGGCCCACAGTGCTGGTAACTTAAAGAACCACTGCTCTAAACAATATAGTAAAAATGTTTTCATTGTGATAAGACTGAAAACCTGATATTAATATACTAAGTAAATTTACATGTGTACTATGGTTAAGTGAATTTTCAACTAATCCATTTCACTGTTGTTTCTGTACTGATATCAAATTGTAAAAGCCATTTTACCTAACTTATAGATTCAAGTTATTGCTCACTTCTATGAGTTCATCTGGGTGCCACTGCATGGCCTCCTTCAGATGTTCAGAGACATGCCATCCTCCAATTGGGATATCTCTCCAGCGCTCAGCAATCACCTTCCCATTTAGGACGACTGCCACAGATGTGCTCAAGGCTCCACTGTCCACCACTATACAAGTTTCCAGTCCCAACATTGCACAAGTTGCAAGTGGTTTTGAAACCATACAAACCCTGAAAATAAAGGAAGAAATTATAAAAATAACTCATTCAACTGCACCTGGTCTGATACACATCAAGAGTTGGAAAATACTTTTCAATTTCTTTTTAAAGAGAGATTACCAATTTATCGATAGACTTATCTCATGAAACTTGTAATCTCAAATTGGAATTATTAAGACTGTTCTTTGAATAAAATGTATTCCATTTTATAAATAATTATTATTAACCTACTTTCTTACTTTGTTATATAAAAACAAATCTGTCAATGGACAATGACCTCATTTCCAAATTCCTACAACCTGTAGGACATCTGGTGGATAGAGAAGCAAACTTCTCAGTTGAAATCAGCTGATGATGATGAGAAGCTCATTGAAACAATCATCCTAATTTGGTAAGTTTTTAGTTACAAGAAATGTGTGAAGATGAATGTTTTCATTTATAATATATACAAAGAGATTTGTTTAATTAAACCTATTCATTCTCAATATCACAGAGTAGACAACACTAACAACAGCCTATGTTAGGTAGCTTAGTCATTCATATGTTGGCGATATCGTGTAGGCAAATTGGATCGATATGTCTGAAAGACCTCCAGATGAATTCAGCAGTTTAGCAACAAAAAGCATTCATTTTTGTGTCCAACTTGAGTGTTGTGTATTAAAATCACTTTCTGTAACGCACTTTATTTACCTTGGTAAACTTCTGGATGGCCGTTTAGCAGGTGGTGTTCCTGCATCATCAGCAGAGTGCCAAGAGCCAGAGTTGGCACTCTGCTGATGATGCAGGAACACCACCTGCAAAACGGCCATCCAGAAGTTTACCAAGGTAAATAAAGTGTGTTACAAAAGTGTTTTTATTAAGCTATAACAAAAAAGCAATTCCTCATATAAAGCAGCAGTCATTGGCATGCCTTGCATTACATCATTGTCTCATACCTAACTGGAATATACATTTTTGTTTTCACTTTTCATTTATAAATATGATGTTCACAGACAGACTAACACATATACATATATTTAGATGGGTTTGGAAAATGATATTTTTGGGTTTAAGAACCACAAATTGTATAAATTAATGCTGAAAATTCAAAATCATACCTTATGATTGAACACAATACTTGTTATACCTATAGTACCAATAAATATGGATAGAGAGAGTATTGCAATAATAAAATCAGCCAGCATTTGGCAACGAAAACAGCTACAGTATCAAATCATATTAAATTTACAAGAAAAATTAAAAATCAAATCACCTGGACACTTTTATAATCCTGAAAAGATAGTGAAGCAGCTTGATTCGCAATGTGTTACTCATGGCAAGGGGCTCGCAGAATACAAGCATGGCATTGGGCTTCTGTAGAGTAGGAATCAGTCCCATCTGATGAAACAGATGCTTAATGAAATCTCTCACAATGGGAAACTGTTCGTCTTGCAGAAGGGCTGCTGCAGGGCTCACTACATCCATGTTTGGGATGCCAAGTATATCTACTGTGTCTGTGCAGAATCCATTGAGTAACTGCGAGTAACGACTTGATCCACAGGAAGATGCACTCGCACGTACCCGTTTCTTCTCTCGATACAGCTTCACAGGGTTGCAGAACATGCAGAATGGTCCACTTACTCGACGATCCTGCATACTGTAGGAAGTTCAAAATATTATTATCATTATTTAATCCCCAGAGGCATATTAGGGTTGTAGTTTACAAACTAATCTTAATAATTATATAATTTCAAACGTGAATGTATGTTATAAAACTGATAAATTCTCTAAAACAGCAGACTTTGTTAAATAAATGGAGACATGAGTTGGAAAATGTTTTCTCACATTGAGAAGCATGCAATTTAAGATTAAACCTTCTTCTTTCGAATAATGGACAGTCAAATAAGATGTGTTTCACAGTTTCTGGTGACAACTGACATCTGCAGACATGGTTTCTATCTGTTATAATGTTGAATCTCGTAAAATAACTACCATACTTCCCATGGCCTGTTAGAAATTGTGTTAAAATAAAATTTGGTGAGAAATGTTTAGCTTGTAACCTTTTATACACAGTGGGGAAAACAGTTCCTTAGTTAATGCATCACTAGTACTCTGGACCCACTCGTCATTTCAGCGACTGATAAGATTCCTGATCAGGGTTTTAACATATGATCCAGGAGTTTTTTAGTATGAATAATTCTGATGAGAGGCTGCTGCTGATTTTGCTAACTAACTAATAATAACTTCAATAACTAGACAATTTCTAAATCAGTAGTTCCCAACATTTTCTACCTGGTGCCACCCTATTGCAACCCCAGAATATCCCATGCCCCCTATATTTATTTTTTATTTTAATTTTAAATTATTTACTTATTTTTGCTTCTTACGAAGAATTTTATTTCACAATAATCCTTTCAGTAAAACAGGGTTACCAAATGTACAGTAGGCTAACACAAAACTAGTGTGTCTCAAAGGACTTGGTAGCTGAAATAGAAATATCTCTATATCTTGCATAGGCCTACCTAATGATGTTCTCACTTGAACAACACTTAAGTTATTTCACACCTAACATTTTTTATGTGATGGATAGGGCTCAGATTCTTAGGTTTTTATAAACTCTGTTTTTGTTAAACATATTAAAATAGTCACTAAATTAATATTACTAGAAATAGCACAGTGAAGTGTTAACATCTGTAGAAAGTTTGAGTATGGAAATATACTCAAACTTTCTACAGATAGGCCTATTAAAATAGTTTTTTTTTTTCCGAGGTGAATTTTTTTAGTTTCACTTTAATAAGTGAAAATATATTGATTAATTTTATTTTTACTTAAATTTCCATGATTCTGAACCACAAAAATTTAGGAATACCGTACTTTTGGTTAGTTTTAGAACTACCCTTGTCATTCCCAACTCCACCACAAACTCAACAAGAACGTTTTTCAATTAATCAACTTTTAGAATACTTTACTTTTGGCATCTTGCTGGAGCAAACACTGTGAATAGACAGCTGCAAGTGTAAGCCTCTTAAGAATGTCTTTAATTTGTTTCTAAAGAAACCAGGGATTTCGGTTCACTTAAGATTTTCTTTATAATGGGGTTACAAAATGACGAAATTACAAAAGACAATGCTATATTTTACCTTATAAAATAATATACTGACAACAATGAGGAAGATGCAAAATGTAGGCAGATATTTAAAAAGTAATTTTTAGTAGAACAATAATAATTAAATTAAATATTCAAATTACTACTGGTATTGTTATTTTATCGTATTTTCCTTGAAAGGAGTTTTAGCCAATTTTAGTTTCTAACATCTTATTTAGCCATTTTTCGGTTTTATAAGATTGGACTATGTGACTGCCATGACTATGAATTGGATAATTAACTTATGTTACCATATTAACTTTCAGTGAAGCTACCTAGCAAGGAACAAAATAGTTTAAAACCTAAGAATCCGGGCCCTAGCAATGAGTCACAAGAATTGTTCAGAAAATCAATGAGACGGTCCTTTGCCACTCTTGGATAAATACAAAAGAAACTGTCCCAAAATTCTTCCAGTCCCATTTGTTTCTTTCTTTTGAGCTATGTCTCCCTTGAAAATCTCACTCCCCCCCCCCCCCAAGTTGGGAACCACTATTCTAAATAAAGCAAAACTCCATTTTAACTTGGAAGAAGGCCTACATGCAAAATTACCATCTAAATGTATTTAACCCCTGCTTTAAAGGAACTTCACTATTAATAAAATCTAGTTTCTATAAATCTTTTGAGAATTTACAAATATTTACCCCTTCGTGGTGAATTTCTATAACCGGTGAAACAAATCTAACTTACTGTACACAAAATTGCAGATAGTCCTTTTTCCATTGTATGATATGTCCATCAACTTCAAATATAGGCTAAGTCAACATTGAAGAGTAAATTACTCATTAATTATTGACACCTAGAATAGGTAAACTTTACTGATATCGGCAACAGCAATTTAATCACTGATCTTGATCAACATAATTTTACTTTCAATTTCTAAATTTTATTTGAGGTTAGTTAGAACAAAATTGATATTTTACAACAATTTCAAATTCTAGGCTTCTGTCCCAAGATAGATATTGTCTCTGTTGGAAACTACATGAGAATAGTATAGGAGAAAAATTCCTCCGGCACTGGGATTTGAACCCAGGACCTTTGGCTATTCGCGCCAATGCTCTACCAACTGAGCTAAGCCGGAGTTCAATTCACAGCGCCAGATGGAACCTCTCTCCTATGACTGATTGCCCTAATGGTCTACCTCACAGACAGACAAGTTATGTCTGTGAGGTAGACCATTAGAGATAACAGTCATAGGAGAGAGGTTCCATCTGGCGCTGTGAATTGAACTCCAGCTTAGCTCAGTTGGTAGAGCATTGGCACGAATAGCCAAAGGTCCTGGGTTCAAGTCCCAGTACCGGAGGAATTTTTCTCCTATACTATTCTTCTGTCCCAAGTTTGAACTCATTTGGTCCACTGTGTGCTGGCTGAAATATAAATATATGAATTATAAGTAACTGAAGTAAATAAGCAAATACATTACCTTTCCTGCTCAGTCTTCGGAATGCCATAGAGGCTAAAGTGCCTACGAACTCCAAAACTAGGTGTGACAATCCATGTGAACTTGTTTCCAATGTCAACAACTACTTTAGCACCACGATCTTCCACACACATGGGGTTGCAGGAGAATGAAAGGCAATGTGTACAACGCAGGCACTCTATGTCAGACGAGTCTAGCACATCATTCAACCTCAAACATGCTTCTTTGTAGTTGATGACATCATTGCTCAACTTTAGAAATTCAAATTCTGTTTCTACTTCATACTGTGACCACTTCTTTTTCCTGTAAAAAGGCAATGTGTGATTTGTAAACAAGATCTACACCTGTCCACATTATATAATTTGTATGATTTGTTTTCATTTATGAGGGTTGTATTTAGGCTATGTTGAAAATTTGACAATGAATTTCTGGGTTGAACACAATATTTCCTCCACCTACAGTACGACTAGAAAAAGTAAAAATATTGTTGACAAATGCCTATTTTTCTTCAGTTTTAAGACTCTGACGATGGCAGTATTGCTTAAATACCTAAGCAAATAAATATTTATGGGAAGACTAAGCTACTGGTACAGTAGGTCTACCTATCAATTCAAATTATAAGTAATTGTGCAGAAATTATCATGGCACCGTCAATAGGTCTTCTTCTTCTTATTATTAAGGCGCTACAACTTCAAAGTTGAATGTCTTGGCCTTCTCAACAATTCTTTTCCAGGATTTTCTATTCTGTATCTCTCCCATCCAGTTATTTATTTTAAGCTTCTTCATGTCGTTCAAGTGAAGTGAAGTAGTGCTACTTCATCCTCCCATCTGTTCTTTGGCCTGCCCACTGTCCTCGTTCCTAATGGTCTCCATTTGTATACAGTATATGCCTTTCACTAGCTTTTCGTCTCCCATTCTCTTAACATGTCTGAACCAGCTTAGCCTCATAGCTCTAATGAAGTTTATTATATTTTGGTTGTGTATCAGCTCATCTAATTCTTTATTGGTTTTTATTCTCCAGCTTCCATCTCTGTCTTTGGTGGCTCCAAAAATCCTTCTCAGTATCCTTCTTTCAAAAACTAACAGTTTTTGTTTGACTGACTCTATTAATACCCAGGTTTCACAGGCATAGGTGACAACCGGCCTAATTATGGTCCAATACAGCCTTAGTTTGGCTTTTTTAGTTATCAATTTACTTTTAAATAGAGTTTGGTTGGCAAAATATGCTCTATTGCAATTGCTAATTCGTTCTTTAATTTTATCTTCTATCGAGTTCTTGCCATTTAGTGTTGTTCCTAAGTATTTGAATTTGTTGACCTGTATAATCTGCATCTCATTAAGGTTCATATTATTTGGAGTGGAATTTTGTTCACCACATTTCAAGTACTTAGTTTTATTCTCATTTATTATAAGTCCAAATGCTTTGGATTGTTCCTTCAATTTAGTAAATGTTTCTTCCAAGGCTTTCTTTGTTCTTGCAGTAATCATTACATCATCAGCATATGCAATGCACTGCTTCAGCCTAGTCGATATATTCCCCCTCATATCTATTTTAGTATAAAATCAATGACTATGCTAAAAAGCGTGGCCGATAGAGGGTCACCTTGCCTAACTCCAGATTGCGTCCTGAAACATTCACTTAGCCTATTCCTGATTTTAATTCTTGCAGTTGTATCAGTTAGTGTCAATGATATTAATTTTATTAGTTTCTTTGGTACTTCATAAAATTTTAGGCTTTCCATTACTTTATTTCTTGAGACCGAATCAAATGCTTTATTATAGTCCACGAAAATGTTATGCAAGTCAATTTTATATTCATGGCATTTCTCAAATATTTGCCTCACTATGAATATGTTGTCGATAGTTGATCTATTTGGTCTGAAACCCATTTGGTACTCATCTAGTTTCCTTTCAGTTATTGATATTAATCTTTTATTTAGAATTTTAGCAAAGATTTTATATGCTATATTTAAGTGTGATTGGCCTATAATTGACACAGTTTAGTCTATCACCCTTTTTAAAGATAGGAAAAATAATTCATTCCTTCCTTCCATTGGTCAGGTATCTTTTCCTCATCCCATATCTTAGCTATTAATTTAAAAACAGCTTCTGTTTGAGTGTTCTTCCTCCATATCTAATCAGTTCTGGAGTAATACCATCGGAACCTGGTGCCTTATTTAATTTCAGGTTATTTATTATATGACAAACTTCATTGTATGACGGTGGTTCAATTTCTTGTGGTGTTCCTTCATTGTCATTCCCGTTAACTTGACATTGGTCTACTTGTGTGCAATTAAAAACATCAGTAAAATATTCCTTCCATCTGTTTAAAACTAATTCAATCTGTGATAAAATATTGCCACCCGCATCTCTGCAGATTGTT
The DNA here is from genome assembly GCA_964059195.1 of Ectobius pallidus. Taxonomy (NCBI): domain Eukaryota; kingdom Metazoa; phylum Arthropoda; class Insecta; order Blattodea; family Ectobiidae; genus Ectobius; species Ectobius pallidus. The sequence goes on along the minus strand of CAXKWD010000004.1, from coordinate 49,393,266 downwards.
GGTGATATTACTTGATTTTGATTAAAATGTTTAATATTCTCATACCATTTCCTTACTTCTTTGTTGTTAAAATTCCCTTGTATATTCTCCAACTTATCATTTATCCAATCCTTTTTCTTGATTTTACAGACTTTGTTAACTGATTTGCGTTTCATTTTATAGTTTTCTTGATTAGCTCTGGTATTATACTGAATAACTTTCTTCCTTGCTTCATTCTTTTCTCGAATAGCCTCTCTACATTCCTCATCCCACCATTCATTCCTTATTGTTTCCCCTTGTTTTTGTATTGTTTTTCTAGCTGCTTCTGTTATTCGTGCTTGTAAGTTTGTCCATTCTTCATTAATATCTTCTTGCTCCGTTGAGTCTTTTAGACTGTCATATAGTGCTTCCTTGTATTCATTTAGTTTATTCTTGTTTTGTAGATTGCGTTTATTCCATTTATCAATGGTTACAGCTTTCCTTTTTTGGTATTTTAGTGGTAAGGTTCGTTTAATTACAGCTCTAACCAAAAAATGGTCCGAGTCAATGTTGGGCCCTCTTAATGTTTTCACATCCTCGATTAAATCTTTTTTGCTATTACTAATTAGGACATGATCTATTTGTGTTAACGTATTCTTATCTGGTGATAACCATGTTCCTTTATGGATTTTTTTATGCGGGAATTGTGTACTCATTACTATCAAACTGTTTGATGTTGCAAATTGGCATAACAATTCACCATTTACATTTGTGCTCCCATGCAGCATGTGTTCTCCAGTTACTGTTCTGAAATAGTTTTCTGTGCCTAATTGGGCATTCAGGTCTCCGACTATTATGAGGGTATCGCTGTTTGACACATCATCTGTAAGCCTTTGCAGTTCCTCATAGAATTTTTCCTATAGCTCTATTGGCTTCTCTTCGGTCGGGGCATATGTATTTATTACTGTTATGTTATTGTATCTGTTTCTTATTCTGATTTTAAGACTTACATATTCTTTCATTGACAGGCACAAAATCGATTATATCTGGTAGTATCTTTTTCATTACCACAAAGCCAGTACCAGCCTGACCTGTTTTATCTAATGCTCCACTGTAATATAATGAATAACCTTTTTTATTTATTATTCCACTGCCCTTCCATCTCATTTCTTGCAATGCCACAATGTCCATTCTTATGTTGGAGATCTGTTCAGCCAATTCTTGCATTTTCCCAGGCATTAATAAGTCTTCACATTCCAGGTCCCAAGATTCAATTTGCTCATATTCCGTTTGACTCGCTTTGGTCCATTTCCAGTTATCCGTCCGGCTATTTCTTGTTGAGAGTTACGAGCAAGGTTCTTTTTCCAGAGCTAGGTTGCCAGCCTAACGCCCAACCCCCAACCTGGAGGACCAGGTTATTTGATTTCGGTGTTTTCTTCACCTAGATCAGTTGCTTCCTCTACAGCTACAGAGCCTGATCTACCCTTCCCTACTTTGAGGTGTCTCCTCCGTTGCCTCCGCCATTGGGACTCTCACTCCTCCTCTGCCTTCAGCACCGTTGGACTTCCTCTTCTGAGTTGCTTCTTAGTCTGGATCCTCCCCTATGGCCTGTCCGGCATGGGAGGCCCTGCCAGTAGCAAAGCTACCGCCGGCATAGCCCATAGGATCGACGGACCACACAAGCTCTCCCACCAACTGCAAGGTCTTGCAACTCCCAGGGAGAGCCGTCAATAGGTCTACTCCAAAATAATTGAACCATATCAAAACAGTAGGAAAGAATTTAAGTAGGCAATGGTTGAAAAGTAATTAGAAAGAGCTCATTAGATCACTGAGTTGCACTCTGTTCTCAGAGGAACCAAGATCAAGTGAACCTTTTAGTGGCTCAATAAAACAGCAAATTTGGGGAAAACGGAAGAATCTACTACACCCTAGCTTCCCATTCCTACTCACTAATGAGACCCACCTGGGAGACATCTAGCAGTGACATCTTCTCTTCACCTTACTTAGGCTACCTATTTGGGACCTAATCCGAAAATCACTACACCACGAGTGATTGCTGAGCGGTGATGGGAAAATTCATTTATTTAAGTTTAGAGAGCTTTAATACACGAGAAATAGCCGTTTTGGTGCAAGGTAGTTTTCTAATTGTGAAATATTATGTTGGCTCTGAAAAGAGCTGTTTTGGTGCAAGGGTAGTTTATCATATCCGTACAATTAATAGTGCACAGTGCAGTATAACATGCAGCAACAGTGAGCTGCATTACCAGCATTGAGAAACTTGAAAGGGGAAAGGATGAAGGCCAAGGGAAGTGAAGGTGCAGCGAAGGGTAGGTAGGGGAAGCGGGTCATCGCCAAGGCAACAGAGAGTGGTGTGAGGGCCAAGGGGTAGCAGATTCTTTTATTTTACCCAAACTTGAAATTTAGAATATATCAAAGCTTCTTGGGATTCCAGCCAGGTGATACTAAAAATGCAAAGGGATAATTACTATGTTTTCATGCAGAATTAAGATCGATCTGAGTCTCAAGGTCAATCCTCCTAACAAGTAGGATCGGATCGGACTGCAAACTCCATGAAAACACTACCACGTATTCAGCTTGATCTCAATACACTAATAAGAAATTTCATTCATCCTCAATATCTCAAATCTTGAAATTAATTATGGAACACAAATCATACAAGAAATTAGCAATGTAAAATTTTTAGGACTACAAATTGACCAAAATCTTGACTGGAAGACACACATAGAAATGATAAGTCCAAAACTGAATTCAGCGTGCTTTGCTTTAAGAATTTTGAATAATATATTAAAACAGGATGCATTACTTATGGTATATTTTGCATATTTTCACTCAGTAATGAGGTACGGGATCATTTTCTGGGGCAACTCTACCCATAGGGAGAAAATATTTAGATTACAAAAGCGGGCAATAAGAATAATATGTGGAAAGAAAAAAAGGGAATCTTGTAAACCGCTATTTGAAAAATTAAAAGTCCTCACTCTTACAGGGGAGTATATATACTCTGTTATGTGTTATGTAGTGAATAATATTGATAAATTTCAAACTAATTTTAGTGTACACGGACGTACTACCAGAAACATGAATGATCTACACAGACCAAATAACTCGTTAAAACTCTTTCAGAAGGGTGCGTATTATTCTGCAGTACAGATATATAACAAGCTTCCAAACAACATTAAATTATTATGTATTCAAAGAAAGAGCAAACATTTCAAAACAGCTGTCAAGGAATTTTTAATAACTCACACCTTCTACAATTTGGAGGAATATTTCCAGCTTGGATAAATTTGGCAGCTTGCAGTTTCTGTAGACCTATATTATTGTTATAACATGCATGTATTTTTTCATCTGACCTGTTCTATATCCTTGAGCCCCGCTCAACACAGGATCTACAGGACGAGATATCTACATCTACATACATCCTCGCGATGTTCTCGTGTATGGCGAGAAGGGTTTCATTGGTCACGCAATGTGGGGATAGCACATTCTATGGATCTCTCGGAAACGTTTTCAATATCGGATCAAAAGTTTTGCATGAAAATGGGATCATATTGGAACATTCAGATCTATCTGAATTCTGCATGAAAACGTAGTAAATATAGGATATACCACCTGATAAGGTTATAATAAGCCTACCCCAAATTATATATTCCAACTAATTCTTACTTCATAAAAACAAAACCTCGCAAAAGATAAAAATCCATATTTAAAGTTTAAGTGCATATCATCTTCTTCGAATATGTTATGTTATGGAATTAATTGTGGTTTTAGCATTTAACGAAGCATCCAGAGTTGAGGTTAAGGAAGTCAGAACTTACCACAAATATTCGGATTCCACCAGTTTTCCAAAAAATTTGCAAGTGCGACTCACAGCTAATATATCTGCTACATTACAGTGCATCAGAATTTTTATCCAGATCTCTTCTGGACATACTTCCGGGTCCATTTCGTCCATTTTACGCACCAAAAAGTAGTTTTTATACATTCACATCGAAGCCATTACAGGAACAGGAATTTTGATTTCGGTGTTTCGGTCGCAGTGAATTGTGGGAAGCACAACTAACAACATCTTAAAACTTAAAACATAATAAGATTTAAAGTAAAATAATCTTTATCGCGAAAATTGCCAGTTATTTATTATAATATATTAAAATATGGATTCATTAGTTTATTTTGTTATCACTAGTTATGTTGAGTTGATGAATTTCGTAAGCAGTGTTGGTTCACATATTACTGGCTTCCTGTCAGCCATTTTACTTCTTTACAGTTTTCCACGAGGAATAGAAAGGTAGACACCATGTCTGCTCATAAAACTTTCAGGATTAAGCGAAAATTGGCGAAGAAATTAAAGCAAAATAGGCCAATTCCTCAGTGGGTTCGTATGCGCACTGGCAACACAATCAGATACAACGCGAAGAGGCGTCACTGGAGAAGAACGAAGTTGAAGCTGTAAGATGTTTCTCTCATGACCACATGGTATGAGATGGGGAATGGAGAATTCTGCGCGTTTACGAGTTGGAAGAAGCTGTAAAACTGGATTATGGCTCTGCGATCGGAACTGGTACACTTGAAACGCTAAAATCATCTGTTCCTTCATCTTGCTTGTTGGGAAGAAAGTGAACACTTGCAGATGGACAGACCCATGTTCATATAAATTGTACAACTGTGTTTTGAATAAATTCTGGTTCATTTGTGTAAATTACACAATTTTGTTACTATTTACCCGCCCCCTTCCTTCATTGTCATTACTATTTTGGGGGGATGGTTTCAATGACTACGCACTGTTGATTCACATTTTTATGTTCAAAATCTGTGATTTTTAGCTTGTGTAGGCTATAAGCCATAGAAACCCTACAGTAATTTATGGTGTACCGTAATTTGGCTTGGTTTTTTCTGGAAAGTATCCGAAATACTGGGAAAATTAGATGTCACTTTTCTAACCTATAAATGTTAGCCTCTGAACAGGAAATGGATATTTAAGGGCGATAATTATGACTGGCAGAGAGTTGCGCATGGGTCACATGATCCAGAAATATGGCTGGGATTTGATAAACTGAATGGCGATCAACTGCCACCATAAACTCGACATATTGCTAACTAATTTCAATATTCCTAACCTAACTGCCACTTACTTGGTATGTAGTACGGGGCATGTGTGCACAGTGCGTAATGAAAGAAATTAAACCCCTGTTCTGTTTTCACATGAACAAAGCTAAAGTAACCAAAAACCAGTATGTCTGTTAAGTCATACGAGTAATGTGCTAGAATGAGACGTACTGGTTTTTGTTTACTTTAGCTTTGTTCCTAGAGTGAAAACTGCAACCAAAAACAGATTAGGCTCTTATTTTGACAAGGAATTATAGGAATGTAATGACCCGATAATTCTTTCACACTGACTGTGTAGGATAAGGTGGAAAGGTAGAGTAAGATTGAAAAATGCAATGCCATAGCAAGAATTTGGGTATACCTGGATTTGAACCAGGATCTTCGAGAGCTGAAGATCTTTGTTCAAATCTCGGTTATGGCATTGAATTTTTCAGTCTGACACTACCTTCCCAATTGATAGGTATATTAAAGTCTGCTAGTTATGGAAGCAGGCCTAGAAGCAACTCCTCAGAATGACGACATCTGGTGATCACGGAACACATACCTGGTGATTCCGAGGGATATTTGCAGGGGTTTAGAGGTAGGCTATTTGTTAATGTTCTGTACATGCTATATTATTCCCTTGCATTTTTAGTATCGCCCGGCTGGAATCTCGAGAAGCTTTGATATATTCTAAATTTCAAATTTGGACTACACCTTGGCCCTCACTCCACTCCCTGCTGCGTGTTGCCATAGCGATGGCCTTCTTCCCCTACCTTCCTGTAGCTGAGCCTTCGTTCTTTCCCCTCAGTGCTGGTAATGCAACTCACTGTTGTCGCATGTTATACTGCACTGTGCACTATTACTTGTACCAATTTGAAAAACGACTATTGCACCAAAATAGCTATTTTCAGAGCCAACATATTATTTAACATAAAAAACTACCCTTGTACCAAAACGGCTATTTCTCATGCTCTAAACTTAAATAAAAATTTTCCCTTCTCCACTCAGCAATCACTTGTGGTGTAACTTAGTGGTTAATGCTACGGTGCTAGTCAGATTTAGGTTTAGGAATAGGTCTCAAATCGGTAGGTAGGGTGAAGAGGAGGTGAGAGAAAGGGTGGAAGAAAGGAGAAATAAACTATTGAATTTTGCATAATAGGTGGCGTTGCTAGTACAGAGCTCGCCCTCCAACTGAAAGCATGAACCACGTCAGAGACGACAGGAATTCAAATGCAAGCGAAACGTGCTGAGTTGAAAACATGACGGTATCATGCTAGCATCCACTTGGTTAATTAAAGCGCTTGGAGCCATGGACTGTATTTTCACTGTGGACTTGAGCACTCCACGCAAGTGCACTGCCAACGACATGTTCGAATTTTAACGGCCGCAAAGCTTTCAGATTCCAGGCTATCTCTGTAGTCTAAATGTCACCACTAGATGTCTCCCAGGTGGGTGTCATTGGATGAGTAGTAGTGAGGAGCTAGGGTGTAGCAGATTCTTCCATTTCCCCAAATTTGAAGTTTTAACAGTCTCACTCGATCTACATTCCTCAGAGAACCGAGTGCAACTCATTGAACTAATGATTTCTTTCTCATTACTTTTCAGAACTTTACTTTTCTTTCCTATTGTTATGATACTATTAAATTATTTTGGAGTAGACCTATTGACAGTGCCATGATAATTTCTGCAAAATAAACACAAATAACTTATTGAAATTGATAAGTAGACCTACCACTAACCCAGTCTTCCCATAAATATTTATTTACTTAGGTATTTAAGCAATACTGCCATCATCAGAGTCTTAAAACTGAAGAAAATTAGGCATTTGTCAACAATATTATTACTTTTTCTACCTGTACTGTAGATGGAGAGAATATTGTGTTCAACCCTCAGAATCATTGTCAAGTTTCCAAACATGTTAATACCAAAATGAAAAAATATAGTTTATTCAGGGTTCACAGAAATAGGCTATAGTGAATTAAGCAGCTTACTAACGTATATTTCTGTGAACTGTGTGAATGGTATAAATAGTGAATATTGGGTAGGCCCCCATATTGATTAGCACCCTGACCCCCAACGCTGTTGGTATGCCACTGCAGCTATACAGAGTGTATCAGAAACAGTGGCATAGCGGAAGGGAAGAATTTGAGACTGAGTCTACCTTATTCTTCTTCTACGATGATATCACAGCCCAATGTTTGGCCTTAGCCTTCTTCACTCTTTCCTTCCATCTTTCTCTGTTCAAGACCATTCTTCTCTATTCTGCAGTGTAAAAGAATTCTCTGGAGTCAGTGCTCACCGCATCTATCCATCTGCCCCTAGGTCTTCCAACAGGGAGTCATCCTAAAACCTGCTAAGAAAATAAGCAGATTTATAAACAAATAAATAAAGGTAGCATTAACCAAATAATTAATCATTTTAAACATACTAGTATTATCAGTAAAATATTTTTTGCTGCCCAACCCCTCCTGCTATTATCTGTTGACTTGTGGTGCCGTGCACTTAGGCAGCCTCGAAATTTAATTTATGCGGCAGCAGAGTTGAGCACATCTGTACATCAGTGCACAGACTGTACATCAGTGCACTTGTCACGATCGTAAAATAAGGGTAGCTGGAAGCCAGGTATACAATGTGAAAAGAAAGGAATGTTGAGTTTTTTATACGAAAGGAGTTGTCTCCACCAGGTGGTTTAAATAAATTTCTTTTCCTTTAAATTTCCATCACAAAATCAAGGTGTGTCTTATGGTCCGGAGCATCTTATGGTCCATAAAATACGGTACATAGAAATTGCGACTCCATTTGGAAATATTCCTGATAATATTTTAAACTCTAATACAGTAAAACCCCCTTTTTACATTCCTGTCATTTACATTTTCCTGCCTTTTACATCATTTTCTGCTGGACCCATCTTTTATCCTATTCCGATAATACATAATGTTCCTGTCATTAACAACTTTCAAACAGTTGCATTTCCTGCCATTTACACATTTTCTTTATTGGCAACATGTCCGCCGCCGTGGGTGAGTCGGTAGCACGCCTGCCTTCCACTCCGGCGGCCCGGGTTCGATTCCCGGCCGGGTCGGGGATTTTTCAGTAGTGAAAGATCCCCTCCCTGGGTTCAGGGTAGGTTAAGTCTTAGGTTAAGATAATGCACATTGTGCGCGATTCCTTAATTATTTATTGGCAACATTGGTTTTCAATGAAGAACTGCTTTCCCTTAACAAAATTTTCCGCTATGTTGCCAACTCTCTTAGACGCAGTGTCAGTTTTTATTTGTGTTAGTCAGGTGAAGTTGGTTTTCTTCTGTGCGGGTGCAATTTACTGCTTTTTAATGTATTGTAGTTATTCAAATAGCATAATTCATCGTAATTTGAATCATTGCCAGTGTTTTTGTTTTGCATGATTTTTGGTGGTATTATGAAGTTGAAATAAAACAATAGAAAATGCATTTCTTTGCAATGTGCAACATATTTTGTATAGATAATGTAAGTGTACATAGGTATCTATATTTATTTTCAAGTATTAAATTTTGCAATATATAACATTACAGCTATTACACTTCCTGCAATTTACACTTTCCTGCCATTTACACTTTTTTTAATCAGTCCCTTGAAAATTGTAAAAAGGGGGTTTTACTGTATATGGGAATTCATGTTATCATTTAAACTATTTTTATAAATTTAATTTTTTTAATCTAGTTTCCGGTTACCCAGATTGTCAATGTTAAGCTACGCCATCATGTCAGATCAGCTATCAGAAGCTGTCAAGCTATCAGAAATCATGTTACATGGGCCGAAAGTGACAATAAATGCTCAATACACTTATAACCAGAAATGTGTCATCATTTGTGTGATAGGGGTTGCAAAACTTTTATATTTACTTAGCTTCATAACATGAACCTGCTGCCAAACTCTTTGGTGAATTCCAGGATGGTCTTCAATGTGTGCATCTGCTCTTACTATTCTTACTAGAAGATTTTCTTCTGACTGCACTGGTGTAATCTTCGTGTAACCCCAGAATGAAAAATCCAGCGGTGTGGGGTCTTGGAATAAAGGAGATAAATTACTAGGCCTTCCTGTCTTAACCAGCTGTTGATGAAGATGCCAGTGTTCCATCATACTCACATTTGGTGACATATTTCTCATAGTGTTATGCTGCAATATTACAAACAAGCCTTTTCCAACTGGTAGTACAGATAGGGATAAGTAAATATCAATATTCAATTGACAAAAATAATAGCTGTTATGAGGATGAGGAAAAGAAATAATCTAGTTATTTAAGGTGAACATCACTGTATAACAACCATCACACAAGCTAACATTCTTTATTGTTACAAATATAGCAACTCTCTTCAGCTACAAAAATATCATCACAAATTGCCAAAAATTTCACATAAGTTAACTGTAAATTTTGTTAAAATGAAATACAGTGCAACCTCGAAATAACGTAAGTCTGGAATAATATCATTATTTAACAAAAAGCATTCTTAATAATCTGAAAGGCAACTTATGTCAGGAAATATTCAGTAACAATAATAAGATACACTGTTACACAGTCATTGTTTTATAAATAGCATTAGCACTATAGCATTTTAAATAGCATCTGGGCTCCGACAAGGGGGTGTTGCACTCACAACTTTTTATTTATTCTTGTTTGCTTAAGATTATTTTTGCAGCACCACCTTTTGTTGAGTTATGTTCTTTTCAATACTGTATATAATAATAGGGTTATAATTTTGTTTTTAACAGTAGGCCTATTTATTTGACTGCATGACACATATTGATTGTTGACTACATGGTTATTTAACAACGGATGCAAGGTTATTGCAATTTATACCTTCACCGTCTCCAATGTGCTGGAATTTTGGCCAGCAGGAGTTCTTTTACATGATTTTAAATCTACAGACATGGGCCTGTCACATTTATGCACACATGCCATCGAATGTATACATATTTTGTGCACTGAAATAAAAAAATAAATAAATACCCATGGTCAGATAAAGCCAATAATATAGTACAGTACCCACAATTTTTTGTTTTTAAACATAAGACCTGCTTATATATTGGTTTCATTTAACGTTATGATCCTTCATTTTATATCTTCTTGCAAAACATATACACTTCAAACTAAGAAGGTTGCAGTGTTTTTTATTATTTATTTATTTTATTTTTTATTTCTTTTTATTATCAGATTATTTTCTTGCTGTTATAAATCTACTTATCACTTGATTCCTCCTAGCAGTCCTTCACTTTTGTTGGAACTATCTTCCAATCCAACCACCATATTTATTTCATTTTTAACTGGTATTTCTTTTAGTGTGTTATTATTAAAAAAAAAACTTCTCAAATTCAACTTCATTTCATCAGCTGTTTGCACTAAAAAAGCTGATTGTTTTTAAAGAGTTCAATTGTAATTCTATTATTTCTATTGAAGGAATTTTTCCATCTGAGCCACATGCCCTCAAGGAACAAAGAAAGAAAGAAAGAAAGAAAGAAAGAAAGAAAGAAAGAAAGAAAGAAAGAAAGAAAGAAAGAAAAAAAACCTAAAGGTTTCTGCTTCAAGTCAGAGAAATTCTAAGAAATTTTACTGCATTAGTAGTTTGAGTAAAAAATATGAAATTCATAATTAAAACTATGCAGGAAGTATGCAAAAATGAAAAGCAGAAAACTTACAGAATGCAACTGGGAAATCTTGGCTCACCAACAATTTTCCTGTTTCTTTTAAATTACAGAACGGTAAAATGAAAATGCATGCAGATATATAATATAAAATAATAATAGTAATTAAATTCTTTTCTACAGAGTTTTCTGTATGAAAATACAAATTTTTACTTAAATAATTTTGTAACACTTCTAGTTGGAATATGGTAGGTGCATAAAACAATTCTCATCAGGGACGGCATTTCAGGTACAGTCCGGCTGCACCTATATTTTTCATTTTACTTGCTTAAATAATTAGTTTTTGACACTTTTTATTTCCCAAGCATTAATAAATAATCAGTGCAATATGGATGCTCAGCAACCATCTTATCCCTTGGTCTCCAGTACCACTTGATGCAGTAAATGTATGATACAAGAATAAATTACATTACATTACATATACCATTATGTTTCACGCAGAAACCTCTTCCAAGTGCAAACAAAGCTGCGAGGGGATGTCTTGACTGTGTCAACACATTGACAAGATGCATGCACCCCACTTCCCTGTGCAGCCCATACTATCGGTTTGCCAGCGAGTTCATCTCCATCAGCTTGTGTAACAGTGCTATGAAATTATATTAAAAATTAATCATACTGCACATCATTAATCATACATGTAATTTACAGAAATGTATATTCTATTTTTTATTGCAAGGTTACTGATTTCACTTTTCAGAAACTTTGTCAGCGTTTCAAGTATAAACTTACTGCTTTTTTGTGTACCATTTGAAGATAGTGTTCACTATTAGCGTGAGAGATAGGTTATTTTGATCAAATGAGATTGTATGTTGACATCATGTGCCTTTTCATCATCATCATCATCATTTCATAATTTTAAATGTTTAGTAGGATCCACAGTCAGTGACATAAAGAGTAAAAGTTAGCACAAAATAATTTATTCATGCTGTATATGGAATTCTCACCTTCATCATGGGCCCTGAAGTAACTTTCATTCCAGGCCCAGAAAACTGATGGGATAGCCCTGATAACAGTGCTATGTTTGAATCTACTGTTAGGATTGCATCCGAGTCGATCAACATAATAATAGTATTAATGTAATTTTAACAGTTTAACAGTTTTAACAGTTTAGAAGGTCGTAAATATAATGTGCTATTAATATACAGTATACCCCAACTTTTCATACAATTCTTAAAATTCAGATAAAAAATGAACCTTGTCATCATGTTGAGTAACATTACATCACATCTGTGCAAAATCTTAAATCTTGGGTACCGGTAATTTTCAATTTTACAAGTTCATCTACCAACCTTTAATAAATACTGATTGCTACATAAAGGCCCCTTTCCATTGAATTAAAAATGTAGGCTTTTATGAGACATGTTCATATACTAGTATTTTTTGTTTAAAAAAGTACGGTATAAAAATATAAAAATGTACATTCAAAAAATAATTAAAAGGGCTTCAATTCAATACTACTGATAACCTAAACTTTAAGAGTAACCAGCATATTGAACGTAATACTTAAATCAAACATGATCTTCAGATTTCTAGTAAGCAATAGGAGATAACAATGCATAAAATATACAAATATGATTTCAAAAAGTACTACACATTCTGTAGCTAGAGTTGGCATTAAAGTGAATACATAGCAATTCAACCATCTTTATTTACATAGTGTTTTTCTCCAACTATTACTTTGAAAAATAAAGTAATCAGGTTGATCTTTTGTCCCAGCAGTATTGTTAGATACAACAGCAACACTGGAAGAAAACAAATTCTATTTTCCCTGGTTTATATTCCCAGATTCTTCTTTAAAAAATTTCAAGTAGGCTAAACCTTTTCACTGATACTGAGGTATAAATACACTGCTTCAAAAATTGTATACAATCAGAGATTAAGATTAATAGCGGCAAATATAATGAAACGTGTCATTCTATATTTTCTCAAATTATTCTTAATAAAATAAGCATAGAAAAGAATGTATCTCACCATTTTTGCAAGACTTTTATTTATCTCTTTTTCTTTGTTTAAGTTTAGATTTGGGATTTCTTTGGGGGTTAGGGTGCAAAGAGATTGGGAAAACTGGACTCGAGAAATTTTTCTGGTATTCCTACATATATTTAATATATTTTTATAGTTTGTTTGCATGCATTTCCCCCCATTCGGATGATGGGTTATTTAAAAAATAATGCAGCTCACATCTGAATTTTTGCTTCAGTCGCTACTGCCAACAATTAATGTGATTTATAAATTTAGAAGGAACTGAATTTGTCACATCCTTGGAAGTTGACAGGTCTAATGTAGGCCTACCAGTATTTTGATAAACTGACAATGCTTTAAGTAAGGAGGTCTCACCTATAAGGAGCTTCAATTCTTGTATTAATACCATTACTGTGAAAATATTAAAAAGATATTATACAACTATTATTATTTTTGGTGTAAAGAAACATTAATATATCGATACTTACAAGTCACATTATTTCAAGGTCACTGTAAGTGATGACAATATCTGAACAGTGATCTACAGACAGCCAAAATGGACTCAATTCAAATACAATTTTACAAAATATTATACTAAATCATGAGAAAAGAGCGGTCTTTATATTTTATTCAAAGCTGTAAGGGATTACTACTACTTGAAAGAAAAACTCCACATTCTACAAAGCACCTTATTTTCTATAATAAATAAGATAACTATTACAAATAAAATTATAGTATACTTCCCATTTGTACATTAAGTACTTGTGGAGTCCTTAACAGAAAATAATATGATGGGTATGTTTGCTACATTCTTTACTTAGTTGGTATAATAAAAGAAGTTATTTACATAAAAAAAGTGTGCTCACATAGAAATCTTAGCTGTTAAATCACATTTGTCATGAGTTAACACATGCAGTGCTAAGCTGTTCATCAAAGAATGGCTACTAAAATACCACCCACCAATTCACTAAGTTTCTGCTTTTCACAGCCTTGGATGCCAGCACCGAATAGAATGAAGTTCAGTTTTACAAAATAATAAACATATTTTTGAGGCAGTTGATGTTTTTGTGCATGAAAAAAATGACCAGACCTTCTGGTTTCATGGCAATTTTTATGTTTAGTAGTAACCAGGGCAGATTATTTGCAAGACATATTAGTTGGCAGAAAAGATGACGAATAATAAATTTAGTGTTTAGAACAGGGCAATTTTTACCCAGACGATTTACCCTGTGACAGTGATAGCAACAATGATGAAGACATCATAATCCTATATATGTGTATATACCGGTATATAGCGATAAATATAACAGAAACATATTATCATACCTAAATTATGTGTATCTCGCTTATTTAATTTAAATATTATCCCCCAGGAGATAATACTCCTTCCTTTATGAATACTTTCAATATCTGTGCATTTTTGTGTAAAATGCCCTGGGACTTGTGGCAGGTAGAAGTAGTACAGTGAGGGAGTTACCGATTGTATAACTAACTTCCTTGAGAAAAATTTGAATCAAAAATTGGTTTATAAAAAATTAATAGTGACAACTTACTAGAAGCAGAAAAAGAAAAGCAAATGGAAATTTGAAAAAAATCCCCAGAAGCTTTTGCAAGAAAGTACATTTCATTCATTACCCAACTACATAATTTCCTTCAACTGGCAAATTAATTTTCAGATTTTTTATCTTTTTATCTCCTTATCATCAAAAAGGATCCCATCTTTCCACAATAACACCAATTTTATGTTAGTCACTATTAAAATATGCTAGGTGTATATCTTATCTTATTCCATCAAGAACAAAACATGCTGCCATTATAAAAAATCTTTACCCTAATCAATTCAAGATGATCACTCACAAACGGTTAAGTATTATCATAGGTAATCCCATGAGAGTTGACGAGTTTATCGATAGACTCACGACTGCGCAGCAGGAGTGAATTTATCTGATGAAACTTGTCAACCCGAGTTGGATTTATTAAGACTATTCCATGAATAAAAATGTAACAGATTATATAAATAATAATTACCTCCATGCTTTGTTGTATAAAAACAATACTAACAGCTGCAAAATCACGGCATACTATGAATCAACCATCCATGAATCGATTTTAGTTACCATGTTAGGACCAATGGTGCATATAAGACATAGTTAGCTTCGTTCAGGTAAGTTGACAGCAGAACAGAATAAAAGCACACGAACTGGCACCAAATCGAAATTGTGTTTTTAATCAATGCAAATTTCTATTATATTTCAACTTCCAAACAAGTTATGTTGTGTAAAATAATCTGTTTTCATGCTGCTTAATGGCAGCATCCTCCTGATTCCTACAAGAATATTATAAGATAAATGGCCATGATTGGTCTGTATCTGAGGAATTTCTAAACGTTATTGGTCAATATCAAACATGTGGCGTATGAGTGGAATAGTCTCAGTAAAATATTACGTTTAACTTAATTATGCTTGAGGCATTGAAAACTGAGGATGAACAGGTCAAAATGCTAACTTTACTATGGTAAAATTTTGATTGAGAATGGTGTATACAGCCATGAATGACAATATCGCTAGAGGATTCTGGTTGTATGTTTGGAAACTGTAGAATGAAAAGGAACAATACAAGATAAAGGAAAAAAAAATGAGTATTTACTACCTTTGCCTAGATCCCAGTAATCCCTCATTCAGCTTGATCATAGACCACTCTCTTTCTCTGAAGACATTCACAAACACACACACTATTTCTAAAAACTGTAAAAATGGACGTCTGTATTGACTAGATTGAAGCTTGGAATGACACTAAGTTACACGGACGCCTCATCAATCACTGTGATCACTCGCTTTGGACCTGACATAAGTCTCCACTTATTCGACCCTCTGAAAGGGGGCAGTTCTCGTGATCCTCGCCGCAGTTCTTGCGACTGCGTCGTTTCTGCTTCATCCACTCTACCTTCAGTGGAAGGTTCATCCATAGGCTTCGTACTCTGCCTAAAATCACAATAATGTATTTTAAATACAATGCTCTACAAAATATTCTATAAAAATGTATTAATATGAAATTTTATAAAGGGGAAGGAAATAACATATATTGAAGGAAATGTGAGCATCTTTCTAATGATCTACACAGTATATTTCAGAATATTGCAGATATGAAATGAAAATGAGACAGATTGTACAAGGCTTTTTTTTTTAGTTCTGGCAACTATTTTATTTTTCTATACATAGCATACGTACATGGTTCTAAGTTTTATTGGCCTTCGATGTAATCACCACTATTGCATACAACATGTTTCCAGTGATGCAGAAGTCTTTTGATTCCGTTGGCACTGCCTAATCTGTTGATGGTGTGAAGAGAGTAGTCAGTTGCCTGTAAAACATCTTCAACTGTACGAAAGCGAATCCCGTGAATAGCTCCTTCATCTTTGGAATTAGATCAAAGTCGCGGGATTTAAATCTGGAGAGTACTGAGGGTGATAGAGCACTTCCCAGCCTCAGGGATTGAACAGCTTTAGGCCTATGCACCCTATCATTGTCAAGCAGAATGGTGAGTAGATTATTCATGAAGTGTCGCTGTTTTCTTCTCAGAGCTGCTCGCAGATTGTTTTGCAAAAATGAACAGTAATATTCCACATTAAAGTTCTGCTTGGGGGAATGGTACGGTATGTTTTAAGATCACACCATCCCAATCATAGGCTTTCATACAGTTGAAGATGTTTTACTGGCAACCGACCGCTCTCTTCGCACCATGAACAGATTAAGCAGTGCCAATGGGATCCAAAGACATCTGCATCACTGGGAACATGTTTTATGCAAAGGCCTATAAAACTTAGAACCATATATGCATGCTATAAATGAAAAAATAAAATTGTTGCCAGAACCAAAAAAACAACCCTTGTATTTAAGTGCCAAATGATATGGTACACATACTTACTCATAATTTTCCACTCCTTGTGCTGTGTAACCTGATACATTCTGATTCCTGATACTTAGTTTCTTGTTGTGTTGATTTCCATTGGATAAAATTGGTTAGGTCAGCAGTTTCCAACCTCTTAAGTGGCTCCTTGAAAGATTTATTTTGTTTTGGGGATCCCCATAAAACATACGTTTGGTTTAATAATTTTTGCCATTAAATATTGGTTGAGACAATATGATTCTAATGTTACATTAATCTTACATTCTTTTATATTTATTTGTGTAGATTTACCCATGAAAACAATATGTTATGGAATAAACCTTGAGTTCATAGGCTACCACGACCAGTGGATTATCCAAAACTGGTTATATTAACTAACTAGGTTGGGCAGCATTGTGCAGTTAAAATGTGACGTTTCATATATCCTGTCATGTCCTTCTTCAGAGAGTGGTTAGTCTCTGAAGAAGGCATGACGGGATGTCTGAAACATCAGATATTGACAACACAACTCTCAGTTTCATAAAATTTGGCTTAAAGGAAGAAACTCTTTAGGTTGTAACTCTAGTTTTTTGGGCTCTACAACAAGTCTTTACCTTTACTTGGACTTCACGTACACTAGAGCTGAAAATATGGAATCGCACAAATATTATACGTAAATGACATCAAAGAAACTAATACAAATTTGACTTCAACCATTGACCCATAAGGATTTACAAAAGTTGGAGAATCATGAATACCAAACAAGCTAAGAATTTAACAAAGTACATGAAAATGCTTGAAAAAAGGCAGTTCTGATGAGGACTAATTATGTAAAAACAAATCGGATCTCTGCAAATATTATATTAGATTATATGCCTGATGCACCAGAAACTGATGATGAACAAAAAATGCAAACTTTAGGCCTACCATGGTAAAATATGATTTAAGAATGATGCACATGACCTTAAGTCTTAAAATCAGAACAGAAAGTTATATCAAAGAGGTGCATATGTTTAAAATAAAATTTGGTTTATTGATAATTTTTAATAAAGCAAGAACTCACCTAGCAAGAGACCACCGTCTCCCTTTCCTATCCATTATGACAGGCATCTCAGCAATGAGATTGTTTTCAAACTCACTCAACATGAGATAATTCTCCACCTTGTTACAAGAAGTGATACAGTCTCCGATGTAGTCCAGATCATCCAGGAGGTTATCAGGGAGGTCCATGTCAGCAATTCCTTCCTCTGATATACACGTGAGCTCTGGTTTGTCTGCCGTCCCTGCTAGCAGTAGACTTCCTGCCCCCACTAGCAGCTCAGCAGGCAGAATAGGTCCGGCAGCAGGATCTGGCGTGACTGCCACAAGGGGCGGTGCTGATATCCCACCCCCAGGGTCATTGTTATCAGGCTCTTGACTGAAGGAAAGACGTCTTCTCTGTGGACACGACTCTGAGACACAAAGATGCTTGGTGCCATTAGCTCTTGTGTGTTTGTGCCTCGCAAGGTTCCTCCTGTGCAGGTCTATGAAGAACAATGCCAGACTGCCCACCAGCACACACGTTGAGCTGAAGTAGTAACCTGCCTTTCCTCCTACACCCACATTGATATATCCTGTAAAAAATAACCTACATTTAGATGTTTAACACAGGGATGGCAAACTTGGTGATGGTGGGCTGTATGTGTCCTCCAATGTAATTGTCTGCAATCCCTGAGTACGATCCAAAATCAAGTTAAAATCAACCAAGATTTTTGATGATGATGATGATGATGATGATGATTATTATTATTATTATTATTATTATTATTATTATTATTATTATTATTATTATTATTATCGTCATCGACATTATCATCATTTTCATATTTATCATTACTGTTATTATTGTTATTATCATTATAATTATTATGATTATTATTATGATTAGTATTATTATGACTATTATTGTGATTATTATTATAATTAATATTATGATTATGATTATTATTATTGTTATTAACATTATTATTAACATGGTTATTGTTATTATTATTATTATTATTATTATTATTATTATTATTATTGCTTTTGTTGTTGTTATTTAGATACCTCAAAAATATCTTAGCTATTTTTTATGAGGAATGCTCTACAGGATGACTCAGTGACTACAGAACAGCTATTAGGGATGAACAGGAGAGAATTATGAACTACTTTCATAGGAGCCCATGTCCGTTTTGTTTGATAGGTAGATAACGGCAGCTTGTGCAAACACATGATGCACTTACAATTTAGGAGAGAAATAACTCAAATACTTTTGCAAAAGCAGTATTACTGTGTTGAGGAAGCGCTTTGTTGATGCCAACTATAGATTTATTTTGTAAATAACATTATATTGCATAATTAAGTAATAATGTACAGCTCAAACTACACCGTGTCTGGGAAAAAACCTAGTGAAAAATGTTTAATTGAACAGTGTAACCCAAATACCTGCTAAGTGCCAAAAAGCTGTTTAGGAGTTACAATACAAAATGTATTCCTAAATGCATGAGGGACATAGCAGAGCTTCCATCTTGTGATCAATGTTTGAACTAAACTAAATACTGTGGCACATAGCCGTGTCTTGGGTCAATTGGCCATGACATATAGATGGGTTTTGATGCAAAAACTAATTTTTTATAAAAATGGCACTTAGCAGCTATTTGGATTACACTCTTCAATTATATCTCAGAAACTAATAAATTCAGTGTTTTGAGGTTTTCACACTCATAAAGAGAAACTCAAAAAGTTTTGTTTACTTTATATTCAGTTCAATATTAGCGCCATTCAAGGCATGGGTTACATCCAGTTTAAACTGAACCTCCTGCCACATGCGTGAAAGGATATCTTCAATGATTGAACATCATAAATCTGCCAAATCTGCTACAATTACATGATGATACACTCGATCGTTACTAGATTATTCAAATGTAAGCTGTTGAACTGTATGGTAGGCAAATCTTCTGTGTGAAAACAAACCAAAGTGTTGTTATAATTTCAAGTTACCTGATATGGGAACTCCTATAGCTATGGGGATGGCCTGGGAGCATTGCACAAAGCCCCATGTACGTGCAAAGTTACGTGCTCTCACACGTTCATATGTGTACATCTTGAGGGAATAGTGGTAGCCACCACAGAAGATACCGTAGATCCAGGCAAAGAGGACGTAACCATGGTAGTTTCCATGCACTGCTGTAAGCGCCAGTATGGAGAGGCCGCACATGAAGACAGCGGCTTGACATAGGTATTGCCTCGCTATCCTGCATTCCACAGAGTTCTGAACCACAACCAGTCCGAATGCAGCACATCCCAGTGTCCATGCGATACCCAGGTACGTCTGCAGGATCACTGCAGTGTCTCCCAGACCTTCTTCCTCCACTTGATGTGCCTGAAATCAATTAATGCATTATTTGAGAAAATTAATTTTCTACAGAGAAAGATATAGAAAAAATAGTATTCCATGATTTTTGGTACAAGTCTTGTGGGTAAAATCACTTTATTATACAGAGTGAAATTGTATAACTATGCAGATTTTAGCAACTTATTTCGTCATTAGAATATTCTAACTCTACTCTCCCAATACTCTATTTCTCCCAAGTGAGTACTTGTTTCAGAAAAAAAAAGAAAAAAATTTCCCCTAAACTTGAACCATATTTCAGTTTAGTATTATCCATACTGTTCTATTATTTCTCACATGAACGAGGAAAGAACTAGGTGTAGGTTTGGAAAGCTTGAGTCAGACTGAAAAATTCAATAGGATAGCCGGGATTTGAACCAGGATCTTTGGCTCTCCATGCTGCTGCTCTACCATTGAGCTATCATGGCAATGTGCCAGTACAACATTAAATTCTCCAATTGACTCATGGCAACTGATGGTACAACATTACATTCTCCAAGTGACTGGTTTATGTTTCCTAATAATGGCTTACAATATCATTCATCTAGCAGCTAAGTATGATGTGACTAGTTGCGGCTTCTCAAAGGAATCATTGTATCAATCGCCACCAAGATTAAAGTATTAAAATTGCAACTTAAAGGCCCTTTTGAACAGCTATTAGTGGTTAATTATTTTTACACAAGTAATATATTTTTATTAGCTATAGTAGAAAAAATTGTATGCAATACATATGCGATAAGTGCATTGGAGGACTCAGGAAATTTAAAATGATTTTCCTTAGCTCTTCTTTCAAACCCTTCCTCGAATCTCCAAGAAACACTTGTCACTCTTGTATCGCAATGCACTATTAATTTTGTGACGCTTTATGTAATCGGCCATAGAGTTTCGTAAATAAAGAAAGAAAAAAACCTAAAAATTACCTTCCTTAGGAAGTTAAACTTCAGTTTTAGATTTTACATCATGTTAGCATACTGATAGGGTGCTTGAACAAAATTATTGATTGTTCCTTTCCTAGAGTACTGTATTAGTAACATACCGAAACCATTCTATATGACCTTAGAATGAGATCAAGATCCATAGAATCAAACTAGCTAAAATAATAAGACTAAAAGTCTTTGAGTAATGTAAAAGCATATAGTGCTGGCTCATATAGTTTAAATATCAAAAGAAGAAGTTCTTACGTACTTACTCACTCAATGGCAATGGACAATTCCAGAGGTTCATCGCTGCGCTTACCTGAGCCCGCCATTCAACTCTATTATGTGCTAACTCCATCCAATTATCCCTCGAAAATCCTACTTCCCTTAAATCTATCCTAATATTGTCCTCCCACCTACGTCTAGGTCTTCCAAATGGTCTATTCCCTTCGGGACTCCTAGTCACTATTTTTTAGATATGTCCTTCTCCCCCATGCGCATAAAATATCCAGCCCATTTTATTCTCCGTGATTTAATTACCCTTACTATATTAGGTGAAGAGTACAGGTTATGAACTCGTTGTTATGCAGTTTTCTCCAGTCCCCATTTTCATCTCCCTTAAACACAAATGTTTTTCTAAGTACTCTGTTTTCAAACATTCTCTGATTATATTGTTCCCGAAGAGTAAGAAAAAGTACCTGCCGTAATTCGTCTACATCTCACTTCCCACTACTGTACCGAATTGTGGGAATCAGCAAGATGGAGAAAGTATGATGAGGAAAGTACAAACAGTAAAGGCTAGCACTTACCAGATAGAATATGGGTGTGTTGATTCCGAAGGAACTGATGCCTGTGGATACCAGCAAGATGCGCACAGTTTTGCTGCGCAAGGTGCTAAAGTCGAAGAACGGTGGTCTGTCGTCCACTTTATTCTTGTCTTTAATCTTTCGCTTCTGATTCTTGAGGTGAAGAATTGCACGTCTTTGAGGATGGTACAGGGATGCTGACCGATAGAATGTGCCTAGAATGAAGGTAAGGAAGACAACGCCAGTCACCGCTTGCAGCCCCAAGCGCCATCCAATCTTACTGAAACAAAGACACACTTAAGTACACAGATATTACTAACAAGCAAGCTTTATATTGGAAGAATTGTGCACTGTAACAGTGCTAGCATCTCTACACAAGAAGAAATTGCCTTACCAGAGCGTTACTTAGGGTATGTATTAACACAGTAGATTTTCTCTGAACTAACGTGATATTTATCAGTGATTATATATATTTGGAAACTGTATGAAACTACAATTTCTATCATAACAATTAAATGTGCAGTCACAAAGATAAATTAGTAAACCAAAAAAATATAGATGCAGCGTTACGTAGGAGGAATATATTCGTACTACACTGCAGAATTCATGAGAATGTAACTTAATTAAAAAAAAAGTGTACGTGGAACGCCACGCGACAGAAGTGAAACTTGTTTTAATTTTTGGGTTTTTTCAATTTTGGATTATTGGATTTTTTTACTTTTTGATTGTTGGAATTTTTAAATTTTTGATCTTTTATTTTTTTAATTTTGGAATTTTCGGTTTTTTAATTTTTAAATTTTGAATTTTGGATTTTTATTTTTTAAGTTTTGGATTTTTGGATTTTTTAATTTTGAATTTTTAGATTTACCCCTACCGCGGCTAAAGAAGTTTCACTTAAAAAAGTTCATGTCATATGAGCAAAGTGGAATTAAATAACTGTACAGATTGAAGAAGATTACACTAAACAGTAACACATATTAGAATCTTCGTTAATTATGGATTTCAATATACTTTACTTGCTTCAGTTGATCGGAATAAAAGTCTTGTTACAGATTAATTCAGCAACTTCAATGTAATCTTGTGTAATTAAGCGACGTGTGCTATTAGCATCACGTGAATTTGGCTGCAAGCTACAAACTTCATGTTCTTGCATTATATTAACTAATCTAAAGAGCGGATTTTATGTGAGGGAAGGAACAATTGAAACTTCAGACTACAAGAAGAGTACAATGTACTTTGCCCAAAGCAATGTGGTGAGCAATCTGTTACAATCCAGCAGTTCATGCCTCTGAGGTGAGAATACGATATGCATACAGCTAACCCATTATTAAGGTGTCTAATGCCCCTAGCAATCTCTTTCCTCATACCCATGAAATATTAGGCATTCAAATGTACTCTCAATTGTATATACGTTACAAGGTACAAAAAAAGTCGAAGCAAGATTGCTGCAACGTACTACAGGGAATAAGTTCAGGTTTTTATGCTTCTGTCTGCATTGAACCTATTGAAACAATATATGTGTGACTCGATGATTTTCTCTAGCCTAAGAGAGGACTGGCGATGATCTCGCTTCACATTCGACATGAGTATCCCATGTGGTTCAGAACCGTAGAATAAGGGAAGTGAGGTTTCAAAGTCCTTCTCGGATCAAACTATTTGGGACGGGCATTAAAAGTTCGGAACTAAATCCCTACAATTAATGCTATTTCCTAACAGAATGCATAATTTCTGCTAGTATCCGCAGTTTTAAGTGTAAACAGTCATAAATTTTACTCACAGTATCAGAATTAATACTTTTAGAAACAATGAGACATAAATTATTCCAGAACTCTAAGAAATAGCTCATACACATACAATAAGCTGGTACGTATTTTTCTAAGCAACATTCAGATGTACCATAGTCGATGCTATAGCGTATTTCAACTGCAATGTCACCGCCTTATAGGATAGCCATTCTTGTGGACAATGCTTTTCTGTCGTTCTTCAGTTCCTTAATTTCATGTCTCTTTACAACATTTTGAGGTAGTATATCGTTGGTGAATCAGAATTGAGCACAAACAACTTAAAATCGTCATTTCGAGTTGAGTACAAACTAGTACCTATTCACATTTTCCTTCCCATTTTGTTAAGACATAAATGTAATCAACGTCCGTTTATTTCTGTTCAAATGCATGTAATAACGTCTTTATAAAGTATAATTTTAAACGTTCGATTACTCTATTATTCAAAATTTAAAAATAAAGATTTGCAGTGATAGACCGCTTGTATTACATATTCCTAACGTAAGGCCTAATTTTATCTGACATTCGTCCTAACGCTGAGGAAAACCCCACCTAGATAACCTGTCTTGACCAAGTTTTCCATCCTCTGCGCCATAGTGGTGGACGTGGAAATCGTTAATGTTTCAAATAATTATTATTAATCTTATTTTAGATACTTTTCTAGAAATGGTGCAGATTACTTCCGCAGAGCTTACTTACGGGAACTGAAGGACAGGACAAATTATTTGCACATTCAAAAGGCCAATTTAACATGAAAGCTTAGAGAGGCAATGAACAGATTTTTGTAAACACCAGATATTTCCCAGGTAAATCTGCACTTATCTTACACGCAATACGGTAGTTAGGCTTACCTAATGGCTCCCTTGATGAAAGCGGACATGACTGCAATGCCTAGACCGCTGCCGGAAACGATGAATATCTCTACGAACTCGCGCCGGCGCTTGAAGTACTGCGCCACCATGAGAGTGCTACAATCGCGGGTCATGCCTACCCCGATGCCGATGACAGTGCCGTAGCTGAA
Source organism: Ectobius pallidus (assembly GCA_964059195.1). Lineage (NCBI taxonomy): Eukaryota > Metazoa > Arthropoda > Insecta > Blattodea > Ectobiidae > Ectobius > Ectobius pallidus. The sequence continues at coordinate 49,368,737 of CAXKWD010000004.1, read as the reverse complement.
GAAGAGCTGATGGAACTGTGTAGCAAAGGAAGTGAAGAGACAGCCCAGCGCAGTGACGAGACCTCCCAGCACGGCCGTGACGCGAGTAGATTTGCGCCGGCAGAACGCGATCGTCACGGGCGATACCAGCAGCGCCACTGCCGTAGACAGCGCTCCGAGCCATCCTGTAAATGAAGAGTGTACAGACTATAGAATATTGGAAAAAGATCATGTCAAAGGTCACAGTAATTAACTGGAATATTTAAGTAGGAAAATTTCATTTTATTTTAATTAAATATATAAACATATGGTACATTCCTCTCTCTCCAATGGAATATTAAGTAGTTCCTTTTTAATTTAATTAATTTTAATGAAGGATTTTAGCGACCCAAGCCGCCCGGGCCTTAGAGGGCCGCGACCTGTCGGGAGAGGGATTATCTTTGGATCACATACATACTTTTTTGACCAGACAAGGACATGGAGGGCCTCCCCGAATGAGTGATCAGCCCAATGCCGGGGCCACCTCCGAGACAACACGAACACATAGGACGAGACACACCATTCACACTCACACTCACTCCGAACAAGACGAGGATGGGATGAAGATGATAATGACGGCCAGATGATATCCGGGGACCACAAGGGCCTAAAGTTACCTGACATTTCTATTATTCAATATGGCATAATTGGGTGGGGAGGAGTTGCAAAAACGATCCTCAGCCCTCTGCTTTGTCTTCAAAAACGCATCATAAAGATTTGTTTATTTAAGCCTCCTGACTATTCTTCCAAATTATTATTTTCTGAATTTAACGTTTTCACCATAGACCAAATTTACAAGTATGTCATACTGAATTATTTTCATAAACATCGTGACAATTACAAGTCAGAATCTCACGTATATAACACGCGAAGGAATCAATTTAATTTATTACTTGAACCGAAAAATGTTACAACTGCTGGAGCTAAGCACTGTTCAAGTTTTGGCCCAAGACTATTCAATTCATTTATTACCAACCATCCTGATCTAAATAGCTTAAACAACAAACAATTTAGGTCTAAAATTAGAAAATTTATATAATTATTACTTCTATTTTCTACTATTGCTGTTATAACATTTTTCATATTAATATTTAAAATTTGGATAGAACTTAATTTTTTTTTTGTTTTTTACTAAAAAATGAACAAATAAATTGTTATGTATTAATATTGTATTACCTCGTACCTTTGTATTGTAAAAAGAACATGTTCTAACCTTTTATACATAATATTCTGTCATACTTCTCTAAATTTTGTATTGTTTTAAGTAATTATTTAGTATAAGTTTTTCTCATATATAGAACTGAACCACCCCCGAACACAAGCTCTGCTTCTTCGGGTGGTGTATCAACTTTTTATGTATATTTTTCGTGTAATTTGAAACAATAAATTGTAAATTGTAAATTTATCTCACTGAGGGAAAACCCCGGAAAAACCTCACCTAGGTAACTTGTCCCGACCAGCAATCTAACCCGGGCCCGCTGCGTGAGAGGAGCGAACGCATCCTCTAAGCCACAGCGGTGGATACATATGCATATATGGTGCATTATTATGGGTGCCACTTCTTAAATACTTTTTTCCCCCAAGAACTGGCTCTGTCTGCTGCCACCCTAATTCTCTTCGATCTGTCAATCAGTGAATAGAAAGTAATTAGGCGTATTCACACTTGTCTGCAGACCAGTACATTGTTGCCAAATACGTACCACAGCACGTTTACTTCACTTGAGAAGTGGTGAATGACAGCGGCAACGCTGGGAAACCCACGCGACTACAAGAGCACCTGTTCTTTGTCGGTGCCGGTGTTGGTGCAGATTTTCGGATTGGGAACAATGATATTATATTCTTTTGTAGATTAACGATGGTTTGGGACCAGGTCTCCTTAAAATGGCACGAACAGTACTCTCTCTATTTCTCTTTATCTCTTAGTTTAACCTCTCCATTGTAGGGACTTTTATGCGGCCCACCCCGCCAGGGCCTTATAGGACCGCAATCTGTCGGGATTAGAGAAATAATTCTGTTGACCAGACAAGTAGCCTATATGAAGAACTTCCACGGAGGGGTGATCAGTCCAATGTAGGAGCCACCTCCGAGACAACACGAACACATAGAACGAGTCACACCAGTCGCATACACGCTCATGTCGAACTAGGCGCGGGTGAGATGAAGATGACAATGATGGCCAGATTAAGTTCGAGGACCATAAGGGCCTAAAGTTACCAGACATTCGTCTCATAGGGGAGGAAAACCCCCGAAAAAATCTCACCTAGGTAACTTGTTTCGCCCGGAATTCGAACCAGGGCCTGTTATGTGGAATTCATGGATTTGATTAACCTTTTTACTGATAAATCATAATTCAGAAAAATTTCAAACCTATGATCCACTAGTAATTTTACTTGAGGAACACTTATAAAATAAATTCAGCTGTGAAAGGGTTAATCTGGGAAATTTTTATGGCAGGAATACACACTGTTCATATTCAGGGACATGCTCCTTGTCATGTAGAATCTGTACCGTATAGGCCTACATGCACATTCTTAATAAGGTTGGGCACAGATTTCTTCAGGTCACTTTCTGAATCATACATTTCACTAATTTTTACTTAACTATAATCATAAAGTAGCAATGAAAACAATTACTTATTTTGTTTATAGGGATGGGTCCTCGATACTTTCGATACCTCGATACTCTCGATACTTGCATGGTATCGGCATCGAACGATACTTCAGAAAACTCGCTCGATACTTTTTCGATACTTTTCTGCAATTAAGTGAGAATGCTAGTATTTTTTTAACAAAAACTTGTAAGTGGACTGTTTAAAAAACTAATTTTAGTTTTAATGTAGAGTTTAAAAATAATTATAGGCTACTGATGATATTAAATTTTGTCTCATTAAATATGCAGACTTAATTAATTTAGTTGGTATTAAGCAGTTCTCTCTAATTTTAATTTTTAATGTACCTATTTATTGAAACTGCTTTTATTGAAGGTATCGAGTATCGAAGTATCGAGTATCGAGGAAAAAGTCATGTATCGGTATCGAGTATCGAGAAAATCTGGTATCGACCCATCCTTATTTGTTTACTTCATCTCCTTGGAATAAGAATAGATACAATATCAAATGTGAAGTGATTAATGAGTCTAAAAATTAAACAAAACTGCTGCTGAATAAACGATAGCGTTATATCAAACAAATAAGCTAGAAAATAAGTTAAATTACTTTCAAATTACATCACAGACGAAAAGGTTATAAAAGTCATAAAAACGTACACAGCTAATTGATAAACTTCATTATTTCCAAAGAGGGTAGATTTATCCCAGATGGATAATATTTCTCCTTATATCCTCTAATATATTATATTAATTATATATATATATTAATTACCATAATTATATTAGAGGGTATAAGGAGAAATATTATTCATCAGGAATACACAACTTAAACATATCCTAATTTAAACATTAATTAAAAACATATAAAACAACATTACTATGCCTATTACCATAATTAATTATATCCATTGTTTCATTATGACATTAAAACAGTAGATATGATATTATGAGTTAAGCGATAGGCTCTCATGCTTTTCCGTGATATCAAATGCTTTGGTTTTTTTTCTAACCCTATCTGCGGGCCGCAGGTGAAGTTGTAAAAATAAAGAGGAGGAACCTCGAAAAGCAGGGTATCTAAGAACCCTATATCAGTTGGTATAATATAGACTAGGCTTAGGTTAATTGAGGCTTTAACTAGATTTACTTGCAAATGGGAAAGAAAGTGCTCTGAACTGCAGGAATTAACAAGAAACTCTTGAGCAGCAAGTAGGCTGACTCTAATCCTCCTTCAGGCTGGCGGTACACGCGCGTTCATCTCTCCAGAAGTTGTACCTTCAAAGATTGAAGCTTTTCCTGCCTCATGTGATGATGTGTTGTGAATATTTAATGCGATGCAATTTTATCTGATTTAATGATCAATCCTCGTGTGTTCAACAACTATTAATAATTAAAGTTTTGTATACAGACTGAGTTACAAATAATAATAATAATAATAATAATAATAATAATAATAATAATAATAATAATAATAATAATAATAATAATAATAATATTAATAATAATAATAACAATAATAATAATAATAATAATAATAATAATAATAACAGCAACAGCAACAATGAAAATACGCTGATAATATACAAGTTGGTTAGAACTTATTAATTACTCTAAAAATTAGATCACAAAGAGAGAAAACTTAAACAATTGACTAAGTTACTACACGGTGTATATTAAAATAAAGAAAAAATACAATGACGTCCTGGACAAAAAAAAATTCTGCTAAATGGTTTCGCCCAGAAACTGACTAGTTATCCCTGACTTTAGACCACTGAGGTTCCTGTGTATGAGTGGATTCAAAAGATCTGGTAGAGTTTACCTACATGGCGGATAAAATATCATTACTATATTACCAATTAACGTTATACCACCACACCGATGGAGTCAGAAATGATAGAAAAGGTACATAATGAAAAATAGAAAAGAGAACTAATAACACACACACAAAACAAAAGAAAAAGTATAAGCAAAGAAAAATATATATGTACATGACGATTAGTGTTTCATTATAAAAATACACCAAGAAAATTAGAAAAACTATTTTTATGGTGTATCTTAGTCTATTCTTAAGTCTATGTTTATTCATTTTAATTATATTTGGAAATTAATATATAATCTCAGTGGGTCCGTCACAGAATTCGGGGTTTTTAGATTAAATTCCAATATACATATATATGAAAATCAAAGGCATCTGCTAAATGCCCTAAGTAATTGTTTAATTCGACAACTCTACCTTCAATCTAGTTAATGTTCTTACTTTACCCACATTTTTGTTCTTAATTTTATTAACTTTCTTCTCAACACCACTTCTCATTCTTTCAACGTACTTCTCGACTTTTTTTTTATCATGATTGATATATTTCAGCAATGCTCTTGTTACCCAGTTTGCTATGTTAACGGAGCAAGGCTACCTTCAATTAATTTCACAATTGAATATAGTCTACACGGAAAAAACCAGTTCAATTATTATATTAGATTATTGCATAGTCTTATTCCAAAACTAAAGCCATGTTTCAGCGCATCTGATGTATTACATTTAATGACTGTTGTATTAAAAATTGTTGTAAATTATTAAAAAATTATTGTATTAAAATGTTCAGATTCAAAGATTCAAATATTGGAGATTTTCATAGGTGACGACGATTTCCGAAAGAATTTGATTCTTCACAGTAGCATGCCTAGTGAAATAACACGATATTAGATGCCTCGCCTCTGTAAGGCTGTGTGGCGCGATCAGTCAGATGGAAAGATGCCATGTTACATCTCAAGAGTGTCTTTGCGTTGCTCTTATATCCTTTGTGGAATAACTTAACAAGAAAGCCGCTATAATTTCTTTTATGTATGTGTAGCTTTATATTTCATGATTGAATAACGATTTTCCACACTTGAATTTGACTGCTAGAATTTATTACGGTCTGAAGACAAAATATTCCCAAGGAAAAACAGAACTAGAAAGCACATGAAATATGAAGTGAATTTTTTATATTTTTAATTCTTGGGGCTCAAGCATGTGAATTTATTTTTGACTACATATTATTTTAAAGAATCTGAGAGTGTTCGAAAACAGGATGTTTAGGAAAATATTTGGGCCTAAGAGAGATGAAAATGAGGACTGGAGAAAACTGCATAACGACGAGCTTCATGACCTGTATTCTTCACCGGATATAGTAAGGGTAGTTAAATCACGGGGGAAGAAATGGGCTGGACATGTTGCGCGCATGGGGGAGGAAAGACATATCTCGAAAGTATTGAATGGGAGACCCGAAGGGAAAAGACCACTTGGAAGACCTAGACGTAGGTGGGAGGACAATATTAGGATAGATTTAAGGGAAGGAGGGTTTACGAGGGATGATTGGATGGCGTTAGCACAGAATAGGGTTGAATGGCGGGCTCAGGTAAGCGCGGCAATGAACCTTCGGGTTCCATAAAATAGATAATATTCCTTTAGCTTGCTGAGGAATTGTCTATTGCCATTGAGTAAGTAAGTAATTATTATTATTAATATTAATATTCTTATTAATACTAATATTAATATTCATTATTGACTATTGTTGTTGTTATTATTATTACTATCATTACTACCATTATGGTTGTTAACTGACGACATTACATGAGAATATTATAGGAGACAAATTCCTCCAACACTGGGACTTGAATCCAGGACCTTTGGCTATCCGTGCCAATGCTCTACCAACTGAGCTAACCCGGATTTCAATTCACAGCTCCAGATGGAACCTCTCTCCTATGACTGATTGCCCTTAATGGTCTACCTCACTGACAGACAAGTTATGTCATCTGCAGTACAGTGAGGCACACTAATTAGTGTCGGAGGAATTTTTTTTCCTATAATATTCTCATGTAATGTCCAACAGAGACAATAATCTGTGGTTCATGAATACATATATCCATAAGAGATATTTGTTTGTCAAGCAAGTGAACATGCTGCACAAGTTGCAGTTTATAAGTATGAATGAGTGCTATAAATATACCGGAGTCTTGGAGCTTATAGTCCTAATCAGAAGACTACAGTCACTTCCGCTCCTTTGAGCAGTGTTTGTGAATTTATTCTTCCCTGGTATTAAGACGTCATCTCACGACATACATGCTGTTCCCATTAAATATATTGCAAACAGTATCACAGAGCAAAAATAACTTATGCCGGTCATCCAAACCCAACAACTGCTCTTGGAATTCTGCGAATGAAATCTTTATGACTTACTGCAGAACTTCTTAGTCTCTGATGGCAGAAGCGGATATCCTGTGTTGAAGAGTATTATGATTTACTTACCGGTAAGTGGAATATTCTTCAGTTGGATCAGTTCACAGTTCACACATATTTACGTGAGAATTAATTTAGTTTGACAGTCATAAGATGTCTGCTAAAGTGAACGAAGTTTATCGATTTCAAAGTAGTAAATAAGTTTTTATTATTACAGACTGAATCAAATGTAATAATCTTAAAATCAATTGAATTTGATTTTAAAACTTCAATTTTTATTGCTGTTTCTTCATCTAATACCTGTTCAGGACGTAATATTTATATGAATGATTAAACTTTATTTAGAATAAGTTTCTCCATAGTCGATAGCAGGGCTGTCTGCGTTGCACTGATTTTATTTATCCTCGTCTCCAGTAATTTTCTACTGATTTCACAATTTATTCTAGGCTATACTTTAGAACTGCTGTTTTAAGAAAATTGTCAATACATTCTCTTCTGGCTGCTTCTATGTAACTTAAACACATATTTATTAGGAAAACTTCTTATCACGGCTCTAACTCCCTTAAAGGAGAAGGCTCATCAAAATTTGATGAATTTTCATGAAAATACAAAACACATTTTGAATAAATTCCCTAATTTATTTTGTACATTTGGATGAAAGAAGTTTATACAATTAAATTTCAACCAATAAATTATCTGTTATTTAAAAGCCTGAAGAGTGGGCTTGGCCTTTATTTTCAGGTTTGACTTATTTTTCTAGATAATAGTTATTTACTAGCTGATAATAATTAAGAAGTTCACAGTTCAATAATTAAGAAAGATATTACAATAATTAGAAGGTGAAAATTTAATGGTTAAGTTACGTTCATCGTTCATTATCTTCATTTGGGACCATGCTGAATCTGTGTTGAAAGATAGCAGGTTAGGAATCAATCAACTGTTTTTAATATTACAACCTATTAACGTTAGAATTAATTCCGACAGCATTTTATAATAATAAAATATTATTTAGGTCAATAGTTTCTTAGTTTCAATGGCAGAATGTGTGAACTGTATTAAGATTTTATTTTTATTTTTTATTTTTTTTTTCAATATGATTTGTGACAATCTGTAGTGACATTAACCTACCACTAATTTCCTGTCCGATAAACGCAGCCTGCTCTGCCAATAAAAATAAAGAAAACTAAATTTTAATTACATTAATAACTTGCATGATTCTCATGATTAATAACCTAGGCTATTTTGATCTCAACACACACACACATACATATGTATATATATTTATATATAACTACAGTATTTTTCATATGGGAAGCCTTTTCCTTCACCGCCAATCACGTGCACAGGCTAAAAGGCTGCCGCTGTCAGTGAGAGTCTTCCCTCCGTCTCGCCGTCTCTGATTGGACCGCGTATATATGCAGTTGAAGGACATAGGGCTTGTCATCTGCAAAGCACTGTAGCTGAAAAAGCCCGGCGTCGCCCGGGCTTTGTATTTTGTAATTTGAAATTAACTCATGGAGGACTTTCGATTTTGAAATTCTAGATCCTTATATAATATGTGTGTAGAATTTGAAAAGAGGAACAACGACTTATCACACTCAAATTATTCCTTCAGAAAACTTTATAGCTTTTTATGGCTCATAGAGGATGTCGAATGTTGCATTCCGTTGCTTCTACACATCATGCCTGGGAGGGGTTGAAATAAGAAGAAACATAAATTCCGGTTACATAAGATTGTATTGTCTTGACGGAAAATTTTATTTCTCACTCTCATATAACCATAAAACCGTTTCGGGGCTGAAATAATAATAATAATAAAAAATTCAATATAAATTTCATACTCTCCTTCCCAAAAACCTGGGACGTAATATACTGCGGGCATAAAACTGAAAATGTTCCATCCTATTTTGTCTTCTTTTAGATGCTTAGGGCCTATGATAAACATCCCTATTTCTCAACTAATAGAAAGCCTACAGCTATGAATAACATAACAGTGGATAGGACTTTTTTTACCGCCATCTGATATAGCATACTCATTGGCACACACTTAAGCTGTCCCTGCAATACGGTTTCTTATTCTACATCAAAATGTGAAGTGAGAAAATTATATTTTCCTTGTCGAGGGTAGAGAAAGTTATGTGACTGCGTCATACTCTGTTTGATTTTCGTGGATTTCATTTTTCAGTAATTACTTTCGCCAATATATAACATCGATAGAATCATAATTTGTTAATGTCCAATATTATGTAGTTACCAAAGCCCTATGTGATCACTGTAAACAATACACTGTTGTCATGACAACTGAATGGGATTTCATTTTTTCAGTATAATATTATCAGAAATTGTATAAATTTTCAAGGAAAGGATTTATTTGTTTGAATTTTAATGTTGACCTAGTTACTTCCCGGGCTTAACTTGGTATGTGTGCAAAATGTCGTTCATAATGGTCAAGAAATGTAGATTTGTATAGAGAACATACATACACACATATCCACATATCCACAAACACACATTCGATTTTATACATTAGATAGAGCGAAATCCATTAATTAATCAGTCTATTTAAATTACTATAGTGGAGAAATAGAAAGGTAGGCACTTTTTTTAAGATAACGTTACACCGATCTAAGGTGATTCCAAACACATAAAACACCCCCGCCCTAGATTAACCCAACGCCTGAACTGCATAAGCAGAAGCAACTTCACCGACGCTAGCGTAATGCACGTAGTCTAATTAATAGCTTGCAGGGGCAGATGCAGTTTCCAGCGCCCGAACTCCAAAGCAGAAGCAACTTCACCGACAATAACGTAATGCACGTAGTCTAATTAATAGCTTGCAGGGGCAGATGCAGTTTTCATTTCTGAAATGCGGTACAAGTCGAGTTAATGCCCACATACCGAGAAATACTTAACACATTATCAGATAAAAATACGGCCTTATCGGTGAATGAACTCAACCACCTATGCCAAGGTTACTGCTGTAAACTAATAAGAGGAAAAAATTTTTGGGTGAATCTCGCAAACGCGAAATGTGTTAGTAGGCATGTACAGTACATGACAAAAGTTAAATTAGGGATTTAAAAGGTCCCTGACCGCCAAAACATAATTTTATGATTACGAATAAAACACGAAATCTGGGTTATTTATATATGTTAATGGTCTATATATTTTTATCACTAATTAGCTTAAAAGGCCCGGCGTCGACCGGGTTTTTATTTTGTAATATGAAATTAACTTATGAAGGACTTTCGATTTTCAAACTCTAGGGCCTTGTATAATATGTACGTAGAACTTGAAATGAGGAAGAAGGACTTATCACACTCAAACTATTCCCTCACAAAACGCTAGATGTAGCTTTTTATGGCTCACAGAGAATGTCGAATGTTGCATTCCGTTGCTTCTACACACCATGCCTGGGAGGGGTTGAAATAAGAAGAAACATAAATTCCGATTACATAAGATAGTATTGTCTTTATGGACATTATTATTTCTCACTCTCATGTTACTATACAACCGTTTCGGAGCTGAAATTAAAAAAAAAGAATCAATATCACTTTCATACTTTCCTCCCCCAAAACCTGGGACATAATATAATGCGGGCATAGGTTCCATCCTATTTTGTCTTAAAGCTATGAGTGACGTATCAGTGGATAGGATTTTTTACCGAATTAACTCACAATTATATTGGTATGACTACATAGCTCGTTAACCAGTGACCACACCAGTATAAGAATATGTGGAATTATTTTTATTACTTTCATTTTATCACACTTATGTGCACTTCTTTTCATGTAGATTCATATGGACAGAATACTGAAACATCTTTAGCTTCTTCATATGAGAAAAGGAGATATGAAAATAATGTAGAATTTCATGTGTGGTGAAGTTTTACAAATATCGACTAATAATAAGCAGGCCTACAATATTAACACTAGATGGGTGTATGTAATCTGCGCCACGGTTGACACCGAATTTGAAATAGAATAAAAATGAGATATGTAAACTGCAGTACATAGATATATAAACTGCGCCACGGAGATATGTAGGTTTCGGCAGTAGTTATAGGCAAACAAAAGTTAGACCTAATATGTGAATGTTCGTTTCTATTCAGTAACAATTTTTTGCACATGAGGTAATGGGAGAGAACAATATATATACAATGAAATATCCCGTTTTGATATTATTTATTTATTTATTGAATATACAATTACTTAAACCCTATTCCACCCGGAGGTATATTAGGGTTATAGTTACAAGACAATATATTTGCAATATTACTACTTCTTATCCATAGGCTGGATGCAGGCCTTAATACTCTAAGAAAACAAGATAACTAATATATTATATTATAAAAGAAAACTATAACATCTTAAAAATAGAACACAAAAACTTTTGGAATTCTCTATAACAGCATTTTTTCCTAAAAATATCAAAGAGTGGTTTATCTAATTTCTTTTTACAATAATCTAAGTGTGTGTCCAATATTCTTCTTTTATGCTCTAGGACTGGGCAATGAAAAATTAAATGTTCAACAGTTTGTTGTTCAGTACATATACATTGATAACCGTTCTGTCTTTGGATCATGAAACGTTGAAAGTAAAAACCAAATTTGCCATGCCCAGACAGAAACTGAGTGAATATGAAGTCCGGTTTTACACTCGTACAGCGTAGGCGACACTCAACTGTTGGAAAAAAGATTTCTCTCGTAGTGGTCCCTTTGGAGCTGGACACCCAATGCTCATTCCAAGCAGTCCTAATATAATCTCTAAGTTTATTCTTAGCATAAGATAGGGGACACAATTTGTAGCTAAAATTTAAATTGATATTATTAAGAAGGCGTATATGAGAACAAAGTGCTCATGCAAGAAAATTAGGGTAGTGTTATAAAATTCAGTGTGAAGTCCGTTTATACAGTAGTGCATGTTCAATTAAAATTAAAATTAAAATTAACTGAGGATGAGGGAGCTCCTTCCCTGGAAACCGGTTCTGCATAAACAATGTAAGTGCAGCAAAAAGTGCTTTTAATGTTTGACTAATTTTAATTTTAATAGGGTTGTGTTTTTAACAATTTTTTAAGTGACGAAGCGTTCATGCAAAGAAATGAGGGTATTATTTTTAACATTTTTTAAAAAGCTACCAAGCCTAACATTTTTAACCACACCTATGGAATTTCATAGCCAGTCCTAAGACTGAAAAAGTAGGAAGGAAAATGTTAGTGCGATAGTATGACGGTGACGCCATTTAAATGTCGGTGGCGCAGTTTACATATGTCGGTGGAGCAGTTTACATATGTCGGTGGCGCAGTTTACATATGTCGGTGGCGCAGTTTACATATGTCGGTGGCGCAGTTTACATATGTCGGTGGCGCAGTTTACATATGTCGGTGGCGCAGTTTACATACGTCGGTGGCGAAGTTTACATCGTGTAGGTTGGGGGAAAAGGTAGAAGTGGCGCAGATAACCTTTTCCCCACTAGATGTAATAACAAAGCATTTAAAGCATGAAATAATAGTTATTTCCTTGTGAAAGTTCTGTTACCGGAAACAAACTAATTAAGTGGTAGTGCTAAAAACTAGTGGAATCAACTGACTAGAACTATCATGGCTCGCGATTCTAAATGTTTTGAAAAGAAATATAATGAATATTTAATCAGAAAGAAGAATGTAAGTAATTAGGATGCTAATGATTTCGCAATTTTATTCACTAAATAGTCTCAAGCTAAATTCCGGATCTTTCATTTTAATACCTACGATGAAGTTTCGTAACAATGCATGTTTTTAATTTTGTCAATACTATAATTCCTTGCAGCATATTATCTATGTTGTTCTAAATTTGAAAGAGTAGTGGTTGGAGCATGGGTTTAAAGTTTGAAAACCCAGGAGGCCTTAAAATAAAATTTAAAAAATCGTGGAATTTAGCTGTTGGTTTCATTGCTGTACGGACCGGTAAAAACCTAATTATTTATCCTAACTTTCTTACTTTTTATTATACCTATTTCATATTTGTATTGTAAGTACATGATGTATTGCTAGTATAGTCATGAACATTGTAATTGGGTGTATACCTGTAATGTACATTCTTGATTAAATAAAATAGATAATTAGTATGCTATCCCCATTAATAGTCTTAACATTAGTAAAGAGTGTCTTTTAAATTACCCCCCAAAAAACCTTTGCAAATTTCAGCGCTAATACAACCTCCTGTTATGGATTCTGGCAGAGTGTCATAAAAGCAGACATATCTTAAGAAATGTGAATCGGAGCCTCGAGTAATTATAAGATAATTAGTTTTCGTAACGTGTCATTAATGTGACAACATAGTATTAGAACACTGCCTTATAAGACAGAAGATAACACATATCACGCATATAGATCGTGACGTATAAAATCTACCCTATTAATAGCATCGATCAGAACACCATAATGGGCATGTTCTTATTAAATTGGGCGTATAAATAAGTTATACGACCTTAACCTGATGGTCCAATAAAAAATGATGAGGTGAAAATATTTTGGCTGCTCGTAGATGTATCATAGGTAGACCTGGGACTTTAAGGCAAATGCCTATTTTGTTCCTTATGAATTAACATTAAATTTTTAAAATATGTTGACATTTCATGATAAATCACTTATATTTATAGAGTTTTATAATGCCCTAAAATGCCTATTTGAATCTTTGGAACCTATTTTTACTATTTTAGTGCCTAAAATGCCTATTTTGTACATTTAAAATAAAATTAAACTTCTGTAAGTTTTACAATCATTTAATGGACATCCCTGAATGAAGAGCAGAACAGCAGAGGGTGGGATTTTAACAGAAACTTGATTTTCCCAAACAATTGTCGCCAAAGGAATGCTGATATAGTAAGAAGGGACATACTCTGCCAATTTTTCATATAATCCAAAAATGTTTTTGATATAAATGTATTTTTAATTCTGTCTTAATTTTGCAATTATTTCTGTTAAGAATAGGTAGGCCTATACCACGTTTCTTACAGTAAAAAATCACATTACAGTTTGAGAGCATATTGTAGTATTTTAAAGTCTATTTTCTGTCTATTTACACATTTTTAAAGCATATTTAAGTGTTTATTTTCCTCTTTTAAAAGCCTATTTACTTGTTTTAAAAGCCTATTTTAGGTGCCTAAAACTAATTCTTTTAGAGCCTAAAATCCCAGGTCTAATCTTAGGTAAACCCACGAGAGATTACTAGTTCCGAATTTATTACGGGTAAGTTATATCAGAGCAAGAAATTTCATTCAGCAGAAGCTTACTGCCATAATATTCTAGACCAACTATATAACAAAGTACCCAGGAATGATACATATTCCGGAAGAACGCTGAATGAGCACTATTATCCAAGAGGTTTTGTGAGACTGACCACTTAAGTTTGTTTTCATTCGGAAAGTTTACAGTTAACAACTTCGCTAGACATTTTATAGTTCTTTCACAATGGTCATCCACTGCTATCCAATGCAAAATCATTTGCTATCAACGTAAAAAGGAATAAAATAAAGCTCTCAACCACAAAACCACAGCAAAAGATATTATGTGTCGTTCTGATATACTGAAGGGGGCTCTCTTCGAGGGAAGAACATAAAAAAGTTGAGTTAGCCTATAAGAGAAACAAGACACAAAGATTCTAATGTTAAAACGTCACACGTAGAACAAATAACAATCACAGTATTCCATTACAATGGAATCGAATCCAACACTTTCACCAGCAATAAATAAACTGAAAATTACCCAGACTGTGAAATAGCTTTACACCTATACTACGACAAAGTTAGCTGCTGTTTTTTAATCCTTATTTGCTGGGAATATTTATGACCCTGTCGTTTCGCAGTTTCTCCTTATTCTGTTAGTGCTCATGACCAAATGCTTAAGATTTAGATGGGATAAAGTCACATTACAGTGAAATTAATTGCATACTTTAAAGATGCACGTTCATGATGGTCAGAAATTACAGCAGTAATCTTTCAAAGCGAAACTAAGTTTTCTCAAGCATTGTATAGGCCTATGAAATTTAAACAGGTGAAGTACCATTTTTCTATCGTTTATTCTATTGAGTTATTAGTGAATATTTTTCTAGTGAATACCAAGAATTTCTTCTTCCCATGTGAATTGTTTAATTGTGTGTGTAAGACAATCTATTGTAACTGAGTTCGCATAATTTTTAAGTTTTTCTGCTTACTACTTTCTATATGGTCCATAAGTACTACAGGTAAGGAAAGTATTGTGCTCTTCCCCAAAATTCGATGCCCAGTTTCCAGAATTCACACACGTTTTAGGGTACATGATTACAAAAATAAAATGTTCAGAAACAAACTGTGTGTGCGTTATAGTGTCCCATCGATCCAAAAATACCGTATGCATTCAGTTGCGGCTGTGAAATTAAAAAAACACATAATTTTTAACATTTTATATCTTGCCAAGAGTTGTTAAATAAAATAGACGATGTGACTTTATTTTGTGAGGATATTGAAATGATCATTGGAATTTTTTTGTCTAAATTTCCTGTTTTTTTAAAACATAAGAGACAAACTGTCTCTTCTTAACGGCCCCTTGAAAGTGGACATCGAGCGTCAACTATCAAAGTTTATACGTGATTGTCAAGCTGATTAATTTATTTAAAACACAATAAAAAACTAAAAAGCTTTTTAAGACTTCTTTCAGGTGGAAGTATGGTCTTAAAAACATACCCAAGTTAGGAAGAACATTCCTTTGCGAATATGTATTTTTAGAATGTGAAGTTTATCAGAAATAATAATTGACTTGCCTAAGAGACTGTTCTATGTTAGGAATTACTAATCTTGCATACTAGCTGACATTTCTCTCAATAAATTGAAGTACTATTATTTTCACAGAAATTGTGTGACAAAAGCTATATTTTGTGAAAACAAACATTTTCTCTTTATTTTTATTATTATTTTCGTAATTTGTTGCGGCCCTCAACACGACTTGTGTAAATAAATTCCCCCCCCCCCCAGTTCCTCTAAAGTTTGACAGGCCTGGTCTTAAGGATGTTCAAGTAATATTTCTATTAATTTGTCCCATGGATACCCCTGTCAAAATTTCTTCCAACAACTACATTCATGTTACAATTTCTTCAGTCTGCAAGGGAAGGAAATCTAAACGTAGAAGATAGTTTCAATCAAATGCAACGTGTATTTGGGAACAAACTGCATTCTGCAGGATGGGGATCTTTGCCCTTTTGATATGTGCGCTTTGTACCAGAGTTAATAGTTACAGAAGTTCGGAATCGATAACATAAGGGTAGACATCACAAAGAGAAGAGGAAACCCATATTTACGACAGAATGCAACTTTGCATAAGCAATGCTGTTCAGCTTTGCTAGTTTTAGTCTGTCTATCTCCATATAATGTCTTTCCAAATTCATATTTACTTAGTAGTATTACATAAAAGAAAGCTAAATTTTCATACATTACCAGATACATATATTTTGTACAGAGCAGTGTATTCTAATTATAGGATATATACGAGGAAAGGGGCATGAATCATGGAAACTATTTTTTCCTTTGAAATTTAATAATGAAAGGACAGGGCATAGACTGTGTGTAATTACAATGCAGATTATGGTTACTAGATGTAGGATAGTGAAAGAAACAGCCATAAAAATCCTTACGCGACTGTATTGTGCCACTCTAATGTATTGATGTAGTTAGAAGCATGAAAGTACACATACCTATTCGCTTCTATTCGCTTGTATTCTATTACATTTCTCCCTCGGATGGGGACTATTCTGATGTAAGAATGTTCTTATCTTAGCTAAATGCTATCAAATGTTGTGTCCATATACCAGAGATGCCACAATCTCCCAGCACATACCGCATGGTACCATTGCCTTACTTTGAGGAGAAAAATAATTGCTATGACTTATGTTCCATCCTTAGTATATTAGGTATAGGCCTACAGGATAATATAATCCATAGTAACTACACAAAACTAAAGAAGAAATGATAATAATATTAACAACAAAAACAATAACAATAGCAATAAGAAACTCATGATAGTAATATAACTTGGCAATATTAACCCATCATCCTTCAGTGAAGTTCTTCAAATGAAAGTTACGACTGAGATGTAAAGATTTTGGTAAAGTTAACACAAATTTGGATATGCCCATTAAGCTGAAATATTGGTAAAAACTGATGAAAAACATAAATTTATTGGCCAAAGGATGAAATAACATGGGTAGAATTATTGCTTTACATTAGGGTTAACTGAGGAAGGCACATTGGCCAGTTCTTTGTTTTGTTATATTTTATTACATTATATTTATTTGGAATAGAGCGAGCTAGCTCAGGAATTGTGTCTGGGTCTCGCTTTCTGGAGGTCAGGGATCCGATTTGTTTAATAATAATAATAATAATAATAATAATAATAATAATAATAATAATAATAATAATAATAGTAGTAGTAATATCAAAAGGTTGCTTGCATTACGTATTTATATTAATAGTGTCAAATCATACATTTTTAGAGGATTAAGATTTTGGTGTGCCATATTGAGTCTTGGATAATTAATTTATAGTGTGTTGCGAGTAACTGGCTGTTGAACACCTCTCTACGGCATTGGTTTGTAGATTCTCATAGGGGAAGTAGGCCTAAAGCCGATAACGGAATTGTTTTATCTTACCTTTTCTTAAAATTAATTTATTGTTTGTAATGTATTTTATTTTTTAACTTTACTATTATGTTATGCCTTTTTTTATTCCATTCAATTTATTATTCAGTTTATAATTTTATAGAGCTATTTAATTCCATTTAATTCCCTGCTATTTTATTTTAGCACGTTAATGAGAGGAGTTTTATTTTTGTTAATTTTTTCTAGCCTATATTGAGATTTAAATACGTCTTCATTTGAATGACGTGAGAATGAAGTTTCAACAGGAAGGAAGTAGATAGGCCTAATATAACAAAGGTATACAAAAATGAACGGTGCCATATATAGAGAAATGGTAAGCAAGAATGTGTAAGAGGTATCGCCAAGTACAGTATTATTATGTTTGTTTGTTTGTTTTTTTCAACCGAGAGGTATGAATAAATCGTGCAATGTTAGAAAGTGTTAAATGAAAGAAAACAATTAAATCGGAAGTATGATAGATAAATGTTTCACACAAGTAAAGCAACAGTGAAAGAAGGTAAGCAAGAGAAGTATGAAAGTAAGGCTTAAAGAAGAAAAAATAAAATAAAAATAAAAAAACAAAGATACCAATACAATAAAGAGAAGATGAAAGACTCAATGAAATAAACCTTATAAAAGAAATAAGGAAATCCAAGAAATAATGAAGAAGAAAATAGGCTAAAGGAGCATAAAGAAGGAAGAAAGGTTATCGACTTGTTATTTCTACTTAGAAAGTTTGTCCGTTATATCAGGGTTTTAAATCAAAAGTTTGTTCTGGTGTAAAATCAATATTTTGAATCTCTGTAGCATAGTTTTGCCTCACGTGAGGTACAACTCGACGAGACAGAAAAAAAAAGAACATTAAGAAGGTAGCACAGGTGAAATTTCACAGTTCGTATTTAAAGTATGCTTTCCAGCAGTATTAATTACGCTATGCAATTAGTCAATTCCTAACTAACAATTATTTCTAATGCCAAACACGACTCGAGGAGAAAGTGATTGAGTTCTTCGTTTTATGTATCATAACTTATCGATGATACAAGTACTGTACTGTTCCAAAGATATTATGAACTATAAAAGTTGCACTTTGAAATTAGATTTGTGACGGGCTTTTCTTACTTTATGCTATAAAGTTCCTTAACTTCTTGGATTAAATCTTCGCCAAAATTCTTCGCCAAAATCTGTGACGACTAATATGTGATTATTCTCAATCGTAGTATATAAGTTTACTGAACTCCTACAAAACAAGGTCACTCATACACCTGTCGTGTCATCACAACACTGCCTGCATAGTCCACATTCCAACGTTCAGTACAACTACCTTTGACACCGGGTGATTGCAAACTTCCTACTCTCAGTCTACTTTCTCTCTCTTTTAACAATTTACCCAGTCTTGATAATATTGATGAAAATTTATATTAACGGGCGCCATCATCAATACGCTTCCTCTTTTCTTTTTGTTATGTATCAGCCCAGACACAAATTAAATTATAGATACACAGGCTATGTACCTACATGCCCCTCGACTAGCTTTTAAATTAACAGTGGAGACGGGAGTTGGGTTCGGATTTACCTTTCGTTTTTTTTTTTTTCTGCTTCTTCTTTTTCTCCTTTTTTCAATACTCACTACCAAAGTATGTAACTTAGCACAAAAACCAGCTACTCTCAAACCATTACAAGGATAAGGGTCAAAAATCTGAACTTCACGTTAATTTACTTTGCATAACAATAACCATAATTTATTTAATATATTATTTTTTTTTCTTTTTTCAACAATAACAATCTTATATACAATAAATTACATTTACACTACATTAACCATTCAACACTTTTATTGGTAGGATAATATTTGATTATTCAAGGTTAGTATACCCAATTTTAACTATATAAGTACGTTCTCTGTTCAACAATAACAAATCCTTAATTAATTACTTTAATTTTCTTTCTTTGTTTTTCAGGTATCTACTAGAACGTCTTGTATTATTCTTCTAATTTACTACTGACTTGTGTAGTCATTTACATTTGCAACTTCAGGATAGTTCAATATATATATTATACTGGGTTTTTTTTTTCTTGAATAAATAAAGGTTTTCAATTCATAATCCAGTCCTTACTCTACAGATTACACTCAATAATCCCACCTATGTCTCCTATATTAGTCTATTTGTCAGCTTAGTCCATGAAGAATTGTATTTAAAGATAGATAGAAAAGACAGTCTCACGAAGAAAGAAATAGAAGTTTAGGCCTATACCCACAGAGTGACTGTGGCGATAGACCACCGATACAGGAGCGACGTCTAGATCTTGAGTTACAAACAATCTGACTCCTCTCCTGCAACCGGGAAAATATTAATGGGCCGCAAACAAAAATAAAATTTTGTAAATCGACGTCAGAGGTCCCTGACACTCTCTCCTAGAGGCACGTGGGGCCGTTGTTCGCCTCCAACATCGATGGCTTTCACAATCTCTCATAAATTTCTTTTCTTTATATGTTACTGGTATAGGCCTTGTCTACTACCAGATTTTATTTGTTTGATTCGGGATACTTCCGGCGTTCCCTCACCTCCCCCTTACAATCTCTGGTACTTGCTAATAAACTACTTATCATCAGTACACTACTCGCAATTTCCTATTCTCCTCTTTCTAACCTAACCAATCATGTGTTGTTATCTTTCAACTCACTCTCCTCTTTCTAACCTGACCAGTCATCAGCTATTATCTTTTAACCCCTTTCTTTCTTTAAGTAGAGTTCCCTTCAGCTTATACCATTGATTTAATTCACTCGGTGGTTATTCTAGTTTTCCTACTTCTTACGTTACTACTCTTTAGCATGGGCACCCAATCTTCTTTTGTCTCTAAATTCCCTAGAATTCTAACTGAAACTAATTCACGCCCAGATTAGTAAGCTTCTCTATAACCCCTTTAGTGACTTCTACTTCTACCCTAACATGTAAATTTTCCAATGGTACACACCTAATGCACTACCACTCGTAGGCCTTCTTTTGCCCTTCAATCTTTCCACTTCTTATCCCCCTCTACCATGTTCCATACACCTTCGCTTGTAGATAAATCTCTATAAAAAAACATAACTTAACATTACAGGCCGGCATGAAATCTATTTATAGATAGTCACCCGTCACCTGAAAGAAACCCAAGTGGGAGGGGCCCTCGTAAGAAGTACTAAGCATGCCCCTTAATTACTTTTCTTCCTTACTCCCCTCGCGTCCTGTCTCAAAAATAACAAAGTTTCTATGAGCATCACCAATTGCCCCTAGCTATGTATTCATTCGTGGAACAATCACCCAAAAAAACCTAAAGTGAAGAGATCTATCTGTATCCTTCAGCGGTTGGGCTCTTGACTGCTCTTTTATAATTAACTTAGACCAGAAATAGAAAGTAGTTGGATTACTGGATTTCATCACTTTACTTCTAGAATTCTCACTTCTATATTTCTATTCTATTCTTCTATCATACCCTACGGCGTCTGATTGCCATACATGACTTAGAAACCATCCTTAAAAAAGGAATATCTCAGTTTTCTCACTCCTCAAACAATAAGAAAAAGTCTAGACTATTATACTCAACCAGTGATGTCCAACTTATCCTCCGATCCTGAGTTGTCTCCCATTACTTCCTGATGTCCATATCTGCTCTTATTCAGAGCGAGCAGTCACGACTCACTCTCACAGCTGATGTTCGCTGTAGCGGTGTCTCGTACTGGCCGACTTGGTGTGTTCTTCTGATTAATGACTATCTCCATATAGTCGGGTCAAGGAAGTTCACAACCAGAATTTCCTTAGATGGAAGTCTGACACATCATCATGCCAGAACGTCGCTACCGCTGTCACACATCCCAATCTCGTCTTCTCCCTTCTGCCTTTTCAACTTCTCTCACTCGTAGTCAGGCACGTACTCCTACTGTCTTTTTCGGATCAGCTCTTCTCCCGTCGACTCACCGTCGGCGCATGCGCACTTCTCTTTTTTCTGTAATTCAAAATAAATTCAGGGCAGTATCGATAGTCATAACAGGGTTCAATATCGATTAATCGAAGTCTCCCCAACCCTTCCTTTGTTTAGAAATGGTTTCTTATCGTCTATTATGCACGCAGCCATTCGCTACGTGACATTCTTCCCCCACTCACCATAAAAAAAATAATGTTAACACTGTTCACATTTTTTTTTTTTTTTTTTTTTTTTTTGTTTAGTTTACCAGCCTTAAAGAATGTTTATCCAGGAACAAAGGGTTTCAAGTCTTTGACGTGCCACTTCCCCAACTTTTTACCAAAACGGTTTGTCAGTTCGTAGCTATTTTCACTGAACTTTTTCTTTATAATATAGGGCCCGACAAACTTTGCACTTAAACCTGCTGTATAAGCTTGTGAGGCATCACTTAATTTAAAGTTTCTTCTTAACACTAGATCTCCTGGACGAAATTTCACCTCTCTCCTCCGAAGATTATAATAATGACTCGAATTCTTATAGGCGGTTTCTAAGTTATGTCTAACCATCAAACGTACCGTTTTCAATTTATTGAGTTTTTCCACCCAAAGTTTTGGGATTTCTTTATGAATCGGTTGGTTTTCCACCTTTTCAATCCTACTGATAATTTCAGGCTCCTTCCCATAATTTAGCATATAAGGAGTGCATCCAGTGGAACTATGCTTAGCCGTATTTATAGCAAAATTAAATTCTCTCAAATACACATCCCAAACTGTCTGATCCTTTTGAATATAACTAGAAATCATTGTCTTCAATACTCTATTGACTCTTTCTACTGGATTTCCTTGTGGCGAATATACAGGTAAATAACAAGGAGTTATATTAAAAGCTTTAGCTATCTCTCGCATTAATTTACTAGTATATTGCGGTCCATTATCCATCAGCAAATATCCCGGAATTCCCCATTTAAGGATAATCAATTCATAAAATGCTTCCGTAACTGCTCTACTGGTTGCTTTCCTTAACGCTTTACATTCTACATACTTGGTAAAGGTGTCCTGAAATACAATCACATATCGGTTCCCTTTTTTGGAACGTGGGTAAGGTCCCAACAAATCTGTAGCTACAGTCATCCAAGGTTTCTCTTTCTGGTAAAAATGCATTGGTCCTGCTTGAGCCGTTTGTAACACCTTCTGTCTCTGACATATTTCACAAGCAGTAACATACTTAGCAACATCTCTAAACATTCCCGGCCAATAATACTTGTTTGCTATTCTAAAGAAAGTTTTAGCTATCCCCATATGTCCTGCAGTAGGTGCATCATGACATTCCTGCAATACTTTAATCCTAAAATCTTGCGGAATAACTAATTTCCACCTATTCACTGTTCCCTCTAAAGTTTGTTCTAACTGATCTAATCTTAAATGGTACAACTTCTCATCTACGACCTTCCAATCTGGCCAAAATTTAGGTTTACTTTGTACTTGCTCCTTCCGCTTAATATACCAAGCATCTTGTATATTTTCCCATTCCACTACTTCAGAGTTATCAGTCAACAAGAGGCAAAATTCTTCCTCTACCGTTTTCTCTTGAACTTTCCCTTCGTGTATTCTAGATAAAGCATCCGGAACTTTTTGTAATCTACCAGGCCTATGTATTACTTCAAAATCATACTCCTGGAGCAATAAACTCCACCTAGCTAATCGTCCAGTCGGATTCTGTAATGTATTTAACCATTTCAGAGCAAAGTGATCAGTATATACTTTAAAATGATAACCTTCCAAATAAGGACGAAACTTTTGAACTGCCCACAATATAGCTAACAATTCTTTCTCGACTATTGCCCACTTTTGCTCACCTACCGTTAAAGTTCTACTAGCATAAGCTATTACTTTTTCCTCTCCTTCCTCTCCTGTCTGAATTAATGCTGCTCCTAGTCCTGAAAAACTAGCGTCGGTCTGTAACACTAGGGGTTTAGTATAATCTGGACAAGTTAATATAGGACTACTAGATAATTTCAATTTTAATTCATCAAAAGATTCCTGACATTCCTTAGTCCAACGCCATTTCTGATTCTTTTTCAGAAGTGCAGTGAGGGGCTTTACAACTTCAGAAAAAAATGGAATGAATCGTCGGTACCAAGAAGCCAATCCTAAAAATGCTCGTACTTCCTTGACTTTTGTAGGGGCTGGATACTCAAGGATACACGAGATTTTATCTGAATCTACAGCAATTCCTAATGGAGTAATGATATGACCCAAATATTTTAATTCACTTCTACAAAATTTTGATTTTTCCCTATTAATTTTCAGGTTAGCTTTTCTTAATTTCTCTAAGACTTTTTCTAACAAGGACAAATGTTCTTCAAATGTCTCGCTAATAAGTACTATATCATCCAAATAACAAAAGCATTTCTCTCCTATCTCCTCTCTTAATATAGTATCAACTAATCTTTGAAACGAGGCTGGTGCGTTATGGATTCCAAAAGGCATAACTCGAAACTGATACAATCCTCTACCAGGTACGGTAAATGCTGTTTTTTCTTTACTTGCTTCATCTAATGGAACTTGCCAATACCCATTTTTCAAATCTATTGTACTGATATACCTAGCATGTCGTAATTTACTCAAAACATGTTCAATGTATGGCAAAGGATAACTATCTCTTTTAGTACAATTGTTTACTTTTCTGAAATCTACGCAGAACCTCCATGTTCTATCTGGTTTCTTTACCATAACTACCGGAGACGACCAAGGTGAATTTGAAGGCTCTATAACTTTTTCCAATAACATTTTATCTATTTCCGCGTGTATAACTTTTTCCAAAATGGGTGATACTGGATAATATCTTTGTTTTATAGGTTTTGCATCGCCTGTATCAATAACATGAGAAATCAGATCGGTAAGTCCAGTACACTGATCAAATTTCTGTAACTGATTTTCCAAAAACATATTCAATCTGTCCCTTTCCTGAGGTGTAGGTAAAGTAAGAATATTATGTAGTTGATCTTCTTCTTTCAAATCTATAGCCTTAACGAATTGAAAAATTTTTGCTGGTTCATCTTTGAAATACCAAGTCCCATCTTGCAAATCTACTACTAACCCAATTTGTTTCAAAACGTCCATGCCCAGAATCATATCTACTGCTAAATTTGGCATAATTTTACATTTTATCGGAAAAATCCTGTCCTGCAATTTCATCTCAAAAGTTCTCTCTCCTGTTATAGAACTATAAGTTTTATCTGCTAGTTGCACCACCCTAACTTCAGATTCTTCTACTGCTAAATCTAACATTTTACACAAAAAATCACCCTTCTCTCCCACATAAGTTTTATCTGAACCTGAATCTATTAAAGCAATAAATGTAATATCCTCCAGCAAAATTTCAACAAAACATCTATCTCCATTAACTAAATCTGTAGGATTTATATTTAACATCACACAAGCCTGATTTTTAGTTAATTGTCTTAAAGAATTTGTAGGCCTAACTTTTCTTTCTTGGGGCATCCTACAATCAATAGACCTATGTCCAAGCTTATTACAATTATAACATTTAATCGTAGCGCGTGGAGTAACTCTACGAGGTGCTTTACACTCGAACTGCCTATGTCCTGTTTTATCACAGTTCCAACATCGCTGGTTATTTGAAAAATGCAAAGTGGTGTTTTTACCATTATCCCTCGACTCATCCTGTCTCTCTTTATTTTCTATTACTTTAACCATTCTAGAATCATTTACAGGACTTGAATTCCGTTCCTTATCCCACGTCTTTGCAGAAAAACTAACATTGGGTTTCTTTTGTAACTCGGACGATGGAAGTTCCTGTTTTCCCTGAATTCCTAGCGCTGTATGAACTGAAGGTATAACAACTTGTCTCTGAGGTTTATAAGCCGTTTCTTTAATTGTAGCTCTAACCTGCGTTGGAGGAGGAATATATCTCTCAGAATCTAACAATATTTGTTCATACTGTCTACCTACACGTATTAAATCTGTTATAGTTTGAATCTCTGCAGGTCTAAGGTACAATTTTACATCAGGACGCAAATTTTTGATAACAGTCTTCATCATTTGTTGAGGACTCATTGGAGTACTCAGCCTCCTCATTAACGTTTGAATAGCATTAACATAATCAAAAATCGATTCTTTGGGACCTTGCGTTCTCTGTCTAATCTCATCCAAAAGCGAGTCTTCCTCATCAATAGGCAAATAATATTCTCTAAATTCTTTCAAAAAAGCTTCCCATGTAGGCCAATCTGTTAATCTGTTCCTGTACCAAAGTAAAGCTGAATCTTGTAAAATTTCGGGTAATACTGACAATAACTCTACACCCTGTAACTTAGAACTTTGTTTTAAATCTTCCAATCTCTCCAAAAATAAGTAAATACTATCCCCAGGTTTGAATTTAATGTTCCATTTACGAACCAGATCCAAAGTATTTGGTTTATGTGGCTCTAACTGAATTGTAAACGATGGTACTACTGGTACAACTTCTTCTGAATCAGCTACCGCCATGGCCTTCCTACGCATTAACTTAACCCATGTATACACTACATCTCCATATGAATCTTGTGGTACCGTTATATTATGTTCAACTAAATCTTCTTCCAAAACTTCCTGACTCAGAGCAAAAGCCGTAATTAACACTTGAAATGACTGAGGGTTCTTACGGGCATAATCTAACAAGCGTTGTCTTAACTCATCCCTTGTACCTGTGGTCGGTAACTTTACTCTATCACATTCTGCCTCTAAATCCGCCTTCCTCAACTTCCTAATAGCTTGGGTTAGCTCAGCTGCTCTTATTTGTGCATACGGATCAACATAAGTAGCCATATTTATATATTAACAATACCACTGGAAAAAAAGATTAGAACACACAATAGTTCAGTCGTCTGTCTTAGTCATCTATAGAAGTCCTTACTTGTCAATAGTCATTATTCTTTTCCCAAAAATATGTTATTATTATTATTATTATTATTTGTTTTTGAGAATAAATTTCAGTTATACTAACCTAACTCCCAAAATTCTTTTAACCCTATCTCGCCTCACGTTAGGATATCAAACTATCACTGCCTCACGCTATGGGCTATCATAATATGGAACTTCAACTGAATAAAGGTTTCTTTTTTTTTTTTTTTTAACAATTTTAACTAAATTAAGTTGCAACAATTAGCAATACTGTTTTGTTTTAACACTACTCAAGCCCCACGTTGGGCGCCAAACTTTGTGACGGGCTTTTCTTACTTTATGCTATAAAGTTCCTTAACTTCTTGGATTAAATCTTCGCCAAAATTCTTCGCCAAAATCTGTGACGACTAATATGTGATTATTCTCAATCGTAGTATATAAGTTTACTGAACTCCTACAAAACAAGGTCACTCATACACCTGTCGTGTCATCACAACACTGCCTGCATAGTCCACATTCCAACGTTCAGTACAACTACCTTTGACACCGGGTGATTGCAAACTTCCTACTCTCAGTCTACTTTCTCTCTCTTTTAACAATTTACCCAGTCTTGATAATATTGATGAAAATTTATATTAACGGGCGCCATCATCAATACGCTTCCTCTTTTCTTTTTGTTATGTATCAGCCCAGACACAAATTAAATTATAGATACACAGGCTATGTACCTACATGCCCCTCGACTAGCTTTTAAATTAACAGTGGAGACGGGAGTTGGGTTCGGATTTACCTTTCGTTTTTTTTTTTTTCTGCTTCTTCTTTTTCTCCTTTTTTCAATACTCACTACCAAAGTATGTAACTTAGCACAAAAACCAGCTACTCTCAAACCATTACAAGGATAAGGGTCAAAAATCTGAACTTCACGTTAATTTACTTTGCATAACAATAACCATAATTTATTTAATATATTATTTTTTTTTCTTTTTTCAACAATAACAATCTTATATACAATAAATTACATTTACACTACATTAACCATTCAACACTTTTATTGGTAGGATAATATTTGATTATTCAAGGTTAGTATACCCAATTTTAACTATATAAGTACGTTCTCTGTTCAACAATAACAAATCCTTAATTAATTACTTTAATTTTCTTTCTTTGTTTTTCAGGTATCTACTAGAACGTCTTGTATTATTCTTCTAATTTACTACTGACTTGTGTAGTCATTTACATTTGCAACTTCAGGATAGTTCAATATATATATTATACTGGGTTTTTTTTTTCTTGAATAAATAAAGGTTTTCAATTCATAATCCAGTCCTTACTCTACAGATTACACTCAATAATCCCACCTATGTCTCCTATATTAGTCTATTTGTCAGCTTAGTCCATGAAGAATTGTATTTAAAGATAGATAGAAAAGACAGTCTCACGAAGAAAGAAATAGAAGTTTAGGCCTATACCCACAGAGTGACTGTGGCGATAGACCACCGATACAGGAGCGACGTCTAGATCTTGAGTTACAAACAATCTGACTCCTCTCCTGCAACCGGGAAAATATTAATGGGCCGCAAACAAAAATAAAATTTTGTAAATCGACGTCAGAGGTCCCTGACACTCTCTCCTAGAGGCACGTGGGGCCGTTGTTCGCCTCCAACATCGATGGCTTTCACAATCTCTCATAAATTTCTTTTCTTTATATGTTACTGGTATAGGCCTTGTCTACTACCAGATTTTATTTGTTTGATTCGGGATACTTCCGGCGTTCCCTCACCTCCCCCTTACAATCTCTGGTACTTGCTAATAAACTACTTATCATCAGTACACTACTCGCAATTTCCTATTCTCCTCTTTCTAACCTAACCAATCATGTGTTGTTATCTTTCAACTCACTCTCCTCTTTCTAACCTGACCAGTCATCAGCTATTATCTTTTAACCCCTTTCTTTCTTTAAGTAGAGTTCCCTTCAGCTTATACCATTGATTTAATTCACTCGGTGGTTATTCTAGTTTTCCTACTTCTTACGTTACTACTCTTTAGCATGGGCACCCAATCTTCTTTTGTCTCTAAATTCCCTAGAATTCTAACTGAAACTAATTCACGCCCAGATTAGTAAGCTTCTCTATAACCCCTTTAGTGACTTCTACTTCTACCCTAACATGTAAATTTTCCAATGGTACACACCTAATGCACTACCACTCGTAGGCCTTCTTTTGCCCTTCAATCTTTCCACTTCTTATCCCCCTCTACCATGTTCCATACACCTTCGCTTGTAGATAAATCTCTATAAAAAAACATAACTTAACATTACAGGCCGGCATGAAATCTATTTATAGATAGTCACCCGTCACCTGAAAGAAACCCAAGTGGGAGGGGCCCTCGTAAGAAGTACTAAGCATGCCCCTTAATTACTTTTCTTCCTTACTCCCCTCGCGTCCTGTCTCAAAAATAACAAAGTTTCTATGAGCATCACCAATTGCCCCTAGCTATGTATTCATTCGTGGAACAATCACCCAAAAAAACCTAAAGTGAAGAGATCTATCTGTATCCTTCAGCGGTTGGGCTCTTGACTGCTCTTTTATAATTAACTTAGACCAGAAATAGAAAGTAGTTGGATTACTGGATTTCATCACTTTACTTCTAGAATTCTCACTTCTATATTTCTATTCTATTCTTCTATCATACCCTACGGCGTCTGATTGCCATACATGACTTAGAAACCATCCTTAAAAAAGGAATATCTCAGTTTTCTCACTCCTCAAACAATAAGAAAAAGTCTAGACTATTATACTCAACCAGTGATGTCCAACTTATCCTCCGATCCTGAGTTGTCTCCCATTACTTCCTGATGTCCATATCTGCTCTTATTCAGAGCGAGCAGTCACGACTCACTCTCACAGCTGATGTTCGCTGTAGCGGTGTCTCGTACTGGCCGACTTGGTGTGTTCTTCTGATTAATGACTATCTCCATATAGTCGGGTCAAGGAAGTTCACAACCAGAATTTCCTTAGATGGAAGTCTGACACATCATCATGCCAGAACGTCGCTACCGCTGTCACACATCCCAATCTCGTCTTCTCCCTTCTGCCTTTTCAACTTCTCTCACTCGTAGTCAGGCACGTACTCCTACTGTCTTTTTCGGATCAGCTCTTCTCCCGTCGACTCACCGTCGGCGCATGCGCACTTCTCTTTTTTCTGTAATTCAAAATAAATTCAGGGCAGTATCGATAGTCATAACAGGGTTCAATATCGATTAATCGAAGTCTCCCCAACCCTTCCTTTGTTTAGAAATGGTTTCTTATCGTCTATTATGCACGCAGCCATTCGCTACGTGACAGATTGTCAACAGATTACCTGGAATATTTGAAAACATCTGCGCTTTCACAGTGTAGCATCCAACATTCCAGCAAGTTTTCGTAAGAAGTTGGTCATGCGGCTTGCATTCGTGAGGCCGGGTTCGATGCGAGAAAACAGATTGAGGGCTTTCGGTGGGTTTTCCTTAGCCGGAATGCAAAGAATTAAGAGGGTCAGCGCAACATTAGTCTAAGTCATATTACAAACTTTAAGATTGTAAAACTTTAACTTACATCAGTTACAGAAACCAGAGCATCATAAATTTAATGACGAAGATACATATTTGAATATATCATTATTATACTAGAGTTTCTTTGGATTTATTGATCTTGATTTTTAAAATTATGTTGCACTTACACAATAGGAATTTTTTACAGGGAATAAAGTAGGGATTTCGAAAAAAATCCTGATTATGAACTTCCTCACATTATTCAAATCTTTCTCATATTAAGGGATTATTTTATTTAACGAACAAACTTTTTTTAGTAGAAAGTCGATAATCTTTCCTTCTTCTATATACTCCTTTATTTCCTTCAGTATGTCTTGGATTTTCTTACTTCTTTTATAAGGTTTATTTTAGTGTTCCTTTCATCTTGTATTTACTTTATTTTAATGGTATTTTTGTTTGTGATTTTTATTTTATTTTCCTATTTTATTTCTTTCTTTCTTTTCGTTTCTTTACTTCAGTGAAGCATTTGTAGACAATGCTAACGATTTAATTGATTTCTGTTATATATGTCAGTGTTTATGAAATCTCAGAACTCTATATTATGCTGTTGTTACCTATGTTTGTAAGATTTTAACAATTAATTTATAGATAAGATATGTTGTATGTTATACTTTGTCTCTAGGCAGCCTACAGTTGTAGGAAGTGTTTAAAATAAATAAGTACAAATTTAGGGTCTTCATCGCAATTTTGAAATACGGTGTAAATGTGGTTGGAAAATGTTTTATACTTAAACGAAGGATTAACTTCAAAACTTTAAAAACCTTTACCATATTTAAACTGTTCCTTCCAGAGTAATTTGTTGCCTATTGTCTGACATTTCCCACACATAATCCCAGATAGTTTCTAGATATTTACCCGGTACTAGGGTAGTGCTTTCTGGAGGAAAAGCAAGGAAACTTGAACTTATAAAACATACTTTTATATGCCTGTGTTAAAAATCTCTTTTCAAGAAACGTTTTTATTAACGATTTATTAACCGATTTGAAATAAATTATAGGCTTCAGTATTTTCAGCAGACTAAAAAAGTTTCAAACAGGCGGGATATGACCTGAGAGGATTTGTATATATACACACAGATAGAGTGAGTGAGCCTTTCCTCTAGCCTGCAACGAATTTCTATTGTTGAGACTTTTATGGAAATAAAGTTACTTCTTCGCTGTGACTGTTTAAAAAATATACTGAAATGTGTTAATATATCAACGAAATGCGTAAGTGTGTCTATTTAACAATAGTGATAAAATTAATAATTTTTGAAAGGCGAGTGCAGATAAATCTGAAATTTTAGCGTAGTGTGTTTTCAGCTAATGCCACCGATGGGGAGTTTTTACTCAGAAGAAAGGACACATTCCACACTTCCAACCAAGACAGAGTTTGGGGAAGAAAGGAATGCAGAAACAAGGAATTTAAGATCAGCAACATATAATTTATCACAGTCAAGTTTCCTTGTACATGATAAAAAAAAATCTGTTTGCAGACGATGACATCCCGAATGTTTCTAATTACATGTTAAAATCACCTTTCTCTCTGGAGAATCACAGACAACATATTTAAGAACGATATATGCTCGTATGGTAATGCTAAGCCTTAAAGTTCGAGTTTCATTGGAAAAGTTTGCACCCATTGAACCCTAATCACGTGCATTGTTAACTGTGCCCTGCACCTTTCCTCGGCTTTCAGAATTTTTGTTTTTTACTTTCTTCTTTTATTGATCGGATTTCTATAAATCCCTGACTACACAATAGCTTATACTATATGTGGCAAATAAATATGAGCTTAATCCTCTAACAAATCAGGGGAATAAAAGCCAAACAAAAGAAATGCAGGGTGTAACAGAAAGGTAGGCCAAAGCATTAAGTGAACATACCTTGCATATGGAAGATGAAATTATATTAAATGCCTTATTTCCTGGTTAGATTCCTTTGTCTACAACTTTGGGCCGATATTATTGGTGACTGTTTGATGGAACCGTACGGTATACATTGCCACATCGTCTCAATGGACGAAGGTATAGAACATTAAAAAAACAATTACTTGTTCTGTTGGAACATGTGCCATTACGAATACGACGAGACATGTAATTCATGGAGCTCCTACTCATTTCAGCCCTCTGTATGTTAGTTTCTCAATACAAAATTCCATGACAAATGGATAGGAAAAGATGAACCAATTTCTTGGCCTCTACGCTCGCCTGACCTGAATCCGCTAGATCTTTATTTCTGGGGAACTTAAAATCTCTTGTGCATGAAACACCGGTGCAAGATGTAGAGAATTATCCGTGCTCGTATTCTGCAAGTCTATCAGATAATACGAGATATTCCAGGGATACATTAGGGCATCAGGGAGTCCATGCGATGGCGGCTTGACGGATGTATCCGTGCTAACGGAGGACATTTTGAACATTTCATTTGATGTTCTGTGAACCACCTTTTGTTTTTGAATAGCCTACTATTTCATATGGTTTTCCAAAGTTCTGTTTTCAAGTATCTTGTTAAGTGGTGTATGCGTAGAGAAAGGACTATAACAAAGAAATAAAGCATTTTCGGACACATGTTCATACAACATTATTTCACCCTCTACATGCAAGGAGTGTTTCTATAACGAATGTAATGGTGATGAATTAGAAGAAAAAAACTTCCATTTAGTTTCGACAGTAGCTGTATTATATACTAACGAATACATTCTTCTTTCTATGATAGTGCACAAAATTTCACTTTGGCCAATTGTTATTAGCGCCTAAAGTGAGCCTTTAAAACACAACTGCCTAAATAAATCGAGCTATCTCTTTACGGACTTTATTAATTTTATGCATCGAAAAATAAATATAATCGACAACAAAATGTTGAAACGCCCATGAAATCGTTACCTATAAACTAATAAAATCAAGTAAACTGATATAACAAACTGCAATATTTCAGAAATTTCTTAGTTTATAGACCACGGATTCTTGAAAAAGTTAGATAAGCATTCTGGTAACTGAAGGAATGTGCGATAATTGGAATATTATCAGAACGAATTTATTATAAATTCCTCAAGTCAAAAATAGGTATATTCCTTTACTTTTGTCAACACTTCTGAAGTCGAACAAATATGTAATCAAAAGTTTTAAAATTTATTTCGGAAGAGAAAAATAACAAAAATTGAGCTTTTTGGAATTTTACCATCCAACAAGTTCCGCGATATTTCGTGAGGATAATTTGCTTAATTGTGATATTTTAAGCATCTATAAAGTTAAAAATAGAAAAGGAAAGCTGTGTTGTAAAATTTCGCGATTATCGCTATCACCAAAAAATAGGTGCCTAATGATACTTCAACATACAGCAGCATTGAAAGGGGTTGGTAGGCCCATACTATGAGTTCTATGAACCACTTTAAGAACACCATATGACAATAATTACAGAAGGACACAATATTTTTTATGAATCTCGAGATTCCTTTTTTTTCACCACGAAGTAAACACGCGTCGCCTGGCAACAAGAAAAGAGCGATGTAATGGCAGAATTTCCGGTTCCGGAACAAACTCCGGCAACACGTCGTTTCTTTTCCTTCCTTTTGTAAAAAAGTCAACAACCCAAACAACTTTATGGACTCCAGTCCGTTATTTATACACGATGAATCAAGTGCGGAGGATAGAGGTAACGATTCTAGACTTGAAAGCGCAGAAAACACCGATATCGGGTGCAAAAAGCAAAGGAATGGGTGAAAGTTCAAGAACAAGTAAATAAATAATACAACGCATACATAAAATGAATACATCGCCAGTAAATAAAACAAGAAAATATAAAATTCAACAAGGAAGGAATCCATGTTGTGAAGTAACAGAAAATGAACATGATGGATCCCATAGGCCATTATAACTTTCTCTACCTGAACCATATGTTCTGCATTTTCTGAAATTCTATGTAGAGATGAGCATTAACTTTTACATTCCTATCGACGCATAACAGCGAAAAAATTATGGTTTACGTTAAAATAGTGGGATTTTACTGAAATTTTCTTCGTCTACGTCTTTTTCAAACTTAATATAATCCACTAGTAATTTTACTCCATAGTTGCTAAGTTATTGCATAAATTCAGCGCTGAAAGGGTTAATATACATTTTTAAATCCCCTGAATTAAAAATATACTTCCAAGAACATGTCATCTAAGTATGTGTGTCTATTAATAGTAGGCCTATAGCTCGAAAACGGGAAAAAGTATTAAAAAATTATAATTGGGTTAGATATCTTCGGGGGCTGTTACACGAAGACTGACGACGAATTTCTCATACTTTTACTATAACTTTATACGAAGAAAGTTTCATTTTTCACGATTTTCTCAAAGGTGGCTCTAATGATTTTAATTCAATTTTGTACACGAAGTTCTTATATTAAGAGATAAAACTTTCATTTGAAACTTTTCTTTTTAGCAAAAGTTATCTGGCTGGTAGTAATAAGGCAGTCATCGTATGTAGAAACTCAATTGAGATAACTGAATACGCACCTCCTGCAATACGACCTCTTGTTCTATAATACTATAGTATCATATATGCATAACTATAATAAAAATTAATTACCGAAAACAAATTAATGGCAGAATTTACCTTTATTTGAGATAAGTAAACTTTTCGGTAAAATGGCATCGTAAGGCAAAGAATGGAATATGCCAGGCACATAAAAGACCAGACGTGAATGAGTACAGTGCGTTTCACGTAAGAATTGGCCAATCGTGTGGATTTCTGCGTCGCGGCGGCCACAGCTCTATATCCGAGCGATCGAGTGGAATATTTACACAAATAAAGCCGCTAACTTGTAATGATTCAGGTTCTCACGATTACAGAATTACAATGAAAATAACCAAGTACCTCATCACAAGAGATGTTGGAAATGTCCTCCTCTTGCATCCACACAACACTGGCACCTTTTAGGAAATTTTATTTTACGCACATAAATTCAGCTTCCAAGATAGAGTTAATTTCTCTTGTGATAAAGTCTTTAAGTCTTCTAACAGTATATGACTATTATTTATGGGGAAAATTGAAAAGTACAGTGTCAAGTTCAAACCCCCATACATTAAAAGAACTTAAAGAGTAATTAATTTTATCTCGGAAGCTGAACTTATGCCCGTGAAACAAAATTTCTTAAAAAGGTGCTAGGGTTGTGTGGATGCAAGAGGAGGACATTTCCAACATCTCTTGTGATGAGGTATTATCGCCTCACTCAATTCGTTGACAGTTAACATCAAAGAAGTCGCCGCCGCTTGGAGTAGTTGCCACACTGCACAGTGTTAGTAAACAGAGCGGGAAGATGTAGATGCAGCAAAACACTTACGTGGCAATGACATTGAGCAATGAGAGAATTGGCAACACGAATTCAGTCAGCGGTTTTGAGAAAACCATTTACAGTAACAACAAGCATTGTAATATGAGAACAAAGCGAGCCGCCCGTCAACGTTATGAGTGAGGCGATAATACGTGGTTAATTTCAACTGTAATCGTGAGAACATGAATCATTACACCGTTAGCGCCTTTATTTGCATATATATTTCACCCGATCGCTGTGGCCGCCGCAACGTAGAAATCCGCATGATTGGCCAACTCTTACGTGAAACGCACTGTATAATAATGCACATAATTTGCTTGATGAAAGACTTTCATCTTACCCATTACAACTCTTCTTCTTACTTTTCCACATAATTACAAATTTTTGCAAACATTTTGGCAACGTGACTCCAATTTTTTCCAAACCATTGTTGTACCACGCCGTGTCCTGTTGCGTCATGCAGGAGGAGGATTTCGCGAGATAAAAGTCGAGGGCATTTTCTTTTGATGGCAGCTCGGATATTCATCAAGACACCACAGTATCTGTGCATTCACTGACTGATCCAGGAAGAGCTCAGTAGAAACAAGTGAAACATTTTCGCACATCTTCCATATTCTCCAGATCTTACTCCCAGTGATTTTTCACATGTTTTCCCAACTCAGGTTGTATCTTGAAGATACACACTTTCACACTGATAAAGTGAATTCAGAAGTGAACAGTTCTACGGTACTCCCTATGGAAACAGGACACGGCATGATTTGGTAAACTGTTGTCACGCTAACAAAAATGTTTGAAAAAAATTGTGATTATGTGGAAAAGCAAACTGAAGAGTTGTAATATGTAAAATGAAAGTTTTTCAACAAATAAATAGTGTTTAATATTTTTGTTCACAGTAGGGAAACTTATTTATTGAACAGGCCTCGTACTTTTAAATTATGCAAAGTAAACGGATGATCATAAGGAAGAGAAAGCAAAAAATCAATGTCTACAAGTATTCCAGTGTAATTAATTAGACAAAGAAGTGCTACTTGCTATAGATGATCAGAATATTTATCATTCAATAAAATACTTTATTAAACAAACTGAAAATTATAATGATCTAATTACTAGTAGGCCGATAAAATTTATCATAGGTAGCAGACACAAGTTTAACGAAGTTGTATAAAAATGCGACTAAAAAGTACACTAATACTGTAAAAAATGAGGTTTAATAGAAAAAAACTAATGACAGGAGAAAGATGTCAATTAAATAGAAATCGGTCATTTCCGTTCCACCGCTTGAAATATTAAAACACAACTTATATTTTAGTATGATAAAGATTTAATGAATCACTAGCCTTAGTTCTGAAAAAAGTATGAAGTAGAATCTAATGACAGTAATTCAGAATGATCAGATTAGAATAGATAACTAATGGAATTAACAGAAGAAACGAAAGTAAGAACGAGATGTCATGGAAAAAAGGAAGGGAATTAATAAGGTAAGGTAAACATAGTTTAACGCATGTGCGTAAGAGCGAGAAAACGGGTTAAAAAGGAAAACTAGAAAAGATATTACGTGTCCAGGAAGTTGTAATGTAGATACCTATATATTTTAGCCTGTTAGTGTTGATTTATTGTTTCATCTACAAAGAAGAGGAAAAATAAGAGAAAACCACTAGAAAAAGGAACAACATGTCGAAAGGTAGGCCTACAATTAATTAAATGATGTTAGCAATGTACGCGTAGATGCCATGACTTCTGCAGTTGATAATAAAAATATCATGACGGGTTCTGCGACACCCCTTGAAGTATATGTTGATAGTATAAAAGTTATTTCAGGGAGAAGTTTTAGGTAATATTTAGAAGGTTTACAATAAACTTCAATGGATTTTATGCTGTATCTACTAAGGAAATTACGACTTTCTTTGTCCTTCAAACCTTATTTCTTTCACCCTTGAGCTAATGTTTGGTGTTATCAAAAAACCTTTCAAACATAAGTTTTTTCCACTCTTAGGAGCTATAATAACTTTAAACGGATCCAATGTTTATTTTTTATTATTAAGGGAGTTATAGTGATTTTTCAATTCTTCAAAAAACCTTCCAATTTCTATCCCCTTGGTCGTATTTTGCCCATTAACGGAATCATCCTAGATTTTCTGTTAGGAATAGTTTGTGCAAAATTACGGCAATTATCGTGTCCACTAAAATGTAATATATATATATATATATATATATATATATATATATATATATATATATATATATATATATATATATATACATTATTTACATACATTGTATACATTTTTTATATACATTATTTATCTGTTAGGAATAGTTTGTGCAAAATTACGGCAATTATCGTGTCCACTAAAATGTTATATATATATATATATATATATATATATATATATATAACGAGGGGGGTTTGGGGGTTTGAACCCCCCATTGATTAAAAAAAGGAAAATTGCACAATTTTTTTTAGTCTGCTTATAAATTACTTAATACGAGTATAAAGCGTGGGAAGCTTAAAACTCGTTATTGTGCATCTTAATTTTTGAAATTTTTCGGGGCTCGAACCCCCCCCCCCCAGATGTTATACCCCCTCCCATATGGTCGGCCTGGTATATATATATATATATATATTTGAGTCGGCGATGGTTTTAGGATCTAGACATTTCGTTGAAATCTACCTGAAATGCAGCTGCCATACTTCGTACTTGATGCGCCAATTAGATTAATTCGCGATATAAACACGCCCATACAAAATTAAGATTTTTTTTGTTTATGTCAGCTGAAGTCAAGAATGGTGGATAAACAGTAGAACTGGATACGAACCGTGTTAATAATCTCCTTAAACCAGTTTTATTTTATATTAATTCAATGGTAATATTTAAGTAATTCACATTTCAGCCTTAATGCGTGGAAATTTTGGCAAGAGGAAATATATGTCGATTGGATATTTACTTAGTGTGTGTACATTTCTGATATTAAGGCCTAATTTCGATTGGCTAATCTTGTGCTGGCCATTTCTGAGATGGGCTTTATGATCTGCAGTGAATATTCTACTGGCTATTTAAAAAATTACTATTAGGAAGCTGATAATACCGAGAACCAGGAACGGAAACTGATGGTGGCAGAAAGAATGGTAAGGTAAAAATTGGTTCCATAGCTAAGAATTACATACATACGATGCTAACGATGCTAATAACACGGTTAATGATATGATAGAGAAGATTATGGGGAGAAAAAAATATTAGAGAAATGTAAGATGAGAAAGACTTACAGAGAAATACAGAGGCACAAATTGCGAAAGCGGGAGCGAGGGGCGGATGAGAGAGAGAGAGGGAGAGAGAGAAGAGGAGATCAGAGGAAATAATGAATCACTTGTGTAGCAATAATGTCGAACGAATAAAATATCTTAGAACTTAATATTCTATAATATAAAAGATGACACCACAACATCGTTAATACATAAGATTAAAATTGGGTTAATAAAATTTAAATTTTTAACATATAAAGGAGTCGTATATTAATACAGTGATATTTTAAGAATTTTTCTCAGTCTTATAAAGTAGCTATAATGAAACATAGGGAAAAATAAAAAAAGTTCTTAGTCATATGCTCATAAGTATAAAGTAAAATCATTTCTGTAAATAATAAGAAACCCAATAAAATTATAAGTAATATGCACAAAAGACAGTAAAATAAAAAAAAAACACTAGGGCCTATAGTGTTAAATGCATGTACATAACACAGTAATTTCTAGCTTAATATAGTAAGATTTCAAGGAACGATTTGTACCAGTGCTGATAATATTTTATGAAGAATATGTATTAGTGTATTAATATTTATAACTAGAGAATATGTTTCTGAAATAACTTTCTTTTCTTTTTAATGTAACATTTTGTTGGAAAGTACTACGATGAGAAACTAACGCCAATATTTAAAAATAAACAGGCTATAAAAGCAAAGTGAAAGAGAGGAAAGGATAAAGGAGAAGGTAAGGAGAGAATAATTACGACATTGTACTGTAAATTCACTTAACAGCTGTATAAAACAGGAAGCAAAATCACTGAAATTTTAAAGCAAGGTTAATGAAAGCGGAAAAATAGCCAGCAAGTAGACATTCGTTACTTCGAAAAATAATTTTGTACACGAAACGGTTATATTTATTTAAGTTAAATAGCACTTTAATAAAATATGATCTGTCTTTGGAAGTTGCTGCGAGTTGAAATGTAAAGTTAGTATTATATATAAATATATATGTAGGCACATATATACGAATATACGCACACATATATACAAGAGAGGGAGGGAGGGGGAGAGAAAGAGTAATACGTAAAAGAAATTGAGAAGAGAGAAAGAAAAAGAGAATAAGAGAACGCTAGAAACATAGCAATAAATGCGAACAAGAGAGAGAACAAGAGAGAGAGTGCGTTTTTGGAGGGATGGGGATTTATAAGAAGAAACGTATACTCTTATTAGTCTATAAATAAATTGAAAATAAATTCCTATATCGAAAAACCACTTGAAAGGATAAAAAGCCAGAGCAGGAAATTGAAGAAAGTCTTCCACGCGATAGGACAGAAATCCACAGCAGGACACATACGTACAATAAAGAAGTAAAAATAATAAGCGGGAGCTATAGAAAATAAATAATATTGTTGATAATACTCTTTAAATCTCCAGGAGAAAATGTTAAAAATTAAATTTCAGGAGCCATTTGTACAGTATTGATAAAAATGTTATGGAAAGTAACAACTGTACTTCAGAATTCATTCATCTGGATAAAGAAAAACGTAAATAAAAAAGATAGGACTTGCAGGAAGACATGCTAATTAGTAAAAAAATAGCTTGTTAGTTAAAAGAACAGGAAGAAAATTTCTGGAGTCTTAAAGCAAGGGATAAAACTCTAATCTACTGATTCCTGAATACACTAATTTAAATTTTTGGTAAGCTTAAATCATAATTTATATAAATATAGTGATGAAAATCAACATTCAGCTTTATACTACAATACGAGGAAGCTATAATGACTATTCTATGTAGTAGATAAGAACGTAAATGATTATATTATATGCATGATTTAAATTTAAAGAAATGAGAAGAAGTCTCAGGAAATAAAATAAAAAATCATTCACAACTTAATAAGAATTAATAGATAAAGAAAGTTTATAACCACGTAAGGCCAGGCACTGAATGGCCAAAAATAGCAGAAAAATGCAAAATAAAAAAATGCTTTTGTGATCTAAAAGAAGTAAAAACTTACAAAAAATTTAAAGATGAATAAATTATCCATTATTCTTATCAATTAGTGTTTTTACAAGTAATAAACAGATTTTAGAGAGCCTTTTAATGTATGACTGTGTTTAATTTAAATTTACATGATAAAACACTCTTATTTTGTTACTAATGCAGAATGGACACTCTTTGTGAAAGAAAAACTATTATTTCCGAACTGATATACCCTTAGAAAATATATATTGAAAATGAAATAACAAGAATTTTTAAGTCTTTGTTGGGATAGCAAGAAAATGGCTGTATGAATTGAAATTGAAATAAAGGTTGAAAATGGCCGGAGTTACTGAAATTAAAACGGTTGTGTATTGTTTGAAAGTGATAATTTGTACCTCTACTGGAGGCTTTAAAAATATATATATAGAGTTAAAAATGCACATTCCTTGAAAATAGGGGTGGAGGTTTGTTGCAATTCTTTGTTTTCTGTGGACGTTATTTTCTTATAAAATTATAGTGGATAAGCATTAAAAACAGAAATAATAGTGAAAAATTCAAAATATAACGTAAGGTAATACTTTATAAAATACTATTAAAATGACCTAAAGTGCCAAAAAATGACATATTTCTTGAAAATGACGATAAATTCAAAAGATTGCCAAACCAAATAGCCCCTATTTAATCAATTAATTTTTTATACTCATTTGAATATATTCTAGCTATCTTTCAACTTCCATACGACAAAGATGCAAAATCAACAAATGACATGCCCTTAATCAGTATTTCAGAATAAAGTAATCGGATTAGAGAAACCAAAAATGAGAATTCAGAGAATTATTAAGGGTAAGAACTTGTATATTTAAAAAAAACTTGAATGTGTTTGTGTTTTAGTAATGAACACAAATAGAAATTAAATTAGTAATGTAGAAATACAGGAATGGATACTGACGACAGAAAAAAAAGGTCTTCACGCACAGAGAATTTAGTTAAATTAAACTTTTGTGATTGGCACAGAACTATATTTTTTGGCATGATAATTAAAAATTGGGCTATCTTAAGAAAGCACGAGTGATGTCGTAGATATAAAAACTGACGTGCCTGCTTGAATGAGAGGCACCTGGTAGAAATCGGAAGTCTCAACGATCCAGACGCCTACAGCCATATGAAGTCCGTGACACAGAACCTGCACAGATAGTCCGCACACGACCACAATCCACCCCCAGCCACCTTCGGGGTAGTAATGCTGTTTGATTGTATTACTCTCTGTACTACTGTTGCCCCCGCCCGAGTCCAGCGGCAAACTTTCCGCCCGTACGAGTCGCGCCATGCACGAAAACTGAGCGCGCCGCGCGATCCTCCGCTGTTTTTATTCCCGATGCTCGCTTGTTTTTATTCGGCCGCACACCGCCATTTGTCAAAACGCGAGCGCGACGCCACAAACAAAGGACAACTGCGCTGGACAGAAACCCATCTCGCTTCTTTGGAAACATGTCATTCCGAAGAAAGGGCACTGCCCCTTCAAATTTTCTTCGGGGACAAGGCAAAAACTCCGGTTTACGCCTGTCTTCTTAGCCGATTCTACACGTTGATGGAGCACTCTTCTAACATGTAAACAATTGGTCACTTTTCTCCGCATTTCTTTATAAATGGGCTTTCCGATACAGTCCGTAATGTACAGATATTAGGAGCCCATGATTAATGGTCACCTATGAACGTTGCCTCGTTTATAATAGTGTTTTCTTCGTTTCTGTAGCTGCAAAAACAATCACATTATTTCGTAAGTGTGTAGATTGTAATCCGAACAAAAGAAAACCACAGCGGATTCCCTTGTCACTTCGCAGTAAATTATTACAGTAATTTTACTCAATAGCCGGTAAAACAATCACAGAAATCCATTATGGATGATAAAATCGCGAAAGAGACAGTCTAAAACGGAAATCAATCTACAGTTGGTTATTGTTCACAAAGGTATTCATTTTAAGTTTTATCTTGACATACAAATCACGTTTTTCACTACCATATTATACATTAAATAAAATTAATAATCCTCATTGAAAAGGAAACTTATAAAAAAAAACATTACATTGATGAATTAGAGATGTAGTATTAAAGTCATCTGCACACAATGAAAACAGAAGTTAGGGAATATGCTAATCTCACAGAAAAAAATGAAACCCAGCGAGCAGCAGAGTCGGTTACATCTAACACTTGCATTCGGAGGCGTGTATGGTGGCATTTTAACCATTTTATTGGTCACGAATGACTATATTATAATATAACACATTTTATAACTCATACGACTTGAAGAAATAAACAACTTGTGGAATTTACGTTCATGTAAGATCATAAGTATTGCATTTTGTTCGAAATATTCCCGATGAGGTCGTTGTAGCTTTTCAATTGGCCTAATGCTTCTGGTGGCACTGGGGTCGACTCAGCCTCTAACAGAAATGGGTACCAGGAACAATCCTGGGGGTAAAGGCGGCCGGTGCTTAAGGCTGACAACCTTACCACTTTCACGTGCCGAATGTTCATAATCTGGGAGCCTCAAACTCCTGGAACCCTCCGGGTCTCCATGGCCTGTATAGGGATCACTTTACCTTTGTTTGAAACTTATATTCTAGGAAGGAAATCTTTAAAACGTAGACTATATAAGGAAAAAGCAATAATTTGAATTGGGGAGGAAAGACAGCTCTTTGCTCAAAAGATTTCATGGCTACAACTGAAGTTTTCTTAAAGAGCTGTTTGTTCACAATAATGAAGGTAAGGGTTTTATCACATGCCATTTATATTATACTTTTACTTTCGATCAAAGTAACATGAGAATATAAATACATTTCAAAATTGTTTAAAATAGAGACTAAGTTCATCTAGAAAGTGTCTTATGTGTATTTACATACTCTTTCTTCAGGTTTGGGTAATGTAAAACAGGAGTCAAGTTTGACCGAAGATCTTGATTTTCAAAATTATCGATCAACAAAAAGCAGGAGTATAAGCGCCTGCATGTAGGCAGCCCCTCGTGCGTGATGTAACTCCTTTGACGTGTATTATGCGGGCAGCGAAACGCATGCTATTTCTCCACTAAACCACCAATAAAATGTACGTATCATAAAGATACCGCCTTTAAATATTACCAGCAAAATATTAAGGCTTAACATGTCTAGTCCTGACCATTAAGTCCGTGATAGGCCTGCTGTTTCCTTATCGCGTCGTGAACGAACAATTAAAAATCACGTTTGATCCTCTCTGTCCATGTTTGATTTTAATGTTATCAAAACAACAGGAGTTATATTTTATAAGGTTTTTATCAGTATGTGCATAATATAAAAAATATATGGAACTTCTTTTAAAATCAAGTTTGAACGGGTGTAATGGATGTTTTAGTGCACGAGCAACAACCCACGGATGGACATGTGACCTGCAGTTGTGTTGTCTGCACGAATTACTCAAAATACCTGAAGATGACGAAATTAACGTAGAAACGCGTCGTGTAAGAAGAAGACATCTGCATTTTAATAGAAGACTTGAAAAATTTTAAGGACTTTATTCATTTTTTTAAATGAATTAAGAATTTTAAGAAGGTTTTGACTAATGTATTATATATACATAAGTATTTTATTTATTTATAAACCAGTAGCTTATACTACTTTTTAACAAGGTAAAATGTCAAGGGATAAATTATGTTTTTTAAAATAGGTTAGATGTCTTAAAATTTTAATACATACTGAGCATAGGTGGAGTGTATATTAACTAAATCAAATTATACAGCTCAGTAGGAAAATGAAAATAATTGAAATGTTTTAGTAATTTTAAATAATATTTGCCCCCTACATGGACCTCTATTTTTCCCACTAAATAAGCCATTTATTGATTTAAATGAGGGTAATAAATCATATTTATTTCTAACTTTGCTATATAGATTGAACAGATAAATTAAGTTCAATTAATTATAGGCTAAGTATTATATACTGATTATTTTAAGGTGCATAATATTTAATTGTGCCGGCCGCGGAAAAATCCTGGGCACGGAGAACTCCTGGAGGGAAGTTAGGCTAAGCTGGGGGGCCCGCGTCGTAGATTTACGGCACGTAAAAGAACTCCAAGCCTAAATTAAAGCCTCTGGACAAAATTTCTCGGCCCTTTCACGTCCAAGTAATACCTTAGTTTCCGAAGGGGGGTGAGAGGAGATGGGCTTACCACCTGTCTCTCTGCCCTCTCTCGGAAAATAAACGTAACATAATTAGTATAGGTAATGAAACCTATTGGAGGCCCTATACCCCACCATAGGGGTTACAGGAACAAATCAGTCAGTCAGTCAATATTTAATTGTAAGTTTTCATTACTAGTTCTTATATTGCAGTTCCTATTTAGCCTAAAGATTTATTTCATGCTCATATTTGCAAAATTGCATTTAACTTTAC
Organism: Ectobius pallidus; assembly: GCA_964059195.1. NCBI lineage: Eukaryota > Metazoa > Arthropoda > Insecta > Blattodea > Ectobiidae > Ectobius > Ectobius pallidus. The sequence goes on along the minus strand of CAXKWD010000004.1, from coordinate 49,323,883 downwards.
TTTTCTAATTCAAGTTTGTAATATGAAGAAATAAAGAAGTGATAATGTTTATTTTATAACTTTACTTCATAGACACCTACTACTGTAACCTAAAGCTATTTTCTTTGTTATTATATAAGATTATTTCATAATGTATTATTTTAATTTAATTGCCGGGATATTTAATATCAACACTACCACCCTAAATTAATTAAATAAAGCTAATTTTTGTACATAAATAATAAATGACAAAATCAATATAAAACACACGAATTTATTTGCAGTTAATTTTCTATGTGTTCTTCAATATGATTTTAACTCATAGAGAAATATCTTAAGACAATCTTAGGAAAAGAGCTGCATGCACTGTACTGTTAGGTTGGAGTACAAGCGGGAATTAACAACTTGGTGCAAAATGCACTCGTGAGACGCAATGACATAAGGAAGAATGACAGCTTGCTTGCCTGGAGCTTTCTCACACTAAATAGCTGGGATAGACTCTTGCTCATGGCACGACGATGATGATATAAAAAGGAAAAAAGAATACACTATAATTTTCTAGGAACAAGTTGCTTTCATAAGACCAAGACGTACCTACCTTCTAACGACGTTGCATTTTTTATTGTCTGTCAGAAGTAACTCCATGTGAGATTACATCTGGTTTTATTACTCGAGATTGCATTAAAATATAAAACTTTATGTTTTCGATGCAAAAAATCTAAAATATGTGAAAAATAAAGACAGATTTAATTTTTTCTTCATACATACCTTTATGTATGGTATTACTTTGCCCGATGTTTCAGGTGTCCAGCTTATTACATTTTTTAGTTAGCAGTATCAACGATTGGGCAAGCAATTTACCTATACGTATTGTACACGTAAAATACGTAACATAATAAACGATTTTATACACGTGATGTAATAAACTAACTTTTAATTGGTTTGGACAGTATATATACTCATTATTTTATTATTTGTGTTACAAATTCCATCAATGATTTTATATAGAAAATACTCAAATTCTATTGTCTCATAATCACAATTCTTGGATTAAATTGAAGCATCTTAAATAGTCTTCCATCACTTAATGGTGCCATATATAAGTGTGCAGTGGCCTCGTAAATACAACGTTATTGCTAAATTTTTAACTTCTTGCTTCTGTTAATTCATTGGACCCATGTATTTCTGCTAGCTGATCAGCGTCGTTATTATGACAACTATATTATTTCAGAACCAATCTCATCTGTTGTCGTTAAGCTCTAGTCTCGTACAACAACGCGATTTTCTAAAATTACCAAAACGAAAATTACATCCAGTCTAGTCAAATCGTGTAAGATAGTCTTGCATACTAAGGTAATTCGCAATGTAACTAAATCTAGAGGCTATGTCATCAAAATAGCTTGAATTTCCTCCCACCATGTTACATGGAGGGTCTCTGGTATTCCTGATAAGCACAACGGAAGATCTCTGTCTAAGATATTACAAACATTTAAAACAATGGAAACGGAATGTTTTTGATAGATGATAATTAAATTCCAATCTTCGTCTTTGAATGTGGAGAGAACTTCACAATTTTCACATTAAGATTTTCTAGTCCCTGGACTTGACCCGCAACCTCCAAAATCTGAATACTCGAAGTCACCAGCTCGGCAAATTTCTGTCTAATAACTTCCTCCTCAAACAAATTCTAATACAATAGAGTCCCGCTAATCCAGACTAGATGGGACCAGACCACGTCTGGATTACCGAAAGTCCGGATTAACCAAAATTTTCCTTAAAATGCAAGTGTTGTAGGGCTACTGTAATATAAGCTTTAGATGGTTAAAACTATTAAACTTATAAGATATATGTTTTTTCCTATTTTTTTATTTGTTTTAAAATACTGTATATGTAGACCTAAGTGTTTAACCTACGAACTGATATAAGAGTAACAAAACATAACATCTTTGTGATTAAAATTTCGTCCGGATTAACCCAGTGTCCGGAGGAGCGGGACTCTACTGTAATTAGCTTACAAGTATACGAGTAGATTAAGATCTCGATAGTTCTCATGAGCTAGGAAATGTGGGAGGAGTTTTGATCTCAATCTTTTTATTGCAGGGATTTAGCAATACAGTAGATAGATTGAGTTCGATAACACGCAGCCTTTGTTTCTAACAGTTTTATAACATAGTGATTATTTTGAATGCTCGCGGGATCATAGTAATACAGGAGTGGAAAATGATCTGCTGTCTCAAACAGAACGTTAGATATTCTTCGATACCATCATTGAAAGAAAATGAAATCATTAAGAGAAGTATTAAGAAAACGGTCGATTAAAGTGTAGCTTGCAGAAAAAAAAGAGTTTGTATTTTTTACCGTAAGATAGAGGAAGTATTGTTTTCGACCCCTAAATTCGAAGTTGAGTTTTTAACATAAATACACGTTTTGAGGTCCCCTGAATTCAAAAATCCTATTTTCTGAAACACGTCTGTGTGTGTATGTGTGTGTGTCTATGCGGATGTTTGTGAACAGTCTAGCTCCAGAACGGAACATCGAATGAAAACAAAATTTTGTATTTGGGTCACGTAACTTTTGAAGATGTGACCCGAAGATGGGCGACAAGTTTCTCTTATTTTTAAGAAGACTTTAGGCCTACATGAGGAAATTTTCGTTTTTCGCAATTTTATCGAAAACGGCTCTAACGATTTTCTTTAAATTTTGCACATGGGTTGCTTATACTAAGATCTAAAACTTTTAATTAAAACTTTTTCGAAAAAATTCTCTGAAGGGTAGTTATAAGCCACTCACTTATTGCTCTTTGCAATATGGCCTCTTGTAACAGAATATCATACGAAAACAAAATATGGGTTAGGTACCTTTCGGGGATATTACACGAAGATTGGCAACGACTTTCTCTTATTTTTCTTTACATGAAGAAAATTTCGTTTGTCGCGATTTTCTCGAAAACGGCTCCGTACTAAGAGGTTAACGTTTGTTTGGGCAGAGAGTGTTATGTGAATTTCACATCAGATTTTTAATGTGAATTCGGGTTCAATTTCCATTTAACCGTCTTAACGTGACAGAAGATAAACATTCTGAAAATGGGTTGCAATGTAGAAGAGATAATATTCTGTGAAGAAAACTAAACTCCGTGGCGCTACATCCCTGGAGGGACTTGGCCTACCACCCGACCGCTGCGTCATCTCCCGTAGGCAGATGGCAGGATTGGGGGGCATGTGGTCAGCATGCCGACACCCACGGCCGTTAATGGTGGTTTTCTTGACCGGAGCCGCTACTTCTCTATCTAGTAGCTCCTCAATTTGGAATCACGAGGCTGAGTGCACCCCTACCAGACCTCCCTACCTCAGAAAAATCCGATGAGGTACCGGGAATCGAACCCGGACCGACGGATCTGTAGTCAGCGATGCTAACCACAAGACCACGCCGGCGGACATATTCTGTGAAGAGATAATATAATATTTAGCTACATTTTACATAAGCGTATAAAAGCGTGAAACGTATAATAACCCAATACTCGTACCTTTCTTCTCAACAGATGACATCATCACATTCATCACTTGATGGAATTAACCCACAGAGCCTGAAGATAAAATTCACTGTGCTAGTGATTTAACTTCATCTTGTAAGTACCGTCAAAGAAAATAGTATCAGTCGATATAATTTTGTAGCTTATAGAAAACCTGTTTAAAAATACCACAGCAACAGACAATGACCTATTACCATAGACAGTGCAAATCAGTTTCTCCTACAAGTGTTGAGATTTGTTCGGTCTATTATTCTGTATCAGCAAGAATCCGGAATCAGAAAAGCTTATGAATTTATTTAATGATACAAAGGTGGAATAATCTATTACACATTGAATTGTCTAGGGTTCCGACTGATTAACTGTTAACACTGTGCATATAATATGCTATGGCAAAATATATTGTAAAATTATTACCTGCTTTTAGTTTATATATTAAATTGATGTATTTATTTGTGAATTCCTCTGTTCTCTCTTATTGTATGATAATTAAGTTTCTGAACAAGAGCTTTACTCATCTGAGAGCTTTTAAAGAAAGTACATATGTAAGATTTTGTAATGTATGATAATTTTCATAATAATAAATATATAAATTACATATTTCACTGAAAATAAGAGCAATGGAAACCTGTTTTTGTAAACAAGGAGTGTACTATATCATAAGAAGCTTTGCCTTGCATTAGGCAGAGACTGGAAATGCTACGCGAGTATTGATGGGATATTACTGCAAGTGACAGAATAATACCTACAATATCATGCAAGATGAAGTTGAGTAGCAGTTTAGATGGCGAAAGATAGCAGAATGGGCGGGTTCCAGAGCAATAGATTGTTTGTGATATCAGTCCATTCTGTTTGGGCTACGTGAGGCAGCATGTAATTATTTCCAAGTGAGGTTATGTTCGCCCAGCAGCGGGCAATCCAGTTTTCAGCATAGCATTCTGAATATGCCTGGGAACGGCGATTTTTCATGCCTTCCTCTTCCAGACAGGGATTAGGAGCGTGTCAAATCAAATTACATTCACCTTGCCGTGCATAATTTTTGCTGAAATGCAGCATATAATGATAATAACAACATTAATAGCAGGTCTAATAAGAATAATATTAACAACAGTTACAGTATTAAGAAAAACAACACATCGATTAACACATTAAGTCAAACGATATCAAGACATCACTATAACAGTTTTCTGGACGATAGTGCAATCTTGTTAAAAGAACTGAATTTTTGAAATTTCGAATAATAATTTATTGAAATCAGAATATTTAAACGTACAAACAAGCAAAATTATCAAGCGTAACAAATTCATAAGTCCCCAGATGATAATAGCTCGTGTTTAGAAGTTGCAATTATCAATATTACATAAGAGAGAAACATGGAAATTTACTAATATACAGACAAATTAATTACTCAAACTAAATCAGTTAACAATGTTTAACAAAAATTATATAAATAATTCAAATTACAAAAGTAGAATTCAATTTTACAAAATATGTTTATATTTTGAAATAGAAATACGTGGAAGAAATTAAGATTAGACAAATTAAAGACAGGAGGTTTACAAAATTTGATTATTAGTATTAAATAGTTTTTAATTTTTATCTTAACTTGGTTGACACTATATTTTATTTTCGTATCTACCAGTGCACAAAAAGTCTCGAAGAAATGTTATCTCAATTTTGATATTTTTGAATTTGGTTCTTTTTGGAAACAAATGCCAATGTAGTCAATCTAGTCCTGGATCGAACACGCAAATCTGCACAGAAAGTCAGTGCCGCACTGACTGCTCCCGATTGCATGTTACGGGTGCTAATGCAGAGATTATGTCAATTTATCCTATTTCAATATCTCATCCTATTTTTTAACTGATTATGTTGAGTTGAAGAATTTGATGAAATAATGCGGTAACAGAACCTCATGGTGAAATGAAATTATAAACATTAAAATCATGTATATCAAAAGCGTTGAGAATATTTCAGTGAGTATGTTAATTTAATTACCTTAAAGATTGCTTCTGAAGACGATAATTATGTAAACTACAGGCAGAGAAGTAACAAACCATCTTACAGCAAAGAAGCATGTGATTAAAAGCAAACTTCTATATAATTAAGGAAAAATTATATAAAGACTCATGATAATTTGAACAAATCAACACTGTCCACGCGTTAATTATATGCATAGTTTTTCTGTCCATAAACCAACGGTAGAATGCAGCCGGAAAACTATCCGTGGAACTTTGTGTGTAAACTTTATAGAACATAATACCGAGAAATGATTGTAGAAGATCTACTTCAAGAAATACAACCACCATGCAGTGTTTGGCGAGTCTGTTTGAGGAATGAAATTGAGACAATTTATTTATCATTATCCTCAATTCGTGCAACATTTTTTTTTTTTACTTTCTTTTAACTTGCTTCCTTGCAAAGAAGACTGTGGATAAAAGTTTGTCCGGGAATTGTTTAAATAGCGGCCCTCAACAACAATAATAATAATTTAAAATAAAATATTAATTATTATTAAAAGTAAGATTAAAAAAGAACAATAAAGGGTAGGATTAATAGTCAACCCATGTGGCCCCCCACACCATCTCTTGGGCCCGCTGTCTGCTCTTAAGACTTTTTTAAACAGACATCCTGGAATTTGGAGATTTTTCCACGATTTATTCCTAATCCATAGCCTACTTCATATAAGTAAGAGTGACATATACTGTAGGCCTATACTACACAATACGAGAGAAAGGCATTGAAGTAGATGTGTAATAATCAATATGGTTTAATTCCAGAAAATCTTTATTTTTATATATAGGCCTATATATAATTACAATATTGAAAATAAAAATTAAAGAAACTGATCTATCTTGAAACCATGTATAAAACACATGCTTCTCGTTTTCATTTTTAACCATTCGCTTGAAGTTTCAGAATTGTTCCATGACAGGATTTTTATATTTTAATTTGACTTGTTGAAAAGTTATTCAAAATCGTATCCAGTAGGCCATTAATAAATTTTATTTTTTAACCTGTTTTGCTTCTTTGCGATCACCCCAACCCACAGGCCCCATATTACCATTGCACCGGCAGTACCGCCCATGTGGATGCTCTGATCGTGCCTCATATTTCCCTAATTCGTTCAATTGTTTAGTTGACTATCTGTTGTTTCAGTAGCCTCCGTTTGCACAAAATGGACAATATAGATATTTTTAATACTAACAATGAGCGGTTTAAAAATATATGTGAAAAAATTTTAAGATTTTAAAATAATAATTATTAAATTTTGCTCCATGTCATTTTCTTTACTTGAATATTTCTGATATGTATATTTTCCTCCAAAACTATTACATTAATATTTATATTATTATTTGTTTTTTTCATATTATGTTCCCTTGTGTAATTGTCATATTGTTTGTGTTTCTGGTTTTCTTTTCTGTGAGTTTTTTTCTTATTGTTATAGCATTAGCTTAATTATTTTGAATATCACTTTAAATATTTAATTTTAGAACTTGGTGCATTAATGTAAGCGAGAATATTGTAATTGGGCATTAGCCTGTAATATTCTAAGTACAATAAATAAATAAATAAATAGTAGAAGGCTGCGGTCACCCAACTATGTTTTGCCAAGACGAAAAAGTAAGACTTAGTACAACATTTAGTTAAGTGCAATTTGCTTGTCATATGTGACTGATACCATTATATGTTTTCTTAGAGTAAGAAGAAACTACAAGAAATGAAAGATAAGGACAGACACAATTAACGTTAATGTTAATTGTAATGGGGCACTGGAGCAATACTTTGTAAGCAAAGGTGGCCCATTAGTTGATATATGTGTTGTTTTATAAACCTCTGAATTAAATAAATTCGTCAAAAAAATATATGTTTTCTTTATTAAAACAATTCGCTCTTAGAGTGAAGATGCTGGAGATATGAAGGAATGTCTCTCTTTTTTTATTGCTCGAGAGGAAAACAAACAAAAGTAGAAAAGGCGGCGTCGCGATGCGCTACATTGGAATGTCCGCACGCCTGCCCCATTCATATCCACACAGATATGCCCGCTTATTTTTAGCAACACTCTTATTAATGAGTTCAATGAGTTCACAGCGCATGCTTCCCTTCAGACCGTACTTGTTGGTCACCAGTTATAACAACAACCATAATGGTAGTAATGGTAATAATAATAATAATAATAATAATAATAATAACAACAATAACAACAATAGTCAATATTAAATATTAATATCAGTACTAATAACAATAATGATAACTTTCTTTTACAATGTCAGTAGACAATTCCTCAGCAAGCTAAAGGAATATTATCTATTTTATGGAACCCGAAGGTTCATTGCCGTGCTTACCTGAGCCCGCCATTCAACCCTATTCTGTACTAACTCCATCCAATCATCCCTCGCAAATCCTACTTCCCTTAAATCTGTCCAAAAATTGTCCTGCCTCCTACGTCTAGGTCTTCCAGGAGATCTTTTCCCTTCGGGGCTACCAGTAAATATTTTTTAGATGTCTTTCCTCCCCCATGCGCGCAACATGTCCAGCCCATTTCATCCTCCGTGATTTAATTACCCTTCCTATATACGGTGACGAGTACAGGTTATGAAGCTCGTCGTTATTCAGTCCCCATTTTCATCTCTCTTAGGCCCAAATATTTTTCTAAGCACCCTGATTTCGAACACTCTCAGAATAATAACAATAATAATAATAATAATAATAATAAAATAATAATAATAACATTATGAGTGTGGGACCTGGATTCTTGTCTTGTGAATAGCAGTCACTGAATAGCTTATAAGCTAACATGCAAATCTTTTTTGGCGTTTTATAATTGTGAACTGTATTCAACAATATCAGCCTACTTTCATAGATTCATTTATCTTTTACTTGAAAGTATAATCTATGATTTTTTTAATATTGCGGAAATACTCCAACGATAAGTAAATACAATTTAAAATTTCATCGAACTTTCTATAGAGCTTTCCTTAGCTACTCAGTGGTAAATCCTGTGGGGAACATTTTAAATTTAATAGATGTCATTTTATATATGTTATGGAAATATAAACACAGAAGTAAATAACTGTGTAGGTAAAAAGAAATGTGTAAACTAGTACAGAAACAAATAAAATAAGAAAATCACGTAGGATTCCTAATGTCCTAAAGGCTTATTTGAACTTCAAGAAACCTGTTAAAATGAGAAGGATTTTATTAATCATATAAAGTAGAGTGCCCATATATCTTAGATGAAGACAGTTTAATGACAGTAAGATTTTTTTTCAACTGTACCATAGGCTACTTTAAATTGCTTAATAGTGCATTTTTCTCAATTTTTCCCCTTAATTGACAACCAAATACATAATGAATGCTATAGGTTTATTCACTGTCCGGTTGAACAGTTCTGAAAGAGTAACCTCTTTTGGTTTCATCGCGTGCCCGTGCAGAGATGTCAACACCCAGGTATCGGGAATGTTGATGTATTGCGCCTACAGATAAGTTCTGCCGTGACGTCATCAAGGCGTGTAATAATGAGACACTGACATTGTGGTGGCTACACACCTGCTATCCCAGTCTCTCTGATCTACACCGTGACCGCTCTAGCCACTTAGCTGCTTAATTAACCTAAGCTCACTTTCTTAATTAATAAGTTAATTTACTTCTAAATACATAAATCAACACCACGGTTATTCTAACTATAACTCTCAGAAATAATTGCTTGTGTCTACAGTAGAAGTAATTTGAAGTTGGGTGAAAATTACTATTTTACAGCCGGAAATACAAACGAATATAAATAAACAGTTTTCAATTACAGTACATCTTATCTTACGAAAGTAGACAACGTAAATTTTAATTTGTTATTAACTTATCATTACCTAAACATAATCTAGTAAAATGGTTATTGCCTATTAAAAAGCTTTTAGCAATTATAATAAAATATGTTAGGAAGGATAACTTTATATTATCTTTGCTCTTCTATTGTAAAAATCGAATATACATACATTACAGATACTCGAAAGTCATGAAACAACAACAATAATAATAATAATAATAATAATAATAATAATAATAATAATAATAATAATTATAATAATAAATTAAAATAATAATAAAACAATAAAGGAAGAGCGAGCGATAGAGACTCGAGGAATGCTGTGTGCCTCTATTTCTGCAGGAAATTTGAAAAAATCAAATAATATGCTGTAGTTTTGGCTTACCGTCTCCCTAAAATAAGATCCCTCGTTTGAATGGAAAAATAAACATGTTTTCTGAAGTATTGCCATCATGATATTCGGTTAATTCCGAATTAACTTCCGGTGTTATATCATTTTAAGGTAACGGTGGGTGAAGAATAAAGTAATTGGATGATGCGGACTGAAACATTCTAAATAAAAGAGATTTAGATAGGAGACAAGAAAACTTTGGGTATGATGAGTTCCTTGGATTGGAGAATGAATCTGATGACCTAAGAGTAATTTGATTTATCTCACACACGAATTAGTGTTCGTGTATATTATTAATTAATCCCCACTTTTGAGAATTTTCTTCAAAATTCAAATCCAGTCATAGTCGTATTTGCGGAAATTATGGTGTATGATTAATTTATAACTCTAAAATTATAACATATTTTTACAGTATTTTCGGTCAGAACGTACATTACATCCTTGCAAACAAATCTTATGTGAGCCACAAATCAGCAGAAAAGTAACAGCTACAAGTACTGACAAATTTCCAAGTCTACCTAAAATACAAACACACTGTATAAATCGTAACTACATTTGTTTTATTTTCACTGACTCTGGAAATACTCATCTCCATACCACTGGCTAATATTACTGCATAGCTGTGTGCATATTTCTGCTCTCGTTGCTTCCTTTCCTAGAAATTCCACATCCATCCCAACTTAAAACGTTTTCTCTTTACCCCTAATTACCACGTTCATGCAAAACACATTTATAAGCTCCGAGAATGTGCAAACAAAAGAAAAATGTGTCATGTTGTTTGCATTCGTAGAATAGAGAAACTGTCAGACTCCTTAGCTTTTGGTAATTCAGTTTTTTGTTTCCCCAGATTCACAGAACAAACAATCATAATTATTTCAGAATTAATCGGTTAGCAAAAACTTGCAATAAAAGGTTTTATTAGTCATTTATTCTTCTATACAACTTACATATATTTAATGTAATTTCATGCAGTTAACAAGAACAAAGGATTTCCAGGAAATCACAAAGGCATTATGTACTGTAATTAGAGAAGAAACCTGGCTACTACTGGAACCCAGAAGTGGCTAGGAATTTCTTTTTCTTTTTATTAAATTGCAGTAATGTATGTTTTGTATATTCTTATCTATCTATCTTTATCTACCTTTTTGGTTTCACCTTTCTCTTCTAGGGACATTTAAGCGACCCAAGCCGCCCGGGCCTTACAGGGCAGCGACCTGTCGGGAGAGGGATTATCTTTGGATCACATACATACTTCTTTGACCAGACAAGGACATGGAGGGCCTCCCCGGATGAGTGATCAGCCCAATGCCGGGGCCACCTCCGAGACGACACGAACACATAGGACGAGACACACCTTTCACAAATACACTCACTCCAAACAAGGCGAGGATAGGATGAAGATGATAATGACGGCCAGATGATATCCGGGGACCACAAGGGCCTAAAGTTACCCGACATTTTTCTCACAGGTGAGGAAAAACCACGGAAGAAACCCCACCTAGGTAACTTGTCCCAACCAGGATTTGAACTCGGGCCCGCTGAGTGAGAGGAGCAAACGCATCCCCACTTATCTTTTGTAATTTTTGCTTATATTATTTTCATGTAGGCCTACGGAATGTATTTTTGTCATGGACATTTAATTGGGTTTCCTACCTGTAATGTTGATTATTATTATTAAATAAAGAAATAAACAAATAATAGGTAGCAATGAAGTAACGGAACAGGTAAAAATGTCAGCTATTTGAGTAATCATCGTTTATACGAATACAACAAAGATAAGACTTTAGATTATTAAAATAAAACAGATTATAATCAACAACCAATCAGAGTCTAAATTATTCTGAAGAACAAAAGACGAATTAAATAATTAATATTTTTAGCCAACGCCACCATTACCCTGTTAGGGTTGGTTGTATTCCTCCCTGATTTGACTAAAGTGTATCCCCGGGCTGGGATCGAACCCGCTTCTTTGGGCACAGAAAGAGCCACCCAGGCCGGAAATATTGTGTAGGCCCATCTCGAATGTTAATTGTTCAGTTAATAGAGAGAACTATTCTGGATTCCTATTTGTTTTTTAAAAAAGTTAATTTTGAGGAAAGGAAGAACCTAATATGTATGTATGTATGTATGTATTTATTCACACTGCAAATAGGCTTTGCCCCGTGGCAGTGGTATCAATTACATTTACATTACAAGAAAACATTAAAGATTAAGAAAACATTAAAAATTATTACAGATACGCATGCTAATAGCTAATAACCTAATATTCCTAACAAATTATGGAATTAAATAAAGAAATTAAATATGAGTTAATTAAGAAAAATACTTAAATACATGCCAAATTAAATAAAAAAAATATAAATATACTACATATCAAGTATAATAATCATACACTTCTAACTAAACAGATACAAGTTAAAATAATTCCTAAGGAAGGACAGGCCGTAAAAACCTCTGCAGGAAGTTCATTCCAATCATTTATTGTTCTGTTCTTTGCTGTACGGTTTTAATTAATGCGTAATTATATAAAGTCTACAAAAGAATTAGATACAAAAATAATAAAAAATACCACTCCAGAAATTTTGTACTATTGTATAATCTGCTCGAAAGGGAGAAACAATACGTTTGAACTTGTGACCTTCTGCAGTGCGAATCTAATGAAACGTCGTGTAAATCACTGTACAACTAATCCAATGTCTGTTATAGTTAACTCTTACTTCAGTGACAGGTCCCGAATTAAAAGCTCATCAGTTGGGGGCTGGGATGCACCTGCATAATGAGATTTTGCAAGGAAACCAGTAATTTATGAAGGCTCATGTCGGAAATATCTAATTATGTATTTTGCTTGAGATCATGCAATGATTTAGTGCTGCCTGCTAGTGTGTAAACTTGTAACTAACAATTTAATGGCCTCTCCCATGTGCAGTTAAGTGAGATGTGGAGTGTACCTTCAAGCTAAAAATTATTCCTTGCGACGAGAGGAGTATCCATGAGCGAGTAAAGTAAAACAAAAACTTACTGAGGAAAATATTGTGTATGTCGAACGCTAATTCTTCAATGAAAAGGATTGTTGGTGTCTTAAATTTTATTCCATGGTTCACCTCTTCCTTCCACGTCTTAATCAGGTCATCCATATAATTATATTTTTTTAAGATTGTATTTTATTTTTGTCATCAAATTTGTAATTAAATCATTGTTACATCCATTGTCTGTAACATGTTTAGTTTTTAGTGTATAGATATTTATATAATTTTCTATTATTAAATGCCAGTATGGTAGGCTACTTTACAAGATTGTGTGGGGGACGGAGAAATGTCTGTCCGTCTGTCCGTGTGTCTGTACGCGCGATAACTCAAATACGCTTTATCGGATTTTCATGAAACTTGGTATACACCTTTATAACGTCCATGGGAATAAGCCTATTGATATTGGACCAAATCGGTTGTTCGGTACCGGAGTAAAGCCAAATTTAGTGCCTATTTCATTGGTAATATGTTAGAAAAGCATGATAACTCCAATACGCTATATCGGATTTTCATGAAACCTGGTATACGCATTTATGACGTCCATGGGAATATTTTGACCAAAACGGTTGACTGGTACCGAAGAGCTAAACTTCTATTTGTAACTATTTCACAAAAATTCTCTAAAGTAGAGTTATAATGCCAGCCATCTGGTTCGAAGTCATGCGTTGTGTTCAACGTTGTGTGAAGCTGAGACAAATTAATAGATGTTCTTTGCAATTCGACGTCTTATTTCATATGAGGAAGTTGTATTGTCCATGCTTAGGGTAGAACAAATTATGTGACTGTGAAGTTGATAATATTACATCGTTATCATAACAACTACTAAACAGAATCAATGAGGAAAATTATACCTTTTTAAACTAAAGAATATGTGATGGCGAACTTTATAAAATAAGCTTAAACTTGCTGCATGTGGAGCTCCCTAGAAACACGCAAGTTAGAAGACAGCTACACATGTTGGAGTGACGGCATCTACAAATTGAGATTGAGTCATAAATTTTTGAAAAGTGAGTTGGAACTGTCGCTTGCTGTCAGCCACAACTTGTGCAACTTGCTTCGTCTTTGATCTAGCGAATGATCAACACGGCTACTGCTTATTTTTATTCGCGCTACACGTCTCATTCTGCTGTCTCTCAAACCGTGGAACGCACAAAGTGCTGAGGGAAAAGATTAAGTATTTACTCATGAGTATAAAGACATCATCGTTAGCTCAATTATTATCGTCCGAATTTACTAAGATATCATTATTTAACTTTTTTAAAGTTAAATGTCACATTATATATATATATATATATATATATATATATATGCAATGAAATAAATCACTGCTATTGTATAATATAAAAAAAGTTTATACGAGGAGGAGTACGAAAATAAGTTTCCCCTGACGACTGTGTACACAGTGCCGTATTTAAGCCTAGGCAGACTAGGCAGCTGCCTAGGGCGGCAGATTTGAAGGGGCGGCTTTTAAGCTGTTACTGCTTTTTTAAAATTTATTAAACATTTTATTCATAACTCTTCAAAATAGTACTAATGTAACGCACAATGAAATATAAATTAATAACATTGACAACAATACGCACCTGTTTATTTAATTACTTATTTATTTCATATAATATATTATTATTATAATTATTATTACTATTATTATTCGCCTTCTATTTCAGTTACAATAATGCTTATTGTAGGTTACTTTGTGGTACATTCATTTGGAAATAAGGGGGCGAAAATATTTGTCTCTGCCTAGGGGCGCTTAAGTATCGAAATACGCCCCTGTGTGTACAGAGGCGTGGATGAAAGACAAAAAATATGAGACATTAAAAATAAGATTATTTTTCACATAAATATCACGTACATTGAAACATTTGTCATACCGCTTTAGAAGCTTCAAAAAGCCCTCTAGGAAATAATCAGGGCTCTGCATACGGAAGAAGCGTCGAACGGCTTGTGTGACGACGCTTCTTCCGTATGCAGAGCCCTGATTTTTTCCTGGAGGGCCATTTGAAGCTTCTAAAGCGGTATGACAAATGTCTCAACGTACGTGGTATTTATGTGGAGAAATAAATCTTTAGTGTCTCCTCATATTTTTTGTCTTTCATCCACACCTCTGTACACAGTCGCCAAGGGAAACTTATTTTCGGACTCACCCTCGTACAAAATGGCATTCTGCTTATAATAATATATAAAAATGCCTTTAGGAAAACAATATGAAATTTACCGGTATAAATAACAAATTGAATACAATTATAAATATATCTTGCAAGTTTAATTCAGTTAGAATGGATAGATTTATTGCAATTTGGTAGGTAGGGATACAAGTGAATCCATACATAGAAAGAGGGATGGAAAGTTGTCTAGAAGCTGAGCTGAGTTTTATAAGAGAATGTGAAGAGTATCAGATTTGTAACGGGAGCACACTGGGAGACAAACCGATTGTTTGGATTGCAAGTCGATACCACAGGGATATGGAAGACAGGCTATAAAGCAATGATTGCCACAGTTTAGAGAGACACTGCCCTGAATAACAACATTACTCCAGCCTTACAAATACGTCTTATGCAGTGGGCTTCATTGCACTGTACTTATTTAGTTTAAATCACTACGCGATTGTCGTAAATTCGTAATATTTTTATATAGTTGAGGAGAATTAAACTTTTTTCTCTAGTAGACTTTTTAATGTAATCCTTAGTCTATTTACATTCTAGTTGCTCAACTTTTCTTCGATTACTACATTACAATAGATACTTACTTTTCTATGATAATTCTCAGAACTAGATTCATGCTTTACGGACACTAAAGGACACGTGAACAAAAAGTGAACATGTGGGACTTCTCAATTTCGTGAATAAAATGAAAAACAAACAGGCTAATTCCTTAAAAGAAGGTTCTTGTCCATCCAACCATTCCTCGCTAATACTACTTCCCTTAAATCTATCGCAATATTGTCCTTCCACCTACGTCTAAGTCTTCCAAGTGGTCTGTTCCCTTCGGGTCAATCATTTGATATTTTTTAGATATGTCTTTCTTCCCCCACGCCCGAAACATTTCATCCTCCGTGATTTAATTACCCTTACTATATTCAGTGAAAAGTGCTTCTCCACGACCTAAACAAAATTGGAAAAGCCGAATCGCCTACGTGCCTTGAATATAATAAAACAACCATCCATCTTCCTACCGACTGAACACTACACAACAGAAATAGAATTGCTCCAATGCAATTCTGTGGAAAACTCAAATCTCTAAGAACAATCATGTTTATAAACCATAAGACAGTAAACTAACCACTGTAGCCTATATAATGTTTATACCAGTTTACTTTGTATAATTATGCAATAAATATCCTGCGATATACCCACCGGGTAAAACGCAGGTTGTGAGAATAAAACCAAAGTTTTAGCCAAAGTTTAAAAAGTAGCCACATTTCAAAGACGAGTAAAAGATGTCGCTGTGGGTGCACTGTGCACCTGATTTGGAGGTGAGGGGACGCTTCCACAGAGAAACAGCTCATATGCAAATGAATCAAAAGGTTAAATGCTAATATAGATTATGAAATCATAAGGGAAGCAAGTATAAATAATTCATTACCGAAATAAATATTAGGAGGACATTAACTTTCTTTCGCCTAACCTTTCTACGCTCAGAACAGTCCCCATAACAGTGATTGGGAGCGAGACAATATCCATCTACATAATATTATGTAAACCACCACCTTATGAATTTAGTTACACTTGTTCCATAACAAAATTGGGAGGAAGATAATAATCTAAGTGTGCTGACAATGAATAAAGTATTTATGTCAATAAGAAACGTGAAAATTCTTGACCAGGTGCGTTTGTTTCACTTTAAGTTTGCATGACGATCCTGGGAGCTTTATCTAGGACAATGATTATTGGAGAATCCGTTGAGTCATTTTAGTCCAGAAAAAGTTAGCTAGGTTTGAAAACGAGACCCTTTGAGTTTAGAGACAAGCCTGCAACCAATTGTGACCACCAAGAGTGATAATGGACCATTTACTGGATACTAATGTAAGTAGTCTCTTACGAAAATAGTTACCTCAATAGCAACTTGTTTCAATACAAGTAATTTACACTAAAACACCACCCTCAGTGCTACAGACAGGCTTTACCGAGACAGTCCACGTTTTGAGCACGTTATCCCGGTGTCCAGAGAAAGTTCTTCTGGACATCCAAATATCCGGATTTTGAGGAATTGTTTCGTTTGCTAGAAAAAATATATATCTATTATTTCGCTCAAAGTTATTTTCACCAGAAAGCGACACTACGTGCAACAAGCATGTCAACTGTCTTTCTGATTATATCCCATTGGAGGCTCAGAGATTCTTGCGATAATTTGTTACTTCCAAAGAGTAATATATTTTCTATGGCTCATGCTATTATTGCCTAATGCTGACATGTGCTGATCATTTTTAGTTTTTGCATGTTGTTGCCTACTAGTTCTTTAATATTACTGCACTGGGTGGTGTCTGATAGCTTTCAGTTTACAGTTAAGATGTCTAAAAGGAAATGTGTATACAGTGAACTCTGAGGACGGGGTACGAAATAAACTAAGGAAAGAAAAATCAAGTGCTCCTCAAGCAAATTAGTAGTTCCGAAAAGACAAAATTAATAATTACACTATTATGAGTAATTAAAATCCACATTTGATCTCCAGGTGCTGTATTATTGTTATTCTAATTGCTTTGTTCGCAAAGAATAATATGCTAATATAAAGAAGAAACTGAAAAATGTAGAATATTGTATTGTTCGGTAAGGTGTCCCGGTTATTTTCTTTTACAGTCTGGTCACCCTTTAGGCGATTGTGGTAAATAAAAATTTCGTACACCTTATAAATTATTATTTAAAATAAAATGAGGGAAATTACAAATGAATATGAGTCGATCACAATAATAGTTACAACAATTACAATAAATCAAATACAAAATTTAATCTCACTGAATCAATGCAATTGTAGTATCATGTCTACTTACCCAGAATGGAGACAAACAAATAGTCAAACAAAACATAGTCTGGAAAAACTCGATGCAGGAAACTCCACTTACCTGGAAAACAAGAAATAAACAAGTTAGACACACGGAATAAGAATTTCAAATTATTTTCCCTTATTCCGCACGGTAATATTGAGCAAGAAAAGAAAACTTAGCCTAATAAACTTTTCAGAAAAATTCGCTTTTCAAATTCATGAATTAGTTCTTCGTAACATAATTTTATTATTATAGTAAAATACTCCCAAACGGCCAACGCTTCCTTTTGAGGATTATTGAATTTGTCATCGAGATGAAACAGAACACTAATTCCCCTGGTAAACCTCGACCGTCAGCCATACATGAACATTTCTCATATCCTATATAAGATGTTTAGGAGTGAGAAAAGGCTAAAGCTGATGATGGCATATTATTATAGGAATATTTTAGAGGAACACATGAATTTGCTAATTTCTACTAAATATGACTACAACGATTATTCAGTTTTTGTATATTGGTACTCTTAAATTATCCGAGAATACCAAAATATATCATCATGAAATCCTACGTCATTTTTTACATATTCCAGATTTAGTTTACTGGACGTTGAAAATGCTCAAAAGTGTATTTTACAAGTTCCTTTAATCGTATCAAATCTGAATACTTAATAAAAGCAATTATCACGCAAACTCATCAGTGGGCGCTTCTTTTGAGATCGCTGAGAAAAATTTCAATGGATTAACTGGTATCCACAAATGACAACTGTAATACATGGATAAAAATCCTCAAATCTTACATAAAGCAACATTCTATTAATTTTATATTTCTGATATATACAATGATTTGAAGCGAAATTTACTTGCAGACTGAAACTGTTTCATGAAACGTAAAGCTATTTATAACTCCAGTACTACTCGGTTACAATACGATTAAAATTATAAAAATGTGGTACATCACTGTAATGTAACTTTAATGTTCGAAATTTAGGCCTATTTGTATTTTTCCATTATGAATCCAATGATGTACCGGGGAAATCAGACAATTTTAACTCCATTATTACAAAACTTTTACTCAAGCCACTGCGGTAAAAAGCGGAAGGTCGCGGGTTCGATACTCCATGGAACGTTTCAATTGATTTAATTCATCTTGTGGCACTATGACCCTGGAATCGACTCAGCATCTAACAGGCTGAAAAACCTTACCACCTTCATGCGTTGAATGTCTAAAAATCTGGAAGCCTGTACCTCCTGGAACCCTAAGGGACTTAATGACCTGTACAGAGATCACTTCACTTTACGGTCTCAAGTGGAAAATTAAGCATTTAAGATTTCTAACCAGATAGCAGCTAGTGTATATCTGATTTTACTTTTCTTTTGTCTTATTGAAAATTGTAGGCCTATATATCTGAAGACATTTATAGTAGAGGTACAGTAATTTGTAAAGTATGTACCGATGATTTGATATTGAAAGTGACTAAGCCAACAAAGTTTCTCAGAGAAGGATATAGGCCTATAAGCATTCATGAACCACAGATTATTGACTCTGTTGGGCAATCAGTCATAGGAGAGAGGTTCCATCTGGCGCTGTGAATTGAACTCCGGCTTAGCTCAGTTGGTAGAGCATTGGCGCGAATAGCCAAAAATCCTGGGTTCAAGTCGCAGTTTTTCTCCTATAATATTCTCAATATTCTAATTTATTAGAGAAGTCATAGTAAAAGTAAAGTAAAGTGATCCCTATACCGGTCATGAAGGCCCAGAGGGTTCCAGGTAGTTGAGGCTCCAAGATTTTGAACATGCGGTACGTGATGGTGGTAAGGTTGTCAGCTCTACGCACCGGTTGCCTTTACATCCAGGATTGCTCCTGGTACTCAATTATGTTAGAGGCCACCAGAAGGATTAGGCCAATTGAAAAATCTCAACGACCACATCGGGAATCGAACCCGCGACCTTCCGGTTTGCAGCGCAGCACCTCAAGCACTACGCTACGGCGTACCCCGCATGATCGTAGTATAAGATTTTTGAATTACCGGTAGACTAGTTGTGATATTTTTTTTTAAGTTTAAAGATTTGATTACGTTTATTTCTAGAACTCATATAACTGAAGAAGAGGCTGTAAACCGGAAGAGGAGATGAGTCACATTCGGGATGCTGTGTTCAATATCCACCTTGTCTCTTCACTGATGATCATGATTTGCCAGATGGGATCTTAAAACCGCATCCGCCTACTTCAGTGGCAAGTACTGAGACGTTCTCAAATACTTTCTTGAATATACTGATGTGCTGTGGTCTGTCCTAATTTACGTACTTTACTTCCACATAGGTATTGAACCCAGCTGCTAAGTAGTTGTGCAGTTGTGGACAAGTACCTATATATATCGGAACCACAAAAAGAAGCATCAACACCAGGCTGAATGAACATCAAGTCACTGCAAACTGGGAAACACGGAAAAATCTGCAGTTGCCGAACATTCACTACAGTCGGACCATGATATCTGCTTCCATGAAACGGAGGTCCTCAGTACCATACCACTATATTATCCCTGATTATACCGTGAAGCAATAGAAATACTCAAACACAGAAACAATTTCCACCGAAAGGAAGAATCAAAGAAAGACACAAAACATGATTTCCGGCTATAACAAAAACGAAATGTAAAAATAAAAATAAAAGAACTCAGGAACAGTTTAAGGGATTCAGTCCAATCAGAAAATAAGAACATGCCAACGCCGACCAATCAGCGCGCAGAAGACAGTATAAATATCGGTCCTAAGGGGAAAACAGCAGCAGTTGACACCAGGCAGCCATAGACACTCTCTGAAGATGCCCGACGCAGCTCGCCGCGAAACGTCAGCCAGCAAAACTGACCGACCACGGCCCATAAGCCCGGAAGAGTTGACTTCAACTGTAATACTTTGTTATCCATAAGATACCTCAAGATTTCTTCAATTTTCGGAATCTTCATTCGCATTTATCTCCATTCCATATCTTCTTCCTGCCTCCACCAATAGATCCAACATCTAATCAAATAATGTATGCTAACAAAATTGTAATTACAATGATAAATAAAATACTAAATATTATCATGATGTATTCAGTAAGTAGCCTAATAGTTTATTCTATTGCAAAAACTCATATTTACTAACTGACTTTGAATACTGTGGCATTATGCAAGTAGAAAAAACAATTTTACATTTTTATAACATATAAAATAATGTAAAAAGTTTTAAATATTGGTTTCAATCTCGATTATGATGAATAAGAGGTGTAATGAATTCATGACTAACAACTTCTTTTCGTGTTTAATGTTCTCATTTCTGAAGCAGCTCAATAAGTAAATTAACAGTCTAATAATGAAAGTAATAATCAATCATGATAAATTACATAATATTTACACTTTTTTAAAAATATGTAAGGTCCAGTTCATTGTTCTGAAGAAAGTTAACTGTTCCACTAAATTAAAAAACTTTCGCCCAGATTAGTTAAACCAGATTAGAGACCAGTTAACTGAAAGATTATTAAGAAATGTCTCTTTAAAACTGAAAAAATCTCGGTCGTTGTTATGAGTCCCTCTGAAATTTCAGTGTCAGCAAAAAAGAAATGTACAACGTTTTTTTTAAGACAATATACTCCCAAACTTTGTTTCAACACGCAGCAAGATTTTAGGCCCTGTTGAATGCACAGAAATATTCCTTTATTTAAAGAACAACTCACTTTAATTTTTAAGCTAAAAATGCTGCACACAAAAGAATAGTATAAAAACTTGCTTCATATATTTTCAGTTGGCACCTGTATCATATAACAAGGGTCTCGAGTTTCGAAACCGATCAGCTATCACCTTGATCGGATTACGAACACATCCCATACCGTTTTCATACTATCGATAAAGTATCGAATTCATCAACTCACTGTTCAGCTAGGGTAAGTTATCTATTCTATATCTATTAAAGCTTGCGGGCTGTAACCGTCGTTGCAATAGTCGCTCCAGATATCAAGGAAAAATCACATTGCTCACTTCATTTTTCATTTTTACGGTATAAATTTGTTCAAATTCAATCAAACAATATTTCAGTGAAAGTTTCAATGTCACATTGAATCCACTTAATCCACGTTAAATCCACATGCATCCACATTAATCCACATATATCTACTTTGAATACACTTTAATAGACATGAATCCTCTAGATGTACTAGATCGGTAAGACGTACGCTTGCTAATTTTCTAGTTATTATTGAATTTCCAAACCTTTGAAACCCCAATTTTGCCAGAAAAGGCAATACAGAAATGTTTACGGTAAATTTTCAAAATTAAAACTTCATAAATTAGTTATGAAAGTGTGTTATAAATTGCATAACATGTTTGTAATAACAATAACATTGGCTCTTGAAGACTTTTTGATAAGCCTATATGAATGTATCATCACAATCTGCAAAAAGTTAATTTAGTTGGAGTATTTACCTTTCGAATATAGGACAATCAAACGAAACGTGCTTCACAGTAAATATTGATTCTTAACACTTACAAAAATAACTACTGTCTGTAATGATACGAAGCTCAAGAAATAACTTCCAGAAAGTTACCATGGAATGTGATCTGCACCCTAAAATAGACTATGAGATTATCATAATCATGCAGAGGAAGGTAATTCTTGAAACCGATGGTATTTCTTACACATCACGAAGGGAAAGGGTACCAAACAATTTGCACCCAACCAAGTTTGGTCCTTCTTTAATATGACTTACTTAACTGGACTATATGGTTTTTGTCACAAGATGAATAGACTCGCTGGTGGGATGTCGCAGCTGCAGTAAGATATTACATGTTATCTTTCTCTGGGATATTATCATAATCATCATTATCAATCATTATAATCAGGATTATTATTTACCTCATTATCATCAATGCCATCATTATAATCTTGTCAAAATTTTAGTTAATGGCATCGTTAAAAAATAGTACTTATTCAATAATAATGTAATTGCAGTGTTAACCTGTTTCACATAAAAAACAAACAAAACTATAAAAATATACATTAACGTTCAAGTTTAAAATGCATATGATATAAGATCAACTATAAGTATTGTGTTTTTTAAACCGTCCAAGTTGGTACACTGGAATGAGCAACGCTTATCGAAGAGGATTTCTCCAGTGTGAGCTGTGAATATTTTACTGTTTACTTAGCTCATGTATAATTAAGTGCCATTGAAGGTTTAATAAATTTCTGTACTAATAAATAGTACAATTAGGCCGAAATTGTTTACTCAAACACACATTCACTGTTGAAAGCTTCATAAAAACAACACTAAATGTGACAGGTCGTACGAGTGTTTTCAATGCATATAAAATGAACGGAAAAGTCTACATGCTCTCCCAATGTATGAGAATTTTATTATAACAAAACTCACAAATCGGAATCCTCTGAAGGTAGCTAAGCTCATAAAGAAATTGAAACCACAAAAGTTAATATTTTGTGAACGTATATTTTACGTACTACGAGACAGTATCAATCTTCCTGCTTGCAATCACTGAAGATACATAAATTTTGATAGAGGTCTGGGTTTGTAAATAACTGAGGAAATGAAAACCTATTTGATTGTTTGCAAGAAACAAGATTTGATAATTCCAAGAATGATTCGTAATTTTGTAAATCTTATCAAGTTTTGCTTTATTCATAAAAAGGATATGCTGCTTTTGAGATTTAAGGAACAAAAGATTCAAGAAATATGAATATGAAGGAATCCAATAATATGGTGAAGTCCATACGCAAAGGTGTGATAGGATAGGTTAAGATCTGCTGAATCTGCATATGAGAAAGAGATTCTATATTTCCATCCCTTCGACGTAAAGGTTTGGAAGAAATTGTAACTTGAATATTCTTCGATGTTCGTAGGTTCCGATTCTCAGACGCTTGTGAATAGCTTATAAGCTATTGTGGGACCTCCATAGGGTGGTAATATTACTGTACGTTTCAAATACCGTGCAAGCACAAGATCACAAAAAAATGTGATGACATCTCTTCTGTTAAGTAACTTGAAAATATTCCTTTAGAGGAGTATTATCTTATTGCCATATTGTCAAAGTGCCATTAGCAGATAATGTAAAAGAAATTCAAGGGAAAATGTTAGGAAAGTTCAATTATGACTCCTAACTATATCGACATTCCCATAATATGTGATGGATATAATATATGATTCACACACACACATATATATATATATATATATATATATAAAATGTGATATTAAAATATTAATAGGACTAGAACAAAAATCATCTCTATGTATATGTATAAAAGACTGACTGAATGACTGACTGACAGAGAATCAACGTACAGGCTAAACTATAGCAGGTAGAGACTTGGAATGTTGACAGTAACTTCGTTTCATAATGTAGGTGCTCACTAAGAAAGGATTTTGAAAAGTTTTGATTTTAAATGCCAAAAATCAAATGGTTTTGAGTATACTTAATCCCTTTTTACACAGAATTATGAAATCCAAATCGCAGTAGGCATGGCAACATATTGTTTCCAGTTGTTTCTCAGATGGGTTTGGAAATAATTGAAGTGGAACATTTAGAAAAGCTATCAATATAATTCATGTAATAAATGAATATTAAATTATGAAATCCACGAAAATAATCCATTTACATAACTTTCACTACCCTGGACATAGAGAAAACAGTACGAGGTATGGTTATATGTATATTATTTTATCGCAGGTTTTTTGGGGTGGGATGTATGAAAGTAATATTGCATGTCTGTTTAATTTCATCCCCAAAAGGTTTTATGGTAACATTAGAGTGAGAAATAAAATATTCCGCAAAAACAATATGTTACCGGAATTTCTGTTTCTTCTTATTTGAACCCCTACCAGGCTTACTGTGTACAAGCGATGGGATGCAAAATTTTACATCCTCTATTAGCCGTATCAAGCGTTTTCTGAGGGAATAGTTTGAGTGTGATAAGTCATTCTTCCTCATTTCAAATTCTAAATACCTATAAAAGGACCTAGAATTTTAAAATCGAAAGTCCTTCATAAGTTAATTACGAATTACAAAATACAAAACCTGGGCGACGCCGGGCCTTTTAAGCTAGTATAGTATAATCAAGTTATTTTATCATGAAAAGTAATGGATGACGGTATTAAAACTGTCAAGAACACTTTAAATTCACACAAATTTGAAAGAATTCGAAGATATTAGTTTTAAAATAACCCAAATTCAATGTACCTTGAGCCAACTACATGCATTTACAGTAGGCCTACACTGATTAATTCTTTTAAAAGTCTGAGAATATGCAAACATTTTCTTTTAATAACATTGCGTTTTTATAACTTAACGAAAACTTACGTTAATCCAATATGAATATATTTTGCTTCTTCAGATTCTAAATAAAGTAGACTATATAATGATGAGCTTCATAACCTGTACTCGTCACTGGATATAGTAAGGGTAATTAAATCACGGAGGATAAAATGGGCTGGACATGTTGCACGCATGGAGGAGGAAAGATATATCTCAAAAGTATTGAATGGGAGACCCGAAGGGAAAAAACCACTTGGAAGACCTAGACGTAGGTGGGAGGACAATATTGGGAAAGATTTAAGGGAAGTAGGATTTGCGAGGAATGGTTGGATGGAGTTAGCACAGAATAGAATTGAATGGCGGTAAGCGCGGCAATGAACCTTCGGGTTCCATAAAATAGATAATATTCCTTTAGCTCACTGAGGAGTTGTCTATTGCCATTGAGTAAGTAAGTAAGACTATATAACAATTTTATAATGATTGGAATTCACATATAATTTGAAAAGAGTGCAGAATTTCCCGTCAAACTTCTGAAGTACTTATAACTTATATATATAGCCTATTGTCTACATACAATATTACATTATATCCCTATATATATTTTTATATATGCACGCTATAGTATGCAATTGATCAGATATCCCTTCCAATACTAACCAGGAGGACAATAGCATTAGAGATATATTTTTTCAGTAATAAGGATTAAAAATTTGAGGACGACATTCTTAACCATTGGGGATAGTGATAGTAAATAAGTTATAGATACGTAGCTTACTAGGAAATTAACTTCTCGAGTATTTAAAATCATATTGGGTAGTAATGTTGAGTTCGATCAATAAAATTCTTCTCAACCTCTTTTATTTTATTTTCCTAGGTTTTTCGGTCACATTCAACAATGTTCAGGGAATGTTGCTTATAGATTTAAATTCAATAAGCATTCTTATTGAAAGGCCTAGGAAAGTAAAATAAAAGAGCTTGAGAATAAAGGTATTATGTTATTATTTTATTAATTTCCAGATTAAGGAATTCTAAAATCCGAAGTTTGTACTTTTTATACCAATGTGCTTCCTTTCATTACGAAGCACCTGAATAAGAAGAAAATAATTATTGACAAGGGGAACTAGATTGGAATAAATGACACATTCCTAAGTTGATGTAATTTTATCTAAAGTAGAAGAAATTCGCGAAGAAATCTAAGTACCATAATCTCAAATATTTGAAAGCACAATATTACAAATGTACTAACAATTCGTTTTGGAGAACTCTTCTGTCTTGCTCCTTTCTCTTAGTGGGCAAAAAACAAAACAGGCTTGGGCAGGTAAAGATTCGAATGTTGGTATTCCTAAGCAGGAATCCATGAAAAACGGGTGCTGTCTGAAACTACAAGTTTTTCTTGTCCACAGCCTATAGTATGTTTCACAAGAAATTTATTACTCTTAACCTTTTCATTGCTACTAATGTATAAAACCGTCATCTAAAAATATTGTATAAAAGTATAATTGTATAAAAACTGCTAGTTTATATAAAATGTGAGGATTTTTCCCTCTTGTTATGATTGCCATTAATGGATACCAGCTATTCCACTGAAATTGTTCTCGTCAGTGTCTGACATACAGAATGACGTTTTTGAATGAATAGACTCGTTTTCCTTTCAGAATCACTCCAAATCATTATTATGACAGAAATTGGATATACAAGAGGTTTTTCAATAAAATATTTTATTGCAAGTCAAGAAAAATTATGTCTGGTTTCCTATATCCCCTATGTTAGGGCGAAGGACCCCAAGTGGAGGTTTCTGTTACCAATGTGAATTATGTTACCCTTATTTTCCGAGAGAGTGCAGAGGGACAGGTGGTAAGCCCATCGCCTCTTAATCCCCCTCCGAGAAAAAAGGTATTACTTGGACGTGAAAGGGCCGAGAAATTTTGTCCTGAGGCTCTAATTTAGGCTTGGAGTTATTTTACGTGCCGTAGGTCTAAATCTACGACAGGGACCCACAGCTTAAAGTCCTCCTCGGAGGACTCCGTGACCAAGATTTTAGCGTCCTGTGAAACCCATCGACCGCGGCCGAGTTTGATCCCGCAACCTTCGGATCCAGAGGCGGGCACGCAACCTCTAGATCACCGCGGTCGACACATGAAAAATTAGTAGCTATCTAATAACTGGTACAAAATCTGGTGCAATGATTAAAGAAAATCTATTTCACATATTGAACCTGTATATTGCGCTCTATATTAAAGCACATATTTTTTTTTTAATTCTTCTATTATATGTTTCTATATTTCTCTCTACAGACTATGGATAAGACTGTTACTACTACAATAAATGGGATACACCAACTGTGCTATTAAGTAGAAATTATTATTAAAAAGTTACCGTAGAAATATAAAAAATACATAACAAGAAAATAATATGAGCAATTAAATGACAATCGTATATTCCTAGCAAAATATATAAATTACATAGTAATAAAATAATACTTACATTCTAACAACACCCCTGAAAAGGGTTCAGGGGCGGATTCCTCAATGTAAGATTTAATCATACATGCAAATTACAATAACTAATAAACTTAACAACTATTTGTAATGATATTAAAATTAAAATAATACTAATGTTTAAAGAATAATACACATAAATACCAAACAATTGTAATATTTAATAAATAACTAATTTTTAAAAATAGTAAATAACAAATTCCTTAAAATTCACACACAATCCCAAATTTAAACTATTAAAGCATTCATAGAATCTCTTTAAAGAGTTGGACATAATTTCTTTACTCAATAACGTGCTTAGGAAATCCCGTGTCTTCAGAGAACCAGCTGAAGTAATTTATCGAGTCTATATTACAGAAAGATAAACACAAGACATCGCAACTAATGGAAGTATTAATAAATATAATATAAATAATGAAATCGAGACGGCCATGAAATTGATTTAGGTGCAATTTAGAAACCTGACTCTGTACAATGTAAGTAATAAACTCGGGTCTAATGGTATTGCAAACCTTATATGACTGCCGCAGTCATTTATTTTAAAATATAATATTCCTGTTTGTAATATTTCATGGCGGACCCGAAAGAGGGCAGCAGACGTGTCTGAACACACAGTGCCATCCAGCAGGCAAATCTGCTAACTGTTCCAATTCAATTCGCATTATTTCTCAGTCAGTGACTGTGTGTATTTGCAAGAGTATCCGATCGACTGTGATTTGGATGCTGCTATAGTAACTTGCAGTGCGCATAGCGCATTTACATACTGGAGGTTAGCTGCGCATATTTTTGAAATTGCTCGGTTCAGTGACGCCGGATCCTGTCCTTGACAGCGTACAGTAATTACCTCACTGCCATATTAGCGCTTTTTCTATTATCTCAAATTGTATTTCCATATAATAATATTCCGTGCCCGCTCCGCCCCATCAGGCCTGCCCTGCCCTGGGACATTCCGCCACCAGAGACGTGCACTCTCCATTCATCAGCACTCAGTCAGTGGCGTTCAAAATGCAACATCAAGTAACTAACACAGTATCTCTCTTATTAGCTCTACACACATTCTTGTAGATCGATTCATCCAAGAACGTGAAATAACGATATTACCAAAAATAATTTTCACCAGAAGTGTCCAGTAAGAAGTATCCCTTTCGAGTTAAAAAAAAAAGAACTAGGCCTACATATATAACTTTTTCATTAACTGTTAGTGTTTGTACGCGGAATAGCTTCGAAAAAAAAACTGAAAAAATAGTAAATATTATAATACAGCATTACTTATTAGGCCTATTTCATTATTACATACACATATTCATTATTTTGTTAGTAGTTATGGGAAAAAAGTAAAGTGTTCCGTATTACAAACCATGAAGGCCCAGAGGATTCCAGGAGATTGAGGCTCCCAGATTTTATACACTCGGCACTTGAAGGTGGTAAAATTGTCAGCCTTACGCACCGAAAGCTCCTGGTACTCATTTCTGTTAGAGGCCGAGTCGACCGCAGGGTCTTAGAGCCACCAGGTCAATTGAAAAACCCCAACGACCTCATCGGGAATCGAACCCGCAATCTTCCGGTTTGTAGCGCAGCGCCTCAACCCAACCACTACGCTACAGTGTACCCCAGTAATGGTACTAGCTATAATTAAGTGGAATATTTGATACCAAAATATATTATATTTACAAAACAATAAAGGATAATCTGTCACAAAGGAAATTATTAATTACAACATATTAATGATGGTAAGAGTTCAAACACGAATTATGTCATTATCAGAAGATACGAACGTTGAACTTCTTAAGTCGCTCGATTTAGCTGGTAAATATATAGTGCTCTCAATAAAGATTTTGAATTTTAAGAGACTCACTACTAAAAATGTGAAATCAAATTCCAACAATTTTAAGTACTGGACAATTTTAAATAGATTAGTTTTGTACTTATACATAAGAGTTTAATTTTCATGTTGTTATTTACGCTGATGCTATCAGCGCATGTATCCATATCAACTTAAAAGTGTCCGTTATTTAATACAAGATGATACTGAAGGTTTCCCATAAAAGGAATACGATAAAAAAAACAACAAAAAAAAAAACGCCAGCACGAAATTCACTTGCCACACTTTAGATATTGGGATGGATGACTCCTAAAGGAGGCCTTACCCTTCATTTAATAGAAATGCTCCTTGATCACTCGTTATGCAGGAAATATAAATATTTAAATCATAACAATTTGGAAGATTTTTCTTTCAAAGATTTTTTCTCTGTATTTCTGAATTGATTTAACCAGTTTCTTCTATCTTACTTAGACTACTTACGTACACAACGGCAATAGACAATTCCTAAGCAAAGTATAAGTACATTATGCAACGAGCCTAAATAGCATTTATTAAAGTAATTAAAATACATGTCCAATACTGTTTAGCGCGATCAATGAAATAAAATAAATATGATGCAACTATGATATATTTTGTAATTCGCCGCCAAGGCCTTTCGGTGCGCTTGCACCATCTTCAGGGCATCTTTTGCTGGCTTCATGTTTCAATAATTAAAATCAAAACTGCATTTTGTCACATTTACTAAATAAGATACAAGTCACAAAATTTCATAACAGCACTGTCACCAAATTGTCTTATATTATTAAGACAACAATTGACTTGCACTAGAATTGTAAAATATTCATTCCAAATATATCTATGGGTAAAATTGATTGTAACGACTGAAAGGTACGTTTATTAGTGAATTTTTGTGCTGGTCTGTGTTTACTCTAGGAATAAAGATAAATTTCTTAATCCATTTATTTTCCGGGGTACATACAAATAAATTCTTTATGTAAAATCTGTACCATTAATGTACGAATTAATTATTTTATGCAAAAAGCTTAACGTACCAAAAATTTCTGAAAAATTGCATTTTTTGAAAACGACATATTTAGATAGACACTTCTTTTCTCTTTAATGTTATATATTAATTTTTAAATTCTGGGGGCTAGTTCCTTAGATAGAGTCCTTTTGCTAAAATACTTCATTTTGCCATGCCCCTTAGCAATTTATCAAATTTCAGTATTTGTATTATTCCTTCTCTGCTAGAAGTTCTCATATTGACTGCTAGTTGTCACTAATACACTAGTAAGCAAGTGGAGCTATGCTGGGGTAATAATGAACTGTTTGAACATCGTATTTTAATGTTTATCCTTACATGTGTTTTCCACGTGTTTCAGTACAAGTCTTGCTTTCTTCTCAGTTTCCCGTAAGTAGGAGATCGCTCGGTATTCAATGGTTTAAAATATTATAATTCTTCTATAAATTAACATATCAATGTGATTTTGGTGTAATTTTGCAGCTTGAAATGTTCTCCAGTGCTTGGCATTGTGAAATGTTTGATATATGATTATTTTATTGTGTTCTAGATTTTTGTTTATAATGATGTGAACAAGAAAAATCAGTTTATATAAATCTATGTAAAAATTTAAAATCTTAAGTGACCAAAAACGCTATATGTTAGGCACTAGAGAATTATTCTGGGTACAAATTAGTGAAGATTTTGTGTTTCTATCTTCCATAGTTTTGAAGTAATCGTGTTTCAAATTTATAGTCTAAATTTTCAAGAAAACAATTTTTATAAACAAATCATAAATAATTACGATTTTTTGTGTGAAATGTCTTAATATACACTTTTATAATATATATATATATATTATAAAAATGTATATTAATGTATATATACTATACAAATGCATATTAAGACATTTCACACAAAAAATTCGTAATTATTTATGTATATATACATTTATACAAATGTATATGAATGTGTATATATATATATATATATATATATATATATATATATAATACAAATATATATTAAGACAGTTCATAAAAAATTGTAATTATTTATGATTTGTTTATAAAAATACATAAAATTGATGCTTAAAAATAAAATGTTCATACCTAAAGGTGTACAGATAACTTACTTCTCAATTGAGAGAAACTCGAGGATGTACGGAGGTCACACGTGCCTTCGAGATGGCAGATAGGGACGCCTAGAGTCCAAAATTTTCAGTGAGATAGAAACTTTCACCCATTGTGCCACAGAGACTGAGAGATGAATATGCTGTTGAGGCGTGAAACCTTCGCTCTGCGTGTGGAGAAGTGTAGACACCCTGCTGTCTGGGACATATGTCATTATTCTCATCAGCATGCACAGCAGTAAGCGACGTGCATACTAATTAACTACCAGATCATATCACTTACCAGATGCTCTCTTCAATCTTCCCTGTCTTCCGAATAAATCCCTTTATGAGTTCCTACGCGTATCTAAATGCTACATTCTCATGCCGAACACTTATTAGCCCCGCGCACGTTAGGCAACTTCTCTGACTGCACTGTCAGGCGGGATCACTAGTTTATAGCCGCAGGCGTTTTTATATACTTTTGTTTCATATTCACGTAAATGATACAGAGGTTAGTCCTGAAATACTGAAAAAGCAATACCTCGTGCTCGGGGGCAGTTATAGTGTTACTTTTTATGTTTTACAATTGAAGTATAACATTAATCTAACTGATCAAAGTATTTTCAAACTTGCAGAACGATGGGAAACATGTGTGCAAAAAAAGGAGACTTTGTGGAAAAGTGAAAGAAAGGTCTGTAGATTGAGATGATATAATTGATTTCACTTACAAATAAAGATTAAGGTTGTGAAAAAATGTTGATCACGACTTTCAGTATGCCCCTCGTATTGTCAGTGTATTTTAATGGAGTAAATTTCAATTGATATTTAATTTAAATGGATATGATACAGAATGAAATGGTCAGAATGATTCAAGGTATGTAAATATCCAATTCGACATTTGCCTTTATGACTGGGGAAACCATAGAAAAACTCATGTTAAATTGGCTGGCCACGGGTTTTGAACCTGGGACAATTATTATTTATATAATCCAATACAATTTATTCTTAGAACAGTGTTTATAAGTACCACTCGATATTACGCTTAGGTCTATCCAAAGCAACAGAATCAGCTTGAAATTCTCGATTGCATTTCCCATATAAATAGTTAGTGAAGCCCAGAATATTTTATGGGATATAGTACTAGGGTTGTTGTAGTAGAAGCTGGATGCAGTTAGATAGAATTAAGGACAAATACTATACACTAACTTTAGGACTTCCGAATTCCGCTCCCCGTAAAGCGGTTGCATTAGAGTGCCGTAAACCTGACTATAGAGGAGAGATAATGATCAGAATAGTGAAATACTGGTATAGATAGAATTCTAGAAATGAAGGAATATGAAATAGGCAAAATTTGTTACAAATATAATTATAGCGTCAAATCCTCACATTCAGACCTGAGTTTCATCAGATAAATTTGCGAGAACGAAGTTATATTGATAAAAATCACAATTCCTCGTAGGGTTATTTATGATAAAACTATATATATATATACATACATATATTTCTTTTATAATTCTCTATTGAGATCTTCTCATTCATACTGCTAACATCTTCTTTATGTTCTCGATCTCACGACGTTTATCGTAATTTTGAAGTATTTTCTCTCCCACAAATGTCCTAGATCGAAATTCTTCAGGTCGCTTTTCAAAGCAAACGTTAACGATAAAAATAAACAATATTTTACAAAATTTAACTGCCTTCAGAAGATAATCACGAATAAAGAAAATTTTATACAAATTGGTTTGAAAAACGCATCGATTCTAAGGCTGGGTAGTGCCAATGAGGCTGTACAATTTTCATTCAAATGTCATGTAAACTTTTGAAGTAATTTTGGCATATTCATAACTAAATGGGTTCTACAAATTCAACGCAAGGATTCTAAAGTTCTACATGGTATGCCTAACAAAATAGCGCATGTTTTTTTTTATTTAGGATATAGTTTTTACAGTAAAAATATGACTTTTTCTTTAATTTGAGACATGAATTAATTTTTTTCCTCCTTTTATAGTAAAGACATAAGAAAATGAATGCATGCTATTTTTCTAAATATGTCATCTGTCCTACTTAAAAAAATCAGGCGTTTTGCTGAAAAATTGTATGACAAGTTTCATTTGGAAATGTGTAAATTTTCCAATAATAACTTTTGAATAACTCATGGAATGAAACTTCTTCACAACATTATCTATTACATCATAAGCACGTGTATAAAGCAACAAGTATGTAACTTTAAAAATAAAGAAAACAGACGTTTCACCCACTACCTACTCCCCTTGTAAGTATACTATGAAACACAAGATCTTATTTTAAAAATTCATAACTTTTTTATGATCCCTGAATTGACAAAAATGAATCACAGAATCAAGAATACATCAGTGAACATAATCTTTCAAAGACGTCGCTCTGAAGACGAAGAGAAAGGATTTGAAAAATAAAAGTTGTTTGGATCGAGCAATGCACCTTGATACTTTCAACCTTGAACGGCTGAGATTACTTCTGCGAGTGATCGATTTATCATAAAAGCGATTTCTTTGCTAATGTGATTAAATGCGGGGTCATTCACTTCAGACTATCGACAGGCTACAAGGAAACCCACTGCTCTTGCTCTGCATACAAAGAGGCCCTCAGAGCCATCTGTTGAGCGAGCTCCCAACTGCTAGGCGACCTTCACACTGTACCCAGGGGTGTACTGAACTTCACCAAATAAGTTATAATTGTTGGCCTTACTTTATCATTCCAAGTAATGAGTTTGGATACAGTAATTGTTTTATTCATGTTAAGATTCTGTGTAAAATATTTACTGGACCGTATTCTACATTACGTAAAAGGTACCTATCATATAACTGTTAAATGATTAAAAAAATAATTAATTATACGAATTATTCATCGCGTAACATGAAAACGAGTAAAGTGGATTGCTTTAACAGGATTGACAAATGAATAGGGTAGTCAGAAAATAAAAAAGATAAAACCTTTAAAAAATTCAAAGAAATAAGTTCATAAAAGATATAAGATATAAATATATTTATTACTTATTATCGAATAAACTATCGAATGCTGGTATTAAATACATGATTTTATGCCTACTACAATTACATTTACATCTCAGCATCCAGACCCCCAATAACTCCGTAAAAGAGGGATCCTCCCAGATCATGAGTGGTATCACTACTTTCAATGGCCTACAGACTAAACAAGAACTGTACTCGTGACAATGAGTCACCATCAAACCGGGATTTCACTCCCTCCCAAATATAGCATGGGAATATCGCGATATCTGCTGGGCAAGTGACAACCGCAAACGCGGGTTCAGTATTTTCGTGTATAAACTGGATCCGGCAAATCTGAACCAGTCTCTCTCTCTCTCTCTCACTCCAAGAATCTGGTATAGGAAACGTAATATTTTTGGGCCAAAAATTTGGCCATTTCACTCACTTTTTGGAATAAATAACTAATAAAGATATATTTCATTAAGTAAT
Source organism: Ectobius pallidus (assembly GCA_964059195.1). Classification (NCBI taxonomy): domain Eukaryota; kingdom Metazoa; phylum Arthropoda; class Insecta; order Blattodea; family Ectobiidae; genus Ectobius; species Ectobius pallidus. The sequence goes on along the minus strand of CAXKWD010000004.1, from coordinate 49,288,949 downwards.
ACCATTTAATTTTGTATATGTGAGATTATGTGTGTTAGTTTGATACTTCCATTTTCGCATCTCTCTTTAAACCCTTTTGACAACAGACTCTATAGTAAATTAGCCTGAAAGTATAACTATGATCAACCATCTTCTAATATAATATTTGAATCCGTGTAAATCGCATTGAATTGTGAAATAATTAATTGAAGGTGGCTTTGCTCGGTTGCTATAGCAAACTTTTTTCTTGGCATAGGTGGGCGAAGGGGGAACATGATTTTAGCCTAAATTTAAAAAATGTGAGTGGAAAGCCACGCGATATAAGTGAAACTTCTTTTAATTTTTGGATTTTTTCAATTTTGGATTTTTGGATTTTTGGATTTTTTAATTTCTGATCTTTTAATTTTTTAATTTTGTAATTTTAGATTTTTATTTTGTGATTTTTAAATTTAAATTTTCGATTTTTTAAATTTTGGATTTTAAGATTTTTAAATTTTGGATTTTTTAATTTTGGATTTTGGGTTTTTTAATTTTGGATAATTTTATTTTTTAAATTTAGGATTTTTGGATTTTTTAATTTTGGATTTTTTATTTTTTTTTATTTTTTTTTTTGGATAAGCCTATTTATTGAGTTGGTTGTTTTCTGTGCAGTCCGTTCCGTCACACCCCACTAATTTCATGACGACTTTGTTCGTAACGCAAGTTTGGGTTAGCTCTCGATTTACTCCTAGCGCGGCTAAAGAAGTTTCACTTCAAAATCAATTATTTGGATAAAACTCACTATGCGGTTTTTTGGGCTAGGAACTCGAATTCGAGGTTCTTTTTTTTCCGCGGGCGGTGCACTTTAATAGTGAAATGCACCTCAATTCCGGATTTTTATCTTTTTATTTATAAATCGTTTTAAATGTTTATGCATGGTTTGCGTGTGATGTTGAGGTTCATGAAACTGTGGTTTAATTTAACTGTTTCATTTCGAATCGGAATTGCCCATATAGCGGCTCAAGATTTGTTTTATTAGTTTTAATTACACTGCACAACACATTTGAACTTGTTGCTGTCCAATAATGAAACTATGTGATTCTGTATAAACAAAAATGTTCTTAATTCATATATCAAAACCAAAATGGTCCATCATGTACCGTTTTTGTTATTTTCAAACTCTTCATCACGAAAGACTGCTTTAATTTGTGGGCCAATAAAAACCCCTTCTTTTACCTTTGCCTCACTTAAATGTTTGAATGTGTTCCTGAGATGCAAGAAACCCACTTCTTCTCTGTCCAGAGCTTTTACACATATTTTCATCAAACCGAGTTTAATGTGCAATGGTGGAAGAAAGACACATTGCTGATTCACAAGTGGTTTATGTGATATGTTTTTTGTGCCAAGAATGATTTTTTTATTGCAGGCCACTGTTTATACGGATGTAGTGATTTTTTTGTCATGGCTGTTCCATTCAGAGAAAGCAGAATTTAGTGTATCCCTGGATCCTTACGTAAAAAACAAAAATGTGGATTTTTAGGAAAATGTTACGTGGTAAACAAAAAATAATTACAGATTCGTTATTTTCATAAAAATATGCAAGACACACATATTTTCATCTAAAGGATATTTTTCACGTTGTACAGTGTTATTTGTATTTACTATGTCAATCAATATGATTAAAGATAAAATTACATAATTAGTCCAATTTATGTAAAAAAGATATTATTGTTAATAAATATAATGTTCCAATTTTTTACGTTAAATAAATTATTTAAATGAGTAAATAATGCTACAATGCCTTCGGGTGAAATAGGGTTTTGTGTAATGTGGATATTCAATAATAATGCATTTATTATGTAGTAGTAAGACACTACCAGGAGGCTAAGTTAATAACATTTCATTCGGCTACACTACAAAGCCTTCAATTATTTTGTTGGGAAAATGTACGTTTGCCTGGATACAAATGACACTGATCGCTTCCAAGGAGAGGTAGCAATAAATAAAGAGTACAAAGTTCAGAAGCTTACTGAAGGTTTCATTCAACAGCCTAAATCTTCTTAGAGAGGGATCAACTTTTCACTTTCCTACAGGCGCGTGTTTATCGAAGAGGTCGAGGGATGTAAGACGCTGGCTCAGTATTTGTTTCACAAATAAAATTCTACACACGTGGATGTATGTCACGAAAACAACTTCTGCAATTTTTGCATACACGGTTTTGCTATATATTACATCAGACTTCAGAAGATACTGTAATAATCCTAAAGCACTGTTTTAGTAGGACATAAAAATTTTATTGGACATAAAAGCAGTCTGTTATCGTAAGAATAGGAAGAAAGTTCACTATCAGTATCTGAAGAAGATCATTAAATGGATAGGCTAAAGCAGTGTGATCGATATTAGTAATCTACTTTAAACAGTAAGAAGGGAAATTATTTCGACTGTTCCCTTAATAAGTTACTCTTTAAATATTGGTATTATATTACTTTCCATTTTATACCTTCAAATAATTAAATTAAATTAAATAAGAAATGTCGCATAATACCTCACAATAATTTTTATTACGAATCTTGTGATACAGTTTTGTAAAATATATTAATACCAGGGCTGAGATTTAAAATCTTATTGTAGCGTTAATAGAGCAAACCGGCTCAATAATATATTCTGCACTTTTATTTAAAAAATAAGTCTATGAATCATAAATTTAGGTTAAAATCTTAAAATGTTAAAATGATATTTTGGTTGTTCTTTAGTGGTTTGTAATGTATACTCAGTACAGTTGGAGTATATGCCTGTTTATTAATTATAACTAGACCTGGGATTTTAGGCTCTAAAAATATTAGTTTTAGGCACCTAAAATAGGCTTTTAAAACAAGTAGGCTGAATAGACTTTTAAAACAAGCAAATAGGCTTTTAAAAGATAAAATAGGCACTTGAAATATGCTTTAAAAATGTGTAAATAGGCAGAAAATAGACTTTTTAAATACTACAATATGCTCTTAAACTGTAACGTGATCTTTTTTTACTGAAAGAAACATGGTATACCTATTCTTAACAGAAATAATTGCAAAATTAAGACAGAATTAAAAATACATTTATCAAAAACAGTTTTGGATTATATGTCCCTTCTTACTATATACCTGCTACTTGTTGTTTTGAACGAATCCTCCCCCGTCAGTCAGCATTCCTTTGGCGACAGTTGTTTGGGAAAATCAAGTTTCTGTGAAATACCCACCCTCTGCTGTTCTGCCCTTCGTTCAGGGATGTCCATTAAATGATTGTAAAAGTTACAAAGTTGAATTTTATTTTAAATGTACAAAATAGGCATTTTAGGCTCTAAATAGTAAAAATAGGCTCCAAAGATCCAAATAGGCATTTTAGGGCACTATAAAACTCTGTAAATATAAGTGATATATCATGAAATGTCAACATATCTAAAAAAAATGTCATGTTATTTCATAAGGAACAAAATAGTCATTTGCCTTAAAATCCCAGGTTTAATTATAACATAACATCTTTTTAAAAAATCCCAAGGTTTTTAACCTAATAGTCAGTTATAAAGAACTGCTATGGCTAATGTGCTCTTGTTCAATTGATAAGATTTATTAACACAGATTATTTTCCGTAAAAGTACAATATTTAAGTACAATATTTGGGAACAAAATATTTTAGTGTACTGCCTATTAACACTACAATAATCTTTTAAAATCTCAAGCTTGATAAAAATAATTACATTTTATAAGACTGTATCACAAGATTCATTGTATAACATGGTAATTGAGACTATTGTAAGCTATTATTCAACGCCCTGGTTTTATTTAATTTAATTATTTGAGGGTATAAGGTGGGAAATAATATAATAACAATACATAAAAATTCCTTTCATTACATTAATTATTAATTATTCTTTGAATCCCACCAATAATGGGTAAGAAATTGATATCAGTTAATCGTTGAGATGAAACTGTTCCGTTATTTTTATATCACCACTTTAGGTTGTAAGCCGGTCTTTTCATGTGCAGAAAAATATCCGTTGAGCTTCACTTCATCACAAAATGTTTGTTGTGGTTAATTAAAGACTGTTTTATACTGCTGTTTAGGGCTTAATCGAGGTACAGGAATTTATTAATGTAATTATTTACTACTGTTTCACATCGATTGCCTATCATTAGTTGAAGTGTGAATGTGTAATATAAGATATGTAATTCTGATAATAATGGACAAGTATGAACCAATTCCTTACAGGTTCTCCAGTGGAAACTTAGAGCTTTAAACGTAGGATATCAACACTACATTTTAGAGTAATAATGAAAAAGTTATGGCCCAGTGGTTTTACAACAAGTGTTCCATATCGTCTCGGTCCAGGGGGTTGTTTTTTGACGACCTGCAAACAACACTAGTATTGGCGGGAATACAGTAAACCGCTTGTAGACTTTGTTCCTAAATGGGTGGATATCATTGCAGGGATATTAGCAGGATTTTGGTTCGGGAAGGTCACGCCGGAGGTCGGAGATGTACTCTCTTGATTAAAAAAGAATTAGCATTCAAATTTATTTTTAGTTTAATGTGTTTTTTTAGTTATAAACATCATAGCTTTTATTAAGTTACTTAATCTTCTACATTTTCTACTGTTCTAAATAATAATTGATTCCAAAATACAATTTTGAAGAAAGGTATTAAAATTAAATTTGAAGGTTTCAATTCACAACTGTTAATAAAAGCTGATAATAATAATAATAATAATAATAATAATAATAATAATAATAATAACAAGTCTAACATAAAATGCCACAAGGGTCAGAAAACTATTTAAGAATACTAAGGGAGAAGTACATTTTTACTGGAAAAAATTTCGTAAATTTTCTTTTTCCATTTCGGAGGGATCCTAGATAATTATTATCATAATTTTCCTCTTCATCTTCAAGTAAAGAATCATCATTAAATTCTGTACAATTATTCTAGTAGCCTATTAATATAAACAAAAAATAAAAATGTAGATTAGTGATATATTCTTGCGACATTCCTGTTCTGTTGGTTTCAATGGTGTTCGTGACTGCGATTTGAATTTAGCCTAAAGATGAGTCAACTAGAGGCGGTGTTTCTATTGTTAGAAATATATATATATATACAAACTTCGGTGAAGTAGGACACTTCTGTGAATTTTCTCTACATGAACATATCTCGAAAATTTAAATATAAAGAATTTTATCGGTAAACAATACGTTTATTGTCGAATAAAAAGATATTATGGGAAAAAGTAATATTTTCTTTGGAATTCCGATGCAAAGTTTTTGGGAACTTTTACTAAATGACCTGCGGAAGAGTAATTTATTTCCAAACAGAACTGGCCAACTTTTCGCAATAATACGCAGGGATATTTCTTTTGGGTATGAGATCAGTACTGAACTCAAATCTGTAGGCACTTTATAATAAAATATAGAGCTATCTATATGAATGTCCACAAATGCCGTAATCTAAATTCGCTTAGTCTTATAGGCTATTCGCAGCACTCTCGCACATCTGAAGAAATAAACACAGATATTGAAATGTGGAGATAGAAACTGAAGGCATATTTGTGGGATACATAAACAAGAATCTTCCTATCTAAGATGGAATTATTTGTTATTCTTCTGAATCGATCCCTGCACACTCTCGCAAACTTTACTTTGTCTTGGTTCGTTGGAATCATATTCTACAAATGTTTAAAAGTTTCACTTCTACAAAGAATCTCTTTCTGTCTCGCTTGAGATCCACTTCACTTGCATGCAGTTTGTTTCAGAAAGACTCTTGAATTCTTTCTAGTTCACTGGGTTAGCTTGCATTGTATTCTCGAAGAAAAAGATAAGATAAAAATAACAGATCAACATGTTACACTACAGGTAACTATTCAAATATCGTGGATTCCTGACCGTGTCTACATCATACAAAGCAGTAACATGCTCTTCAATTACTTAATCACGAGGGTTAGGATTTTTAGGTGCAATTTCCAAACGGAAAAGAGGAAGGGAAAAGTACCAAATATAAGGCAAAAGAGGGGAAAAAAGGTTAAACTTTTTAAAAATCAAATTTACATTCATGATCAGTTTAACTGTAGATGTATCTATTACAATAATCCGTTCTCGGCTTCAACTGAAGTAAAGAACTTTAACAAACCGCAATATATATATAATAAGTTTTGCCCTGACTGGATATGAAATACCTTTTTACACAGAATAATCAAATCCAAATCAAATTCCATGTACAGTTGTCATGACAACAGTGTACTGTTGGCAGTGGCTATAGGCAGCTTTGGAAGTAAATGATAGGGGACTTTGACAAATTAGAGAAGCGGTTGTATGGTAAAATGAGAGTGAGAAATAAAATATTCCAAACAGACAATATAATTTTATGTTACCGGAAATTCTGTTTCTTCTTATTTGAACCCCTTCCAGGTATGATGTGTAGAACCCATGGGGTGCAAAATTTCTAAATCCTCTATGAGCCATGAAAAGCTATATCAAGCGTTTTCTGAGGAAATAGTTTGAGCGTGATAAGTCGTTCTTCCACATTTCAAATTCTAAATACCTATTTAAGGACCTAGAGTTTGAAAACCGAAAGTCCTTCGTAAGTTAATTTCTAATTACAAAATACAAAACCCGGGCGACGCCGGGCCTTTTAAGCTAGTGCAATATAAAACAAGAAATAAAACAAATACAGTTTAACTATCAACTTCTACATAGAACAATCAAACTGTTAATAACAAAGACTTCAGTTTAAGGTGCATGCCTTCACAAGCAGGAATAGAACCCGGACCATCGTCCTGTTACTCATGTTAACCCCTAGTAATGACTGTGGGAGAAAGGCATTCAAGAGGTTTCAGAAGGAGTACAAGCAGTGTACTGTGGGACACATAAACCTCAGGGGATTGCGGGGAAATAAACGACGAGACTCTGAACTCCAGACTCTGTAATCAACATTTCACAATCTCAGACATTTGCCAAATGAGTGTTTTATGGGGCCGGGTGCAGGGGGGAGATATAAATTTTAACTCACAATCGTAAAATTCCCGTTTTATTTATAATAGAAAACCCATTTAATTACATTGTCTTTATGTTTTATACAGCAACATATATCAACTTGAACCTTTTCACTGCTAATGACGTATAAAAGCGTCACATAAACAACTAAGTGAAAGAGGAAATATAAGGTTAATGCAGTAATAATGTATTTAAAATATGAGGATTTTTATCTGCTGTTAAGATTTATCATAGGCTACATGGAGACCGCTTGTTCCACTAAGATTTTCCTACATCCTACTGATTTGAAATTTGAAACCCAAAGATGCTTTCATTTGATGATTGCTTATATAAACACATAAATTAATAAAACGAATGATTAAGACAACATAAAAACCACAAAGCAAATAAATAACCGACGTAGTACAGGTAAACCAAACGGACACCCCAAGAAGATTATATCAGCATACATTATTGTTGAATATGGGAAAATGTAAGCAGTAATTAATAGTTAGTTAGTTTTGAAGTCTTAAAAACGAGATTTTATTTTGCGAGTAGGTTATGTTTGCGAAACGAGCACGCGAGTGCGAATGTAGAAATCCTAGGAGCAAAATAAAATCATTTGATCACGTGCATCATACACTGTTATTTAGACAGCTGTTAAAATGTGTGAAATAATAATAATAACAATAAATGTTAGATTTATTGCAATGAATTATGCTGCATGGAGTCAACCATATAGGAGCACACAGACAGCTATTTATTGATTTTATGGTACTGGTTATGGGGCTGCCAACTTAAGAAGAACGCTTTTCACCCACCAAGCATGATGATTTTTTGCAATCACTGTGAAAAATTTCACATTTAAAAAAGGCTTAGTGAATTTTGAACTTCCTAATTTTTACGAAATTGAGTCGTTTTAATAATAAATGCAAATATTTTAAACGAAAAGAGTATTTTCCATGTGAAGCAATCAAAGTTGGCTACTCCGGAGTGTTACAATTTTATACCACTCAGTGGCATAATTTTCTCCTTTTAATTAGTATCACCTCCCGTTTAAAGTGCTCCTTTTACCTTCGACTGTCTAAAAATACTTATTAAATTATCACTTCACGTTTAGATATTGAATTGTAGAAACAAAGGTCTTCTATGGGCTAATTGCATGTTAGGCCTATGTCCGTAAAATTCGCGAGGCGCGAAATGTTTCCAATTCGACAAATATCTGCAGTATATCATTTTACTGTCTCCTATAACCCCGAAAAGAGCACTTCCGAATAACGAAAAAACCCGAATTCACATAATAACGCGAAAAGTAAACATAGCCCCATTTTATAGATAAATTTCGGCAAAAATGTGCTTGGGCGAGTTAATCTATTTTTAAACAATATTTTCCCTAATTTCCATTATTTCCTCGTGATGTTGACACCAAAATATGAATGCAACGGTCTTGATGGCAAAGAAGAATATTTCTCATGACAAAGTAGATCAAGAATGTTTCGATACAAAACGAACAGCTTATTGAGAAAGTCAATGAGGAAGAAATTTAGGATTGACGTACGATATAGGCCTAAAGTACATTAAGTGCCTTCTGGCACTATAATATTCTAAGGTCTTTGTCAACGTCATTTTTTTGTTAGTAAAATACAAGTTAAATAAAATTATTTAAAAAAAAATCATTACGATAATCTATGAAGAAATTCCAACAACAATTCTATTTTTAAGTAATTGATTTATGACATTTATTACAAAAAATATGTATACATGAATGTTTACACCATAAAAAAGAACATAGGCTGATTTGAGTAGACATAAAGACATATTTTATTGAAGGCCTCAGTATTTACCAAAAAAAGGATTTTTATTGGTGGGGTTAAACAGTAGAATAAATCGAATTAGGCCTATTAAATAGGGAAGGAAACGCTTCGGTTTAATTTATAGTGATCATCTCACATAGACTATGTTGCTGGTAAAATCAACAAAGCTTTTTTTATGCTCAGTGTGCTCTGTTATTGGTGCATTATGGAGATGTACAGGTAGGGGGAAAAAAAAGCGGACCGACTAAAATACCTAAGTTGCCGATATGAGCCACTGCGCATGCCTAGCGGCATTCACAGGATAGCTGGGAATGTATTGAAATTTGTTCTACAGCCGATAAATTGCTTGAATTGAGAAATAATTTCATGTAATTTGCATTGTTTGTGAAAACAAATGTTTCCGTACATCTCTTATATTTATTCACGTATCACAAGGCTCTGAAATCAGCTACAAGAGTCGGTACGCTTTTTTTCACTACCTGTACATTTCCATCCCCGTTGTGGTGTACTATTATGGGGAGGTCAATCGTAAATATAAAATATTCTTATTTTAGAAAAAGGTCGTTAAGAATTATTTGCGACGCCTCACCATCTTATTAAACTGTCATCAGTTTCCATCCTCCCAAGTGTTACATAATATGTTAAAAAAAATATTCATAAGATACATTTAGTGCTCTAATATCCACAGTCAATTAACTTGTGCTAGGTCCAATTTATATTATATTACTAAGTGTATGTTTTCTAAAACTCAAAATAGCTTTGAATATGTATCACTAAGTTTATTTAATCACTTACCTAAATGGTATTAGTTAAATTCTGTTCACTTCTAAAAGCATATTAAATCTATCTTGTTGGCAAATTCTCTTTACAGTGTACAGGAATTTTATGACTTGCATTTTTAATGTGTATTTAATTTGGACGTTCCTATACATTTGTTTTAAATGTCTTGGCAAGCATATTACGTGTGTATATCTGGTTGTAGAGTAGCATATTAATAATAAATTAAAAATAAAAATGCGTATGTTTTATGGTTAGTGGAATGAGAGACTATTTTCCTCTAATTTACTTGTTAGGCCTGATTCATTTAGGTGATGAATGTACTGTAAACAGGTATCCACATAATATATTAATCCATATCTCAGCAACACGTATGTTACAGGTTTCTTCATGTATCTGGTTCCGTTAACACGACGAATTTACATACAACCCAGGAGCCAGAGGACACAGCATGATTGCAACAACGACACAAGGAATACCTTAAATATTTATAATTAATATAATTTCAATTTAAATATTAGGAGCCGCGACAATGTAACGTATTCTTATGTTCAAATGTAATCTTCTCGTTCCTATAAAATTAAGTACAGTATATGTAAGTACAGTACCGTATTTTACGGATCATAAGACGCACTTTTTTTACTTTGAAAACAGAGCCTTGAAAGTTGGGTGCGTCTAATAGTCCGAAGTACAATAAAAAATAAAACTATGGTAAATATCGCCGGTAATACCATAGATTTTCGTACAACGCAGGTTTTAATTTAGAAGTGATTTGCACTGATTCATTGTACAAGGTTTTAATTGTTTATGGAATGAAATATATTATTCCCTTTCAATTTTTTGTTTAGAATCACATTAAATTTATTTTCCTTTAAATTTCCATCCAAAATCAAGGTGCGCCTTATGGTCCGGAGCGTCTTATAGTCCGTAAAATACGGTAAGTAAAATGTTCTCTATATAGGCCATCTATGCTTTTAGGATTCCAGGAGGTTGAGTCTCTCAGATTTTGAGAGATGAATGTACACCGGTCAAAATGCACTGAGAGAAAGCCGTTCTATTATACAGGCTTCTACTCCCATTCGATAATAATAGACTCGTCCAGGCCGGTGGAATTTTTTTATTTTTTATAATTTTTAATGCATATGATTCAACGTGTGTAATACCTTTCAAGAATCGGTATTTACCGGCAAGCATCGTTAGGAACTATAACAGTAATATAATTATGTTTTACGCAAGAAGTCTTCAGTATTAAATGTCAGCAAGGAATACTTGAATGAATTGATGTTTATTAATTGGTCGCGTTTTGTTCATTGAAAACAGTCATATTGATTACCATATATTTATGAATGCTTTTTAATAAGCTTAGTACGGTCTCAATCTAAAATGCTTTCAAATAATTTAATTTCAATACTTTTTATTAATAATGTACTACACATTATTCACGGGGTACGCCGTAGCGTAGTGGTTGAGGCGCTGCGCTACAAACCGGAAGGTCGCGGGTTCGATTCCCGATGAGGTCGTTGGAGTTATTCAATTGGCCTAATCCTTCTGGTGGCACTGTGGCCCTGGGGTCGACTCAGCCTCTAACAGAAATGAGTACCAGGAGCAATCCTGGGGGTAAAGGCGGCCGGTGCGTAAGGCTGACAACCTTACCACCTTCACGTGCCGAATGTCCAAAATCTAGGAGCCTCAACCTCCTGGAACCCTCTGGGCCTCCATGGCCTGTATAGGGATCACTTTACCTTTTACACATTATTCACTAAATGTTCATTATATATGCAACTCGTGACTTAAAACTCATAGCATTAGCTATGATAATCTCTTTTGTAAGAAATCTATAAATTGATAAATCATCCATTGTTTACTTTTAGGATAATCAACTTTTTCGTAACACCATTATGATCATCTCACCATCTTCAAAATCTCGTTCATGTTCACTTCATCGTAATCACCATCATCACCATTATCATCATAATCTCCATATTTATTACCACTTTCATCATCCTCACTTCTGTCAATTCCTTTGGTTAATCAAACAACGAAATATAGCCTGTCTTGCTGCTCACAGAATGCTTCTAATATCGAAGTATACAGAGCTGGTAAGCAAGAACCATTTTTCTCTCTACTAAATTATATTTTAATTAATTATGTTAATTAATTACATTATTTACATTATTTGTATTAATTAGGCCTACATATAATTAATTAAATAATAATTACGTTTAATTAATAAATAATTACAATTAATTAAATGTAATTAATACTAAATTACATTTTTACCTACCAAAATTTAAGTAAAAATATCCTCCTCATTACTTTTAAATGTTTCCTAATTTTTCTATTGGGGTAAAACCTACAACAATGTACTCAAAACGGGACTCCGATTAGTTGAAGCGATGCACTGTAATATGGAAAGTATATTTTCAGATAAAATTGTGGGAGTTTTCAATTGGGCAAACCCTTCTGGTTACATTGTCTCAACTCAACAATTTAGCAGGAATTAGTAAACGGAACAAGCTCGTAGATGAAGAAGGTCAGTGGCATAGGAATTATAATTTTGTCATCTTTAATTGCCGGCTGGCTGAAAAATTTGGACCTTTTAACTCGAGGCAATCTAACAGGCCTTTTAGCGATTATTTTACATTTACATTACAATACATTTAAGTGGGTGTGAATAAACAATAATTAGATTATTCTAGTTCAGGCAAAATTGTACACGGGATGTAATATTTAGCAATTAAAAATCAGCAGTTTTATGAAAATGAAAATTATGATTACAACGAATACACAATAATATCATAATATTATTGCTGGGACTACTTCTGCGTAAGTTAAACCATCCATACAAAGTAATAACGTAAAGGAATCTTTAAAGAAATTATTACTGAGAAATTCGAATGGAAGTGCAGTATGGCGCTTGCATATACTATTGCTTATTTTAATATTTATGAGAGTGCAAATAGGATAAGGTCAGTATTCGAGCTCTAGAAGCAGGTTCTTTCCATACAGGAGGGATGGGACATACGTCCATGACAACTATTTTTTATTTTGAAAATTTGGGACCATTTTACATTTTTAAAATATAGACATGAAAGGAGAGGGTATGGAATGTGTGTATGATGCAGATTATGGGCACTCAAAATTGGGATAAAGAAGGAAACAGACATCCATAAACATCCATATGGGGCTGCATTTTGTCACTCTAATGTATTGCTTTAGTTGAAAGCATGATAGCACAGATACCTACTCCATGATTCCTTAAAGTTCGGTAGGGTAGGCATTATTTCCCAAATGTTCCGAAAACTTCTTGTGGTATTTTCTGGCATTTCTCCCTTGGATAATAATTATTTTTACGTAAGAATGCTGTCCACATCTTGTCATGTCCAATCTGCACGGCAGCTGCCTCACAACTAAACTACAATCGCAGTCTATTCGTATAACCATACATCACAATACCGACAAACGATGTTTCCATATACTAGAGATGCCACACTCTCTCATGACATACAACATGTCATGGTACCATCGCCTTACTTTGAGAAAAAAAATAGTTGCCAAGACTTATGGTCCATCCCTCGTATCTATAGCTACGTTCTTCAAGAAACATTGGCCTACTAGTTTAGAACATTGATCAAGTCATCTGCGAATAATTTATTTCCGAATGTTGATGAAAATAGAGCGCAATATTTTAGCGTTATCTCGCGAACAGCATGTTGGGACACGTATCTGGTTCCGGTTTTGCAGGCTGCATACTCGCGTGTATCAGGGGCACGCGACGCCCCGCATAGCGCCGCACCAGACGATCATGAGCCTGTTCAGCAGGTAATTTGTATTCTTTTTGCGTGCCGCAGTCACTTACCTACACCTATTATTTTTACTGCACGTAACTACCTGTATGTATCACAAGTGGAGTCGCCGTGGCTAAGATGTTAAGGCGTTCTGCGAATTCAATAATGTGACGACTGTTCTTAGAATTAATGTCATTGTCACCGTACACATCCTCTGGTACCAAACTGCATTATTTAATGACCATCCCACTGCCCGACCAACCACCAGGATTGAATCGTTTTCCTAATTTCGCACTCTTATTTATTTATTTATTTATTTACTTATTTTATTCATTGAATACACAAATTATGAAACCCTATTTTCCACAATAACGCGGGTTCAAAACCGGCCGCGGTCGATGGACTTTTCAGGACGTAAAAATGCTGAGCAGGAGTCATCAGGTAGGGTCTTTAAACTGGGGGGAGGGTGTCCGTGTCGTAGATTTTCGGCATGCTAAAGAACTCCAAGCCTCAATTAGAGCCCCTTGTACAAAATTTCTCGGCTCTTTCACGTCCATGTAATACCTTTGTTTCCTGCGAGGTTTGTGCGGCAATGGGCTTACCACCTGTCCCTCTGCTCTCTCTCGCAAAATAAGGATAAACAAATGAATGTAGATACCGAAAACTCCACTTGGAAGCCCTATTCCCCCAACCGGGGTGCTACATGGATGAACGAATGTGAGCGAAACACTAATATTTTACACAACGGAGTTTTAGGATTAGAACTGAAACTTTTATGTACATAATATATAGGATTATGTTACATAATAACTTATGATGGAAATATTTAGCTTACAAGACACATCCATCCTTCTTGATAGACTCAATATAAATCTTAAATTATAAGTTCTTAAGAATATATCAAATAATATTATAACACCTCGATAATAACAAGCTTTGTAAAATAGCCTACATTGTAAAGTGGTTAGACATACGGTATATTCACCCTCTTCATCTGATGAGATTTCGCAACAGCAGTTTAAAAACGTATAACTTACAGAGTGAAAGTAGTATAACCGAGTAGATTTTAACACTTGTTCCTTCGGTAGTAACACAAACAATTCAAATACCTTTATTATCCGAACTAAGTTCTGTTCGCAGGAAAAAATTGTCCCTATACGTGCATTACTTGATAAACATTATTGGTTCTGTTATATTTTTGTTCACATCAGCAGACAAAAGGATAAGAATACACTTTTTATTTGCCGGTTTTCTATAAATTGGAAATTTTTAAGCAAATTAAATACGAAGATTGTTACGTGGACCACTTACTCCATGCAGTTTGGCAACGTAACGGCCAGCGTCGTTCGTCACGTATTTTTTTTTTTTTGTACGTGTGAGAACAGACAACTGAAATTCTGAGGAGATTAACATATAATTATATTTTAATAAAAGGTACGGTATATATAAGATATAAGGTAACATAAGGTATTGATTTATGAACCTATGGGTACTGAGCTTTAAGCTAATAAATATATATCTGGTGGATATTGTAATGCAGGACTGCACTATGCGGATTTTAATAAGTTTATTTTACACAATCCTTTAATTACAGTAAATGGTATAAACGAAATCGGTTCTATATGGCACAGGCCAACCCAGAAAATTCTCGATAATCTCGAAGGGCCAGTCCGGCCCTGATAAAATCCGTGCAGCATTCGAGTTGTTCGTGGGGTGCAGAATCCCTAAAGAATGTCCATTGTAGCAATGAAATATCCTCCTTATTCTCCGCCATTTAACTTTTAAGATCCATTTAGAACTTAATGAGGAGAGGGAAATGATACTAATGATATCTGCATACTTCTTAAGACTTTGTCCTAGGCCTGAAACACTCGGAGGATTGCCAACATTACATTTTCCACGAAGCACCGCAAACTGCCGACGTTTATTCTCCTAACTGCTTACCCTCATTATCCTGTTAAGGGATATATTTACCCAATTAGAGGCAGTACATGTGCCGCTTTAGGTCACAGCCATAAAAGCATTTAAAATTCAAATGTCTTGAATATTAATCAACCTCTCGGTAGCAGAATTAGCAAATACCAAGCCTATAAACGAGCCTCCAAGACTGAAGCCTGCCATCAGGAAAAGTCTTCTCCTAGACTGACTGATACATTTAAAAGCAATAGCATGTTTTTATTTTGAGTTAGTATTTCCGTTAACTACTAGCAGAGGCACCCATTGTGCTCCAGGAGGATGGTTGATGAAATTTCTATTTTATGAATTTATATGCTAGTGATTGAAATTTTAGTACAATACACATACTTATCCTACCATAGGCCTATGTGTTATTACGTTAATTGATTTCACTAGAGTCACAGTTTGGGGTTATTTAATTTTAAAAATGGTTTACATTCATAAGTAGCCTATTATTTACTGGTAAAAATTTTAAGTGTCATGTCTGAATTTTTATAATAGCTTTGATACGTTTAGAAAACTGGTATTAATCCAGATTTATTTTAAGTTTCGTCATATTGCAAAGAAGAAAAATCTAGGCTATAACTTCCCGGTATTAAATTTGAAGAATTTATAATACCCAGGGCAGAAACTGTATTTTTAATTTAAATATATCTGATTTTGAAAATAGTAAATAGAACAATTAATGAAGCATGCTTTAATGGATATAATAAACATTTTAACTATCTACTTTAACGTCTCGGAAGTGGTAGCATTTTGAATGTGAATATAAAGCATCAGCTGAAACCAAAATAAAAGTTTTCTTAATACCTATTCCAAGTATCAAGTTGCTTCTTAATAGCAGATAAAAAATATAGGATTGGATGGAGTGACCATAGCGTGTTAACTATTAGGTATTTTCTGGCTCTTTTACAAGCACCACTAAAGATTTATCAGATTATACCCACCTCCTCCCTCAAGGATGAAGATCATACTTTGCACAAAACATTTCTTTGACGTTTCAGGTGTATGATTCTTGACATTACCGGTATAGGATAATTGTGTATAGAGATCTCCTAGAATATTATTAAACCCTTAAATGCACGAGACTCAATCATACAATACATAATCCCGTGCCAGAATGTTACGAAAACAGTTATAGTGTACATGATCAATTTGAGGGTTACTAATTATATAAATTTACTCACATTCATAGTATTCTCATCTAAACAGGTAATAATACAGTCAAGGTATTCGTTTGAAATAAAAACTTGATAAATAAGGTGGATAAATAATACATTTTAATACGAAACACTTAAATATTACAAAACTAAACAAAATCAGTAGTGGGCTAATTATTTTTATGAACTTTTAAGGTGAAAAATGAAGCGATGAAAGTGGAATATATCAAAGTCTACTTTTGATCGCATGTAAGAATTATTTTCTCAAACTATAGAATATTAAATAAATAGGAACCCGAAACTAAAGAATGAAAGTATAGTCCTTATCTTTCCTGAAGTAATTCACGTAAAAACTGATATCCTAATTGTATAGAAGGAAGTTATAATCAAAAACAGACTCGTAGTCATAGCAGAATTATACGCGGACTATCCTTTATCTTCTAAAGCAGGGATAGGCATCAGTTTTCATTGCAAATACTACAAATCAAGCATTTCAATTACTGTCATTTATTCATTTTATGAGGTAGGAATTTCATATACCTTGCAGATTGCCATATGCACAAAATGCAGGGTGATGCTATCTTTGTTCTAACCCTTAATTCTCTAGTGGCTGAGGAAAATGGAAAATTAATTGAAATGTTTCTTTCATGCACAGCTCGACACGTTTTTCTCCACCTGTTTTGCTAAAAGTTTTGCTTTTAGCAAGAGGCATATGCTGAAGAGGGAAACTTGTATATCACAAGAGTCAAGTGTGACAGTTAGCAGAACTACATGACATCGCAACAAAACACAGAGAAGTTCTGAAAGCATTTCACTTTGCCGCCACCAACACCTCGGTTCTTATTAAAACTCCCAGGCTGCCATTTATCAACGCTATAAATGCTTGCAGCTATTTGTAGAAATATTTTAATATATGCATTATTAATGACCCAGCTATAAAATTCAGTAAAATATTTTTAAAGTAAAATTGTAATATATTAGTTTACCAACTATCATCAGTGTTGTTCTCTGCCTTATACCTTCAATCATAATACGATGTAAATCCTTTAGTAACCATCCTGAAGTAACTGGGTTAAAGAACGAACAATTTAAATCTAAAATCAGAAAATTTATATGATTATTTCTCAAATTATTCCTTCTTTCTGTCATTATTAAAATATTTTCTATCTTAAAATTTAAAATATAGATATGATTTCTTTATCATAAAATTAATTTAACTTAAAGTGTTATATTATTATTATATTGTATTATTGTATTTTTTACTCATACATTTTCATTCTTATAATTATAACATCTTCTGTCCTTACTGCAAATTTTATTTACTCATACTTTTCTTTGTTTGCAAATCAATTATTTGTATTACTGGAAACAATTATTTTAACGTATTGAACTGAACTGTCCCCGAGCACAAGCTTTGCTTTTTCGGGTGACGTTCGAATTCACATCTGTAAAAATTTGTATTCTGCAGCAAAAAAATAATATTTTGTAGTAATATATTATTATTTTGTAGTAAAAAATTATTATTTATTATTTTTAAGGCACCATAGTAGTCTTAAAAAGATTTCTTACTTGTTATCACATGACATAAAATCTTTGTGATATAAAGTCAGATTATCTAAAATAAGGTATCTCCTAAAACTTTTACAATATACTCGTCACAAATATAAAATACTAACAAATATACAAAAAGACTTTAGATTAACATACTTTCATATATTTAATGTTAAAATCTTGTGTATCTACGTAGGGTCCTTCTTCATTGGTGTTAAAACGGATAAGAGTATTTCAGCATTAAGGCCATCTTCAGCCCTTTATCAGTACGTTATATCCTATACCTAGATGCTCATAGTATGAGCACTAATTGTGTACTCACTTTAGATCATTTGACATATCACAAAGATTTTAATGTAAACATAGGTTATGACATAAACATGTGATAATGGTAACAAATAGATTTAGGCCTACTATATAAGGGTACCATATGAATATGATATATATGTTTTGTGGGCATAAGGACAATACTATAAAATGAAAATATTAATAACGAATATGAAATATATCAATAATAACATTCATCACTCACACAATAACTGGGAATAATTTCTATCCCATAACGCTTTCAGTGGTTCAATAGTAAGATAATAGTTCTTTATAAATAAAATTTAATTTTAATGTAGATTTTATTAAAATAATTCTCTAAAAGTAACAAATAGATTTGGAAGATTACAAATAATCTTATTATTAAAGCAATTATTAATGCGAATAGGTTAAAAATTACAGCAACAATTTACAATTTATAAAATAGACTATTATTACCCAATCGACGTTCAAAAGTAACAATAACATAATCTGCTGCCAGCCATTGTAGCCAGGATGGCCGTCAATGTCGTTATCTCCTTGTAACAATATAATAATAATAATAATTTACTATTAATATTATTAAATTTTTCGCAAACGTTTGTTGACACTTTTGAAAGAAAAAAAAACATTTTCGATGGAATAATCAATCTCATTCAGGCAAGAAATCATTTTATCTGCTTGTATCCACCATTGTATATAAAACAAAACATCAAAAACAATCAGCTATGAAACTCGTGACGGATAAATGTTGACTTGTAACCAAAGGTTAACAATCACTTAACTCTATCGCGAAAAAGCCGCTTGCAACAGATGTGTTATTAAGTGCCAGTATGGTACTTTATGAGATTGTGTGTGGGGACGAAAAATGTCTGTCCGTCTGTCTGTCTGTCTGTCCGTCCGTCTGTCCGTGCGTCTGTACGCACCATAACTCAAGTACGCTTTTTCGGATTTTCATGAAACTTGGTATAAACATTCATAATGTCGATGGGAAGAACCCTATTTTTATTGAACCAAATCGGTTCACCGGTACCGGAGTAATGCCCAATTTAGTGCCTATTTTAATAGTATTATATTAGAAAGGCACCATAACTGAAATACGCTGTATCGGATTTTCATGAAACTTCGTATACGCATTTATGACGTCCAAGAGAAGTATCCTATTGAATTTGAACCTAATCTGTTGACCGGTACCGGAGTAAAACCCAATTTAGTGTCTATTTTAAAGACGCGGTAACTCAAACATGCCTTACCGGATTTCCATGAAACTTGGTGTACACATTTATAATGTCCATGGGAACATGTCTACTGATATTGGATAAAATCGGTTGAACGGTTTCGGAGTAATTCCCAATTTAGTGCCTATTTTATGTAAATATACATATTCGAAAGAATTTATGAAAGTCAAATCAGTTATCATGGCAACATAGTCAATTGTTTTACTGTGATCTTATAAGGATTTGGAGATTAAAATGCAGTTGGCTATGACAAATAACATTGTTGCTTTACATACGCTTATCCAACTAGACTGTTAATCTGACCCTGGTGGACAAGATGGTAACGTCTTGGACTCACATTCTGCAGTTCAATGGTTCAAATCCCGAGCCGACAAATTTGACTTTTTTATTTTTATGTGAGTGTGCGATTGTTAAGATATCACAAATCTGTACAGTACAGCTGATGCTGGACGATTTTAATCTGATTTAAAAAAAAAAACTAGACCTTTGTTCTTCCGTAAGCCCTGCTTAATGAATAAATCTGGAGCTCAATTTAAAAAATACATATTGTGCATATCATAATTGCAATGATAACTGATTAAACAAAAACATACTGGCACTTTGTTACATCAGTTTACCTGATTTTATTTCAATACAAACCAATCCGCTTGTGTTTTTTTTTTGTCCCCTCTATTATAAAACTTATGAGTAAAATATTGTTAAAATTTTTGTTTAATAATTTTTCCCTACTTAAACATAGGCCATATTAAACTGACCAAGGCCCGGAGTTAATGCTCCATCAGAAGACGAAATATGCTCTAAAATTCGTAAAGTACAGGTATGCTCCGGAACCAACGAAAGTATGCTCTATCATTTAAGTAATTTTAATGCTTTAGTTCTCTTGTTGGCTGAACAACATTAAAATTTAAAAAAATAGTACACAGAACTAAAAAAAAAGTTAATTTTTCATAAATTTCTTTAATTCGGTGAGAACAAATATTAGTAAATTGAAAACTAATGAAGCAAAACGTCGCTTTAATGTTATACAATCAGTTCCGAAAACATTAATCTCTGTACTATAAATAGTGTACAGTCTGTTCTCAAACCATTAACGTAGCCAAAAATGGTGTAGTGTTTGAATTGACAGAAATATACACAATATTAAAATCTGCCAAAAATTTGTCGTTAAAAATGTGAAAAATATGCATAAATATTTTAAAATCAAGAAAATATGAGGAAATATTGCAAAACTAACAAAATTCGCAACAATATGCAAAAAGAAACCATCAATTTTCCGTAATTTCTTTCTTGTCTTGTATACATTTTAACACTAGCACGTAATAGAGTGTGTTAATAAAAATATGAAATTTCATAAACTTCCGGGCCCTAACCATAAGCAATGTGCATAGAAAATCTGCACAGTTTTCTCTCTTCCATTTTGTTTTCAAACTTACTGGTATGGCTTCAGTCACATGGAACACACACACACAGATAGTTACATAAGTTGGAACGTTTCCTTTGTTCCTTCGTACTTCTAAAATTGATAAAAGTAGGTTAACATGCAAATGCAAGGGCGCCATACCATCTCCTTAAGATTGCGGAAATGTGGTTTCTGTGCATTGTAAAAATTGCGAATGTTTGAAAAGTATTTTCTGCAGTTGCATGTAACTGCTTCAGTTTTAATGCTCTCATGAGAGTTCTCATCGAATTAAAGAAAAGAGTCATCTCAGACACAAGTACATACGTTAAGACGAAGTTTAAATGGCCGGGTTCAAAGGACTCTCTAGTATTTAAATGACAGTACCAAGGATTCATGTAACCTGGATCACTTGTGTCGTTATTGTCCCGAACTGATCATGTCATACAAACTCGCCGGACACGACATCTGCAGCAGAAATCCGATACTTCAAGATGGCTGCGGCTGGCGCTGTAAATCACTTTTTTCCAACTTTTCTCAGCTCGATGGGACAATGTGGCCACAAAACAAACAGGCAGATGTCACAACGTGGCCCAAAAACCACATCCCCACAGGGCGACCGGAAATGATATTCATGTATCCTAATTTGGAAGCTAGATAATTCAGGGGTATCAAATTGATGACAAAAACCCACTCATTGATGTCACCAAGTACGAAAATGCTACAATTACAAGCAATTTATGAAGATAGAGATTTAAGTAATAGTGAATCAGTAAGTACCGTATATACCGTATATACGCTAATTTTGTAATCTAAAATAGGATGCGTGATTTATGCGAGGAAATTATTAAACCATTGAAAAAATGTTTAAATTTGATTTATTTGAATAAAAACAACATGCGGTAACTTAAAGTGCTCCATTATTGATATTTCTCAGAACTATAGCCTTGTTCAGAGTTGCTATGAAAACTTTCAATCTGACTTTAATATTTTTGGATATTAGGCTACGTTAACTTTACTATTACAATTTACAATTTATTGTTTCAAATTACACGAAAAATATACATAAAAAGTTGATACACCACCCGAAGAAGCAGAGCTTGTGTTCGGGGGTGGTTCAGTTCTATATATGAGAAAAACTTATACTAAATAATTACTTAAAACAATACAAAATTTAGAGAAGTATGACAGAATACATGTATAAAAGGTTAGAACATGTTCTTTTTACAATACAAAGGTACTATACTTCATAACATTGAAACCGGACCTCTTAATCTCAAAGGCTGCACACGAACTCCCTGTATGCGGTACAATAGCACAAGACAAATGTTTTCTCACTCTCAGCAGAAAGAAGGGCTTATAAATCTATGTATCGAATATAGCAATGTCCAAGATACATAGAATTAATTCTGGCGATAGGCAACAGGACAGTCAAGGTTAGTCTATATTTAAAATAAATTGATATTGAATCCATGTTATTTTTGAAAGAATTAAAGGAATAAACTGCCTATAGGGGTATTATAATACTCTGATATTTAACAAATAAAATAAAATAAATATATTTCAAGTATAACTCCAATTATCCTAACTCCAACTATCCGCATCGTCAATTAACCGGATAACTTTGAGTATTCAGGTGGTTTTTGCTGCAGCGAACTTTGGGAAACCCTCTTTCAGTGTCGATTGTTTGCGAAAAAACAAAACAAAAATCGACAGTTTGTCGGTAACATTATTGACATTATTGTTCAAGATGTGACACTTTATGTAAGTAGGCCTACATACTGTAAATTGTACAGTAAATTGTAGTTTATATTTTAAGGATCGACTTCTTTTCATGATTTATCCAATTATCAGGATCAGATTCGGTCCCAATTAATCCAGATAATTAGAGTTCTACTGCATTACTAAAAATAAAAATTTAAAATCTTTACAAATGTACAATACATACTAACGCTACCCGAAAAACAAAGATTGTGCTCGGAGGCGATATACTTTAATATTTCGATGTTGACTCTTGTCTTTGATACCTATGTAGGCCTAGTCGTGGTGTTTAAATCTTGTGTTACATGCTTTGATTTCAATGGTCTTAGACACAGTGAGTCTTTTAAAGTTTAGTAAATGTGTTTCCAAGCACGGCATCATTTACCAAGTGCTTTTTTATGCTAAACTTACGAATCTTCATTCATAAAGACTCTCTTGAAATGCTCTTCGAAATTATTTAAGCTGAAAAATTTAAGCAGCCGTGTAATTTAATTTGTGGGTTATACAGTACATGGTGCATAAAAGTGGGATGAAGACTATTAATTACGAAGATGTGCACTGCATCTTTCGCCCACGCCCGCCTTCACTACACACGAACGTGAAGCCATTGTCTGTGAGAGCACTCTTGTGGAAGTGAAACGTTTTGACTTCACACTCAGATCTCAGTTAGACTTTCTTATCGCTAGTCCAGTTTACACTACACTAACAGTCCATTAGCACTTAGTAAACTAAGGTCGCTAATATTATTTAAGATGGGAATACATTTTTGCACACTTTCTACTACAAGAGCTAGAAAGGGATTAGGATTCGTAACGAATCTGTAGGGACCGTATTTTTTTGGTTACACCGATAAGCGCGAGAGCTTACAAAAACAGCTTTCCATAGCTATATTTAATTTTGTACATGCAAAAAATACCACTGTTAAGCCAATTGAATCCATGAAATATCGCGAAATTTCTTCTATTGAGCGAAATGTCTAAATACGCTCGAAATTTATTTTATATATTTAATAATAATAATGAATATTACAGGTAAAATACCCAATTACAATGTTCATGCCAAAAATACAATTCATACATACATAATAATAAAAACAAAAGATACAAAAGATAAGAATACGCAAAAAAATAAGAATTCACAAAAGATAATACACAAAAGATACATTACAGCAATTTAATAAAAAGAAAAAGAAATTCCTAGCCACTTCTGGGTTCCAGCAGTTGCCAGGCTTCTTCTCTAAACACAGTAGGCTACATAATGGCTTTGAGTATCAAGATAAGAAAGAAAGAAAGAAATAAAGAGTGTTTTGGCATGGTACATTAAACCAATACACTAACTGCAATTTATTTTAACTAAGTCTAATAATTTTAATTCAATATTAAATTAACTTCAGCTAAAGCATTTACAAATTAATTTTCGGACATGCTAAGTATATCGAAATTTTAAAAATTAATTTTATTGTACAAAGTAATTATTTTATTTAGAGGAGAATTTTTGTGAATTCCAGTATTTACCCTGGAAGTACGCCCCTTCCATACGTAAACTGACGAATGAGCATAAAAATTGTATTTAAATCATAATATTTAATTCCATTTTCCCTTCATTTCTTAGAGTGTGTTTTCTTTTGGTTTTTTGGTACACCTTCCAGAAGGGAAAAGCGATTACGCCCAGTCAGCATGCATACGCGACTATGGGAGATGGAGAACTAGAATATGCCTGTTTATAATAAAAGTCCCATTAGTGGTTCGATTTACAAGCTGTATCACGAAACTTTTAAACCTCTTACTCCACTTAAAATCGCCTATAGAACATCATTAATATAGTACTTCGCCTATAGTACTTCAACATTAATATCACAGTTCTGGTTCTGCGATTTGTAGGCTTGTTAATGTTAGTATATTTTTCCTACTTACAACAGAACAGAGTGGAACAGTTTGACATATCTTGTAGTATTTATAGCCGATCGGTTGGGAGCCATTTATAGCCGATCTTAGTTTGGAGTGAATCTAGCTTCGCGTTACTGGTTTGTGGTGTGGGTAGTTTACTTAATAAATAGGAATAAGGGATGCCGGCGTAGTACTCAGGGGTAGTTATACGCTTGAGAACTCTTATCTAGGGAAGTGGCTAGAGAAGATCAAGATAATCAGTCAGGGGGCGGTGTCAGGAATTGTGGGAACTAAAAGTTTATATGCTCTTTCAAAATAGATATATATTCTCCAAAATTTAGTCTTTTCTGAAATGCGGAATTAATCGATATGTTTCTGTTAGATGATGTAAGTTCTGAGAATTATAAGTATGTAGTACGTCGTTTGTAATTCGTAAGTAACACTTTGTAACTTGCTAACATATGATAATAATTATTTCACTTTTACGCGCTGTTGAAAAACTTCTATTTACTTTCACAGGTAATATCACGTTGCTTCTATTTATATCGCGCGGATAATAATGTTCAATCTTACTTTCACAATTAATGTTTCGTTATAATAATAATAATCAATGTCTCTATCAAATTATATCAATAACGCGCTTCGACGTTACTAAGAAATTCTATTTATATCGCGCGGATCTTTTTCCCAAATATTAATATATTGCGAAGTTACTTAATCTTTAGACTGATAATATTTAATGTCGTCGTATGTCTCGTGTGTGTCTTGAAGGTCTGTAGTCGGTGATGTTGTATGATCGAAAGATGCCGAGTTGTGAGGGTCGTGTGCTAATATCTTTGTAGGTGGTGGAGGGGGTTAGTAGTTCCGATTGGTTGTGTCACTGTTTGAGTTCTTTCTTATTGGTGTAAAATAGTTTGTTCTGCTATACGGTTTAAAATAAAGTCCGTTTTTCGTCGTTAGAACAGTCAAGATGCGTGGGTCATTAATTAGTAGAGATGTCAGAATTTCCTTGTAGCCATGAAGTCTGTCAAAGCGGAAATGGGAGGGGCTGTGTTTATGTTTTTATCTATAACTCTGATAACTGAAAGTTATCATAGTTCTGGTCATTTAATCCTGATGGGCTAATTTATTCTGCTTCTAACGGTATTAATTAGTAATTGGTGTGATAAAAATGAAAATAGTTATTAATGTTTTTATATTAAAATGATGGAAAGAGTTAATAAAAAGTTCTGTGTAATATATGAAACTGTAGGGGATGTTGTTGGCTATTGATTGGTATAATTGGTTTCGTTGTCATTATTTCCTTTATGGAGTAATTAATGTTTAAAGTCAGGCGTGTTGTGTGTGGAATGCTAAGCTGTGGGGTGCATATTGTCTGTCGTACAGGGGCTATATATGAGATTGTCGTCTGAGCTGAGTACAAAGTACGGTTACATATGGCGTACGATATCGGACTGCAAAAGCCACTTACCTGAAATAGATAGATATTAAAGATAATTAGAAAAATAATAACAATTAAATAAATTATATTTATGAAGTACAACTATTCACAAAATTATGAATATAATGAGTAAGCAATGCTTCTTTTGGAAGCAAAAGTTATCACTGAACATGATACAGAGATATAATTCAGTAAATATAATCCCTACACACATCATAAAACACACTACGGGTACTAGAAGATCATGGTCGACATTCTGAACTCGTCTGCTTTCTTATATGCAGAGCCATGCTTTCTAACAGCTCACACAATATGCTTGTTATAAGACAGATCACTCATCC
Source organism: Ectobius pallidus (assembly GCA_964059195.1). Lineage (NCBI taxonomy): Eukaryota > Metazoa > Arthropoda > Insecta > Blattodea > Ectobiidae > Ectobius > Ectobius pallidus. The sequence goes on along the minus strand of CAXKWD010000004.1, from coordinate 49,262,581 downwards.
GTGCTCTTCGGGCTGTCTACATGCTTGAGTTTGCAATTACAATAGCGAAAAAGAAATGTCAAACCTCTTATGTCTGTTTCAGGGAATAGTAGCATATGGGACATTGTAATGAACCTAACTCTAAGGCATTCATTTTAATTTTTAAATAATGACAATTAAAATACGCAATAAAGTGATTTCTAATGTATTCCATCTTAGAATAGCAGAATAAATTAAAATGCGTGTTTCTAGCTTGTTTTAGATTATGTCAATTTACATTTGATGAACATTTTGTTTCAAGATAATATTTTCCCTTAAATATTGAAAATGTATATTGTATCTATTGCAGACTGTGGTAATGTAACGCACCATGTTTACCAATCGTAATAAATATTAATAATTTCAGTAAATCAATAAACAAAGAAATACTAATTCCAAACCACGAGTAGAAACGGGGAAATAAGATACAGTCTGTAGAGTGTTTAGGTAAGCATTCAGATAGGAGCCTATAATAAACTTTATATGGTAGTGAAGAGCTGGATCAGTAATATAACATGGACAAGTTTTACCATCAGCTCAACAACTTTAAAACTCATTTTATTAATGCCTAGCCTTCCGATGCAAGTGCACCATTGACGTCTTGCTTTGTAGACACCGATGTATTAATAGTAAAATTAAAAGCGGAATTTTCTTCCAGTTCTGTCATTAGTGTCAGTAAGATAAAATAATTAAAAGCTTTAAAAGGTTCTATTAAAACATCAACAAACTTCGATCTTCTTTCTTCTTGTTATGTAGCCTATAAATAAAATAGAATAACAAGTTGTTGTGCTGATAGGTACAAGTAAATGAGAAAATATTAGAAAAAAAGCCCTTATATGAAATACATTATGCTTTCTACTCTAAGCATAATTTTTATTTTGCCCAACATTCCAGCATAGAATACGCAAAGAATGTCTAGTAGCAAAGTCGTTGGTTTATATAGCACAACGGCGACACAGGCAACTTATAACTACTGTAAAAACAACGGAAAGGGTTTCAAATTAAAGTTGAAGACATAATTTTTACTGTACCTAATATAATAAACTCGTTAAAGCCACTTACCAGAAACAACGAAGAAGATAAATTTAGTAGGCCTGTAATGAATTACTAAGATAAGAAAAGGTCAAAATACTTCTTGTCACATCCTCTGAAATTGGTTTCTAGAATACAACATTTGTTTTGACTTTTGGTTTTGAGTCAAGTTGCCCAGATTCTCACTATAAAATCGATGTCTCACCATCCAATTTTTTGGTTCAAGAAGTTGTAAGTAACATTTCTATAAAATTACGTAGTATACTGTATTGCAAAAGAAGTGTGGTAAGTGCATCACTGGAGAAACGAGGAATATTCTCCAATGCACTCAATGCACTTGTATTGCTTACTATTTTTTCTGTGACGGCAATTTAGCGGATAATAAAAATTTTACTCACGTAAAAATAATTAACTACTTAGAACAGTTGTTGTCAAACTACAGGAGATCTTGGCATTGATCGATACATCTATTACACGAACACATGCGCAATTCGAAATTTTCGGCTGACAACCATCGGAATGAGCCGGTTGATTTGCAGCGATTCCACTAATTCTACCACCAATGCAGGAAATATTAAAAAATCCACACATGTAACAAATAAAGGGCGTGGAGAGATATAATCGTAAGGCCCCCTTACTTAGTTTTGAGAAATTAATGTTACAGTTGTATAAACTGCATAACGAAATTGAAAATGTGATCTGTGTTTACAAATATGTTTGAAGGGGGATGGTGGCCGAAATCATGTAAATTTCACAACACTTTTTTTAAGTACATAATAAGGAGCCTCTCGAATAATAAGGCATTTTTCTCTTTACTATACTAAAAAAAACGTATCCATTCAATTTTTGCATTTTGCAATTTTCTGACAATTAAAATTTTCATGATTAGGAACATGTTTCTCAGGAACTACTAGAAGGATATTTATGAAATTTGTCACACCTGTTTCTTGAAACATCTTGTACATTTAAGTGCAACAGAATTTCAGTGTAAAGAATATAAACAATTTTATGCTTGAAAGTGTTGAAACATCATGGAAAATTTTGTAAAAAATATTGTACAATGCAAAAAATCACAGAAAATAATTGAAACAATGTGACAGAAAGTTATTTCACTTAAATGTGTCTCTATTAGTGATCATTTTTCTGTGGAGAGAATCGAAAACTTTCATTTCGATGTAGGAAAAATATGTACCGAAAGATAGATATGCGAAAAAAATAATTAAAAAATTGACTACACCATTAATAAATCATTAACAATTTTGTAAAAATTACAAAAAAGCAGATAAAATCTCCCTAAATAGGTTATGTATTTCAAATTTCAGTGTGATGTGTCCCAAAATGTAGGAGACAAGGAATTGCAAATATGTCAGTGTAAATCTCCCACCGTCATAATGAAGTATATTCACAAAAGTTTTGTCTCCCCTTAATAACATAATGAAGTATATTCACAAACGTTTTGTTTGAATATTCATGAAACTAAGTAATTGTGGCTTATGACTATATCTCTCCAAGCCCTTCAATTACAACATGGTTACATGGTGATTTGGCAATGTTATGAGTGGAATTTAAACAATACGGCTCTGGATATATTACGTTGATCGATGTACTTTGAACTTTGTTATACAAAAAATAAATAAATGCGCATGCGTGTGGCTGACAGTGGGATATCGATATTCATAGGGGGGATCCGCAGGGGGCATATTGTTGTTCTTTTTTATGCATGTGAACCCGTGACTATCTATTATTCTCATATGATCTAACATAAATAATGGGACTATAAATACACACACGAACACATAAGGCACACATATGTTAACTCTCCGTCATCTGCACTTCCTTATTTTTGAACACACTTTCACTTTAAAATAACAATTTTTACGAAGAAATAAGTTTAAAGATTAGTGTTCCAAATTACCGTAAATAACCAATTTGAATTAAGTATTGGTATCGAATGCATCAACTATTCAGAAGTGTGTGAACGCTTTCAATGCACAGGTAACTGACCACTAGTGTACCAGAACTGCTTTAGGAAAATATTTGGGCCTAAGAGAGATGGAAATGGGGACTGGAAAAAACTGCATAACGACGAGCTTCATAACCTGCACTCGTCACCGGATACAGTAAGGGCAATTAAATCACGGATGGGCTGACATATTGCGCGCATGGGGGAGGAAAGACATCTAAAAAAATATTGACTGGGAGACCCGAAGGGAAAAGACCACTTGGAAGATCTAGACGTAGGTGGGAGGACAATATTAGGATAGATTTAAGAGAAGTGGAATTTGAAAGGGATGGTTGGATGGAGTTAGCACAGAATAGGCTTGAATGGCGGGCTCAGGTAAGCGCGGTAATGAACCTTAGGGTTCCATAAAATAGATAATATTCTTACAGTTTGCTCTGGAATTGTCTACTGTCATTGAGTGGGCAAGTGTGCCAGAAGTATTCACATTTTAAAATAAAACACACTTATTTCAGTACTATTGTAACGGGATATTAAACTTATAAAACTTTCGAAAACAACATTTCCTTAGTGAGACGTCTTTTCATTTTAAAATATTTTCAATATAACGGTATGCAAAAGAAATAAAATCAGGTAAACTGATGTAAAAAAGTGCCAGTATGTTTTTGTTTAATCAGTTATGACTGCAATTATGATATGCAGAATATGTTTTTTTTTTAAATTGATTTCCAAGTTAAGCTCCAGATTTATTCATTAAGCAGGGCTTACGGAAGAAGAAAGGTCTACCATCTCGGCCACCTGGGTCATTTTAACGGTCTAGTTGGATAAGCGCATGTAAAACAATAGTGTTTTTTGTCATAGCTACCTGAATTTTAATTTCCAAGGCCTTATAAGATCACAGTAAAACAATAGGCTATGTTGTCAAGATAACTGATTTTCATTTTTTTTATAAATTCTTTCGAATACGTATATTGCCATAAAATAGGCACTAAATTGAGCATTACTCCGAAACAGATCAACCGATTTTATCCATTATGAATAGACGTCTTCCCATGGACATTGTAAATGTGTATACCAAGTTTCATAAAAATCCGGTAAAGCGTATTTGAGTTACCGCGTCTTTAAAATATACACTAAATTGGGTTTTACTCCGGTACCGGTCAACAGATTAGGTTCAAATTCAATAGGGCACTTCTCATGGACGTAATAAATGGGTATACCAAGTTTCATGGAAATCCGTTACAGCGTATTTGAGTGCCTATTAAAATAGGCACTAAATTGGGCATTACTCCGGTACCGGTGAACCGATTTGGTTCAATATCAATAGGGTTCTTACCATCGACATTATGAATGTTTATACCAAGTTTCATGAAAATGCGAAAAAGCGTACTTGAGTTATGGTGCGTACAGACGCACGGACAGACGGACGGACAGACAGACAGACAGACGGACAGACATTTTTTCGTCCCCCACACAATCTCATAAAGCACCATACTGGCACTTAATAATACGACAAATTTGAGCATATTAGCTCCGAAACCCTAAAAAATTGCAAATTATTTAAATTTTTAATCAGTCAATCATTACTTCATACAAAAGTAAAATAAAGCGTTCCCTATGTAGGACATAAAAGTCCTTAAGTTTCCAGAAGATTAAGGCTCCTTAACTCAAGGGTAAAAACTAAACTCCGTGGCGCTACATCCCTGAAGGGACAATGTCTACCACCCGACCGCTGCGTCATCTAGCATAGGCAGAAGGCAGGATTGGGGGGCATTTGGTCAGCATGTAGACACCCACGGCCGTTAATGGTGGTTTCCATGACCGCAGACGCTACTTCTCTATCAAGTACTTCCTCAATTTGAATCACGAGGCTGAGCGCAACCCGTTCCAGACCTCCCTATCTAAGAAAAATCAGAGGAGGTACCGGGGATCGAACCCGGGCCGACGGATCTATAGTAAGCGCCGCTAATCACAAAACCACGAACTCAGGGGTAATCCCGGTACGTACTAATTTCTGTTGAGTCGGAGTCGGCCCGAGGACAGTAGTGCCACCAGAATGATTAGGCTAATTTAAAAATTCCAATGCTTTCCACTGGGGTCAAACGCACGATCTTCCGGTTTATAGCACAGTGCTCAACTAACTGCACCAGAGAATGCCAATTTTTATTAAATAAGCTTTTATTTCCGTGTCCGCGCTCTTTCTAGTATAGTCATTCCATAATGACTATCAAGCCAGCCCGCATGAAATGCAAGTACGTTCGAACGGACTAAAAGCGTATTTTCCTTCTTCATGGGTGGAACTGATAATTATAATTGGCGTTTTTGCAAGTTGTTTACCATTTCCTCAGTTTGTTATAGCATGAGAAATAGTGTGAGAAATATGTTTAAGTGTCATCTAAACCATGGTAACAACACACAGACCCTTGCGCAACCCTGCGAGTCAAGGCAAACAACCTCATCACCTTAGTGGCCGATTGTCTAAAATTCAAGCCTCCAGTAACCCTAAAACCTCCACATGGCCTGTGTAATAGAGGGCAATACATTAGACTACAATGATTATTAAACAAAACAAATGTATGTGTTCTACCTTAAGTTCCTCATAAAGATAATACATTTCTAAATATGGAAGTACCTGATAATAAAACACCTAGATTGTCTGCACGAACTTAAATGGACATTGTTATTTATAAGGAATGAGGAGCCTGACAAACTTGCTTCATAAATATAAATTAAAAGACATTAGTAAAATGATACGGTCCTCCCAGAGTTACGCAAGCACTTCTTCTATATGTAAAAATGCTCCACACGTAATGTGGTCAATTCTTTCCAGTTTTATGGCGATCGTAAATAAAATATGTTTATTGCACATCACTTTCCGCTATTTAGTGAAGCCCCACTGCGTACAGTCTGGAGACAAAACGTGTAAACAATGTAAAAGAGAATGTTTTAGTCAATTGGATGCTGTGATCTAGGCTACTTAAGTTTTCTATGTTGAAAATGTAATAATTAGTCAAAACCATTTCAAGCTATGTTCGTTAATAATATTGACACATAGGCTTATGTGATACTGTTGAACTAATTCAATAACTTTAAAAATCTTAATTTCTCGACTTTTAAAATCAAAACCAAGAGCTTACTGGAAAATCTTAACGTCGTAATTGGATATGAAATAGGATAATAAATTAACATAATAATAATTAGAGATTCCATTTAACAGAATTTATAAAATCGTAACGCATTGAAAATAAAAGGAATTACACAATTATTAAGCCTGTGATGTATTTCTTTACATTAATCTTTAAGTTTACATAGGCTTAATATTAAAATTATTCTATAAATTTCTTCTCTGCTATTTTATTAAAAATGTAAGATAAACGGCTGTATTCAATAGGATTCATAATAATTAAAACAAATAAAAAATAACAGTAAACAAATAACAAAATTAATATTATCAATATTAATGAATAAACATTAATAATAAATGCATAATAATTTTCTTTTATTTCTCTTTCAGTTTTTCTTCCCCCGTTTGGACAAAAAGTCACAAACATAAAACATAGTTGTTAGTAATCTCCAATTTTGTATCCGCATTTGAGAGTGTGAAACCCCCAAGAACATATCTCAGATTGGTCGATAGGGATTTGAACCTATGGTATCTGCATGCGAGTCAACCTACTAATTCATACAATATTAATATTTATTTATTTATTTATTATGTTGAAAAAATAACAGGTTCATTGCCCAATTATCTTATACTAATACACCAGTTTTAATACCAATATTATATTTAAAGTAATATTAAAATATTTAAATTAATACTAGAACTAAAAATGAAGAAAAAGGAAAAAGATACACATGCAATATGAACATTACAGAATGAAGAGAACATATCAAAACATAAATAATAATTTATGAATTTCATTTAATTCTTCTTATAAGCCTGGCGCCACATAACCATGGATTGACTGGTTATTTCTAGAATTTGCTTTAAGATTCGAAAGATCTGATTTACATAAAATATTAGAAACTTGAGGTAACACGTTACAATTACATGGACAAATTATATGAAGTCACCATTTCATAAAAGTTAATCTTTACGAAATACGCTGTGCATTCATTTTCTAAACTAGCAGGCTATTCGCCGAATTCTGAATACTAATGATGATTTAACCAACTCTTGAACCTTATGTTTGCCAAGTAACTATATATATGTGAACACAACACACATTCTGTTATATTAAAGTGTTTTTGTAGTTCTAGCAAACAAGTAGATCATGGGCTTTAATAGCAAAAAATGCAACATTTAGTTACTTCATAATTATACGAACCATTGTGCTTTTCCCACCAGCTACAGCGAAACACCATTTAGTATTACACTGCAGCAAGAGATGGCAGAAGTGATAGTGCTGCATGCTTTGGGGTTTAGTTTGTCATAATGAACTGGCAGCAATACTGATTATTCCTAATCTTAAGAATAAGTCTTTAAAATTATCAACATTATTATCAGTATGTGGGTGTATACACTACGTATAATTTGTTTAGCTAGATTCTTATATGGACTGCCGGCGTGGTCTTGTGGTTAGCTGACTACAGATCAATCGGCCTGGTTTCGATCCACGGTACCTCCTCGGATTTTTCTGAGGTAGGGAGGTCTGGAACGGGGTGCATTCAGCCTCGTGATTCAAGTTGAGGAGCTACTTGATAGGGAAGTAGCGGCTCCGGTCATCGAAACCACCATTAACGGTCGTGGGTATCGGCATGCTGACCACATGCCTTCCAATCCCGCCATCTGCCTATGGTAGATGATGCAGCGGTTGGGTGGTAGTCCTTGTTCTTTCAGGGATGTAGTGCCACGGAGTTTAGTTTTTAGAGTCTTATATGCACTTATAATGAAGTTAGACTTCTTGGGCCTAAATATCATTACTATGGGCAACACTATAGATAATAATAAACAGTAATAGCGGAACATGTCAAAACTACAGATTATATTATTATTATTATTATTATTATTATTATTATTATTATTATTATTATTATTATTATTATTATTATTATTACTATTATTAAGCAGCTTACGAAAACTTACATTTAATTCAATAATTAAATGGCTATGACTACTACCTTGTAAATCTAGGAAACTTTAAATTCGAAACATGGTTTTTAGTTATGCCACTATTGAACTATGTTTTTTGTTAGCAAGAAAGTACAACAAAATAACCATTCGATGGAGCTGATGGTCTCAGTAGACAGGTTACGTCAAACGAACTGGGATTAAGTTAATTCCATTAAAAAATACAAAAATAAATCTATTGTGACAAACCAAGCATCTCAGCTGTCTACTTACTATCGACTGTAATAAGTTGACTTACTGATAATATCTGACAAATTTAAAACGTTCTTGTTGCGTAAGATAGTAAATCTTAAACCAGAGTTCATATTATTATGTAGCTGAACATTTAATATAGATCCAAAGATAAACTGCAAACAGCTTTAAAAATCAAAGAAATGTCCATCTGCCAAATATAGGCTAATTATACCGGTATTGTACTTGAACGATAAAAAAGCGTGCACAGTTTTAGGAATAATATGTGTTACATTAGTCAAGAAATTGAAACTTATCTGGTTTCTAAGTGAGTACATTTTTATTTTTTTGGCATAATTTACTAAATTTTGGTACACTAAATTAGATAATCGTCACATTTCTTAGATAGTCCACACAGCACTAATACAAACAAATAATACAAATATTGGCAAACACTGACCATTTGAAGTACAAAATAGAATCAGAACTTGACTAGCTTATATTATCTGGTAAATTGCACGATGACTACAGAAGAATTAAATAGTGATTTTCAGTATTTTTTCAAGTTCTGAGTCATTATCTTTTGGCAAAGTGGATGGTAATTATTTTCTTTTGTGTGTTGACTAGTAAGTTATTATTCAGTACTTAAAACTGAATTTTTTTTACGCTGGTTGGAGGATCAAAATCAGGGCCATGATTTTCAGGTCCTTCAATCCATCGCTTCAGAGTTTCAGAGTTAAGGCCATGCTGCCCCAGGTTTGATTCTCGGACTTGAGAATTGAGATTTTATTTTTCGGATATATGTTTCCATGATCTGGTTGGTTTGTAAAATATGTAATACTACATATTTATAAACATTCTTCCCTTCGCATCGTTGGAGTAATGCAGCCAACAGTCTATAAGGCAACATCATCAGAAGTGAAGTGAATCCTGTGAAGATTACAGGTGGCGTGAAAAAAAACAACATATTTTTGTTGACTTTAATAGCTTAAAGTTCGGTTATCGCGCGCAGGAATTAATGGATTTTTAAAATTTGTTTTAGCTACACTTTTCCAAAAATTGCACAAAAATAATTTTTTTTTTTTTGTATATTAATTATCACAATTCTTGGCTAATCAAAGAATTTAAAACATTTAGGTGTTATGTTAGGTGCACTTATGAGTCCGTAATTGAGCTTTTAGGGTAGTGCGCACGTGCTGATAGTCTCTTTATGTCGCAACTCTATTATTATAACACATATAACTTTTTCGGTAGAATTTTAAAATTATAGTTCCAGTCATTTTGTCTCATAGTGATTTAGTAAAACTGTTAAAAATTTTAATTTTGATAAAAATTAAAATATAAGACAATGTACGGTAGTTTTCATTTTTAATTAATAATACTCGTACATCACACCAGCATAAGAAGATGCTCTGAAGGTGATTGATGTATGTCGAAAGCTTAGTCATGGAATAAAATATTGAGTTGCTGGTATCAATAATCCGTTTTATTTCTTTTCATGGATGTAAATTTACAGACATGGGGCTGTCGTTTTTAACATACATGCCTTCTAACGACCTGGGAACGGAATCGAACCCGCGAATTTTGGAATCTAAGTGTCTGTTCTATCCAGTTTTACTTCAATATATTTATTATAGGATTAGATTTCGCTTTTGATTCACAGCAAATGGAACAGAGAGCACAGCCGACGAAGATATTATTTGACAGAAGTAAGATGAAATGGTGAAAAATCGCTTCTTTTTCTCCTCCATTCCCTGGGAAAGTTTGTTGCGTAGGCGTGGAGAACGCTCTTGCGAGAGCTCAAACAAATGTAATTTCCAAGCAAGTGAAATCTCCATGGTGTGGGAATAAACCACGGCTCTGAGTTCCATTTAGTACTGCTGCTATAATACCAAGTGCCAGAAACACAGTAATTCTCTCTGCTTTAAACGCTTACAATTTAAACAAGTTAAATTCATGAGGATATAAATACAAGTGACTTTAATATAATATCTTTAATAGTCAGAATTTTTATACAATTAGATTAAGCGATCAGAAATAGGCTACGACTTTCTCATAAGCAACCCATAATATCTAACACAATTAATTCGTCTAATTATTTTTGTCTGATTCCAAACAAGGAATATTTGAAACCATTTTTTTGAAAATGTGTTGTAAACTTTCTCTTTCAAAGTATGTTTTCTTCATACGAGTATTACCTTGAAACCTCATAAATAATGACTTTCACGGTTTTATCTAATTTACTTTTCGTTTGTTTTGGCTTCCAAAAATGACCTAAAATAGAACTCATGTTATATTCTTTCAACAGATGCAGCAAGTATTCATATTTGCCACCGGAATTGAAACATTTGTCGTACCGTGAGACCAACTTTTTAATACCTGTGTCGTAGAAGTCTGCCGCCAGGGATTTGAACCACTGTGTAACAAGCATCTCCTCCTCTTTGTCATTCTCTGTATTCCCTGCCATTTCTTGAGGTGTAGGAAAAGATGAAAATCACTGGGAGCGAGCTTCGAGCTGAAGGGTGGATGTTTAAACACCTCCTAGCAAGTCTCCTGCAGAAGTTCGGCTGGGAGGTGATTAAACATCCATCCTACAGCTCGGACCTCGCTCCCAGTGATTTCTATATTTTCCTATACCTCCTATGACAGCGAATGACAGAGAATGGCACAGAGGAGGAGATGTCTGTTACACAGTGATTCAAATCCCAGGCGGCAGACTTCTACGACACAGGTACTCAAAAGTTGGTCTCACGGTACTACAAATGTTTCAATTCCGGTGGCAAATATGTTGAATAATAGCTGAATACTTGCTATATCTGTTGGAATATATATGTCCACGAGATTATGTTTTGTTTCTGTAAACGGCCCCAGGGAAACTTACTTTATGGATGCGCCTCGCATGTATGTACTGAAGGATAAAAGAGAATTACCAACAGAAAACATACAAAAGCCTTATTGAAAACTTAATACAAAGCAAATTCCTGTAACTAAACATTGTGGTTTTCTAAAGAGATTGATAACCCATCCTACAAAACCAAAAGGATTAAATCGCTGAGGGCCAAAGCATTAAGAGCATTCACACTATAGATTACAATTACGAAGGAATCCAACAAGTCCACTAATCGCTTTTTCAGTACAGGTCAATGACGCGTACCTGGAGCTGGTGATCACAATAATTAATTAATATAATTTCATTGGAGGGAGAACCCCTGATGACTTGGTATGCGAGAACTGGTATCTCTGCTTACACCACCCATGCACACATCGGGCGGAGATTCATGTGTCATAACTCACTGCATGCTGGGGCTTGCTCTCAAATATTAATTAAAATAGGTAGCAAGTAATTGTGAGCACCAATATAGGGATGACGTGTTCGTTAATAATAATATTATTATATTATTATTAACGAACATTATTGGTGCTCCCTATATTGGTGTTCGTTAATGAAGTAACTCACACAGGACTACCTGACTCAGATTAAGGTGATTCAGAAACTAGATGGTATGGTCACCACACTATTTTCTTCATACCGCGTATAAAATTATACAGGGTGTATCAAAATGGTAGGCCATTATTTTGGGGAAACGTTCCTGGCATATAGAGGTTTAAATTATGTTATGCAAACATGGATCCGAAAGTGTTTTATTTCCTTATTAGAACTCTCTTTCTCTACTCCTGCACCACTTAGCAGAATGCTCTAAACTGCGAAAAACACAACAAAATCATATGAAATGGTACTCAAAAGCAGAACTGTGGGTAACAAAATATCAAATGAACTGTTCAAAATGTCCTCCGCTAGCAGGGATACATCCAACAATCCGCCGTCGCATGGACTCCCTGATGCGCTGATTTATCTCTGGAGTATTTCATATTACCTGGCAGGAATACATCAGCTCATCAGAGAGTCCATGTCCGTGCTAACGGAGGACATTCCTATTAAGGAATAGGAGATAGAGAAGGTAAATTATGGCTGTCACTCATCATCAAATCCATTGAAAGCATGACCCAACATATACCTATAATTCATGCAGTAGCCTACTGGAGGAGAGAAGTTATTCCGAAAATTAATTTCTTTTCGAACTTAGCCAAACACCAAATCGTATTTAATCGTTAATTTACCAGCTTGTCTGATTAGGCATAATAAGCTTTCTTGTAAGTGATACTTCTTCTCCCTCTTATTTCTATGCCTATGGTCTATTCATTTTGCAACATTTATGGGATGTACTATGAGCCTTATGTCATATTACTATGCAGGCTATATTAATGCAATAGGATAATCAGAGATTGCATCTAGGCTACTGAATCAGATTACTCAAACCCATTTTTTAGTTAAGTCATTTATAAATAATAGTAAAAAATTAATAACAGGTATTCGTTTCTTAATTTTGATGGGGTAATAATTATATTACATCCCCCTTCGTACTAGTAAACCTTGCTAGCAGGAAGATGAGGGATATTGGTCAAATTAATCTGGGTAGGCTCATATACCTTCCAAAACAGCTCAAAATTCGCAAAAGAGTATGTGGGAAGAAAACCCAGTCCAAAAAGTCAAGGATTTTTTTTTTTATCCAAAACGAATTAACACCAGCACCTATTGTACCTGCAAGGGGTAGTATCCTCCACACCGTATCGGTCGTACGAATTACGTGGAATCCGTGTATTATGTGGACATAAGAGGCTATGATTATGTATTATCTTTACGGAGAAGTTCATCCTAAAGAGAATGAATTATTTATGACTACTTCCTAACAATTGACGCGGGTGTTACAATACGCTCATTATCCAGTGAAGCAATACAGCATATTATTACAGACTAATCATAAAGCTGCAATTCCACTGAGGCAACATTTGGGCAACATGTAGCATGCGTCAATGCCGCATGCGTCAATGCCGCATGCTACACACAGTAATTCAATTGCAGCAACACGAAGCGACAAACGACAAGTCTCCTTGCCGCATGCTACAAGTTGACTGTTGTCGCCAGGACGCCTTTGTCGCCCTTCGACAAAATTCCTCGTGTCGAACAGTGTCGTCGCTATCCAACAGCCAGCGGATCGGGGCGACATGTAGCATGCGACATGGGCTGCTTGCACCTGCATAAACAAGCTATGAAAACAAACAAACAAGGGTCTTCATAGAGCAGAGCATTTAAATCACAGCCACGTCAGCATAAAGGAGGAGAAAGAAAATAACTACTGTAGTACTGTATATCGGGTCTCCTTGAAGTTTTAAAACTTAATCATTTTTTTCCTTCAAATCCCAATAATTGCCAATACAGTAGTTCAATTGAAATGGAAGCAGCAATGAAAGTATTTGTTACATATATACATTCGAGGCTTGAAAAATAATAATTCCTTTATTGCAACCAATGGTTATATCATGATGAATGAGCCCTGGTAGAATGATGTATTGCAGGGGAAACAGGAGCCCCCCCCCCCGATAGACAAAGTCAGGTAAAGTAAACTATGCAAAGTGACAGCAAGCTAAGTATTACGCCATAAGAATCTTACATTTATACAATTATTGCATAACCTGTCAATAGACCAAGTTAGCGCATTCTCAAGACACAATAATATAGAAAATAAAAAAATAATTAAAAAAAATAAAAATATAAGGATTATAGTCCAGTCTGATTGATGTTAAATAGAAATAAGACAATATTAGGATTACATTGTTACGTTATATTAGTATTAAAAAATTCATCTATGTTACAAAATGGGGTTTGAATATGCCAATTCTCTGATACGATTCTCAAGAGTGGAGTAACTAAAATAAATTATACCAAAAGTCCCTCTTGATGGATTCCTGGCCAACCAGTCATGTGCTCTTATCTTAAAGAAATTTACAGGTAAATTTTGATAAATTATTGGTAATTTATTAAAAAGTGTGTGCCAATAATTTGACAGCTATTCAAACATTTTAATAGCCCATGGTGTTGTATATAAATATGGGTATTGTATATGGTATTATTAAAGACATGTTGCACCAGACGGAAGTTGCTTCAGTTGAATCGTTTTAGTCCCATGCTACACGCATAGGCGACAAAGCGCATTCGACATGGGGAGACAAATGCCGCATGCGGCATATGGAATTTTTGTGGCACATTGTCGCACGCCTACAATCAGGCAACACTAGGATACAAGTAGCATGCCACATGTCGTTCAGTGTTGCTTCAGTGGAATTGCGCCTTAACTGACATTTCTAACCAGACATAAAAACGACTCGATTTGAATCAGAAACTGTTATCGTTGCAGTAACCCTTACGACTGATCACGTTCTATACCGCATGAATAACATTTTTAAAAAATCCTTAGCAAGTCTATGCTCAAGATTCATATTGCTTCGAATCCATCCATTATTACGAACAGTAATAAAATATTTATTAAATAGCATATAGTTTAAGTAACTTTCAGCTCCAAAAACTGCATTCCTAAGGACCATTGTATTGCATTTATGAATACTTTCTCCATCAATTTCCAGCTGTAATTGAACAAAACATAGTGGTATATTAGGCGGAACCTCTTAAGATTACTGACTAAGGCAGTAGTTAAGTGTCGACTAAAATAAGGAAATGATTGTTTTTTATGCAAATGAGAAACTTTTATCTCATCGTTTTCTGTACAGGAATCTAAAAATTAAAATTTATAAGACAATAACGGTTGTATTACCGAATCTACTCTAATGCACACATTTTTTTGTCTATTTCAAAATTGGGGTGCGCATTAGATTCTATGGTGCATTGGAATCGATAGTGCATTAGATTCGCGTAAATATGTATGGATATGAGACATACTCCCTTACTCTTCGGGAAGAACATAATCTGAGTGTTTTTGAAAACAGGGTGCTTAGAAAAATATTCGAACGTATGAGAGATGAAAATGGGAACTGGAGAAAACTGCAAAATGACGAGCTTCATAACCGTACTCTTCACCGAATATAAATAATAAGGGTAATTAAATTACGGATGATGAAATGGGCTGGACAAGTTGCGCGCATGGAGGAGGAAAGACATTTCAAAAATATTGACTGGGAGACTCGAAGGGAAGAGGCCATTTAGAAGACCTATACATAGGTGGGAGGAGACAATAGTAGAATAGATTTCAGAGAAGTAGGATGAAGTCAGCATAGGATACGTAAGCGCGGCAATACACCTCTGGATTCCATAAAATAGTTAATGTTCACTGATATTACATAGTTCTCCACTTTATACCTTCAAACAATTAAATAAATAAAACCAGGGGTATTGCATAATAAATTATTATAAGCTACTAAGAAATACGGGGGTACGCCGTAGCGGAGTGGTTCAGGCACTGCGCTACAAACCGGAAGGTCGCGGGTTCGATTCCCGATGAGGTCGCTGGAGATTTTTAATTGGCCTAATCCTTCTGGTGGCACTATGGTCTTGGGGTCGACTCAGCCTCCAACAGAAATGAGTACCAGGAGTATTCCTGGGGGTAAAGGCGGCCGGTGCGTAAGGCTGACAACCTTACCCCCTTCATGTGCCGAATGTCCAAAATCTGGGAGCCTCAACCCTCTGGGTCTCCATGGCCTGTATAGGATCACTTTGCTTTTTACTATGTAATACCCCTGGTTTTATTTATTTAATTATTTGAGAGTATACTGAGGGTATATTTGAGGGTAAACTGATATTATATAGTTCTATATAATAACTATATATAATATAACTATATAATATCAAACTATTACTATATATCAGTAATAGAACTATATAATATCAATGTATTAGACATCCCTCAAAGGAGACCAAGAAATTTATTGACAATAGTTAATGCTCCTTTAGCTTGCTTAGATATTGTCTATTGCCATTGAGTAAATAAATGAACATGAACACAAATTATGTACGTACTTTTCTTTCTTTCTTTCTTTCTTTCTTTCTTTCTTTCTTTCTTTCTTTCTTTCTTTCTTTCTTTATCTTAGTTTTACCTCTTCCTTTTAGGATTTAAGCGACCCAAGCCGCCCGGGCCTTGTGTACGTACCGAGGAGGAAATATTTACAGAATGAGCACCTGATAAAATCGCGTCACGTGCATAACAGATGAGCCACGTGGAGTAGCCCGTTGTGCCAGTTTCGATTCCCCGCTGATTTTTTTTACGATTCCTTGTTAGAAATATCCGGGGGCCATAAAAAGTTTACGACGTCGCTGGGAGCGAGTACAGTGTTGCGTGGACCAGTCTGCCGGGGCCCAGTGTACAGGAGCTCTTTAGACGCAAACTTGGGAACAACATGGATTACACTCCCACACTGCTCTAAGGTCGATATTGTAGCCAGATTACACACCGAATGAGCCTTGTGTGCTTTGTTTTTCTTGTCCACCATCCATCGACTTCTCTCCTACAGTCCTGAAAACCGCATTATGGGCGACATTCCAGTCTCCGGGTATACGAAAGTGAACTCTATGGAGATACACAAGGAAGCATATGTTAATAAGGATAATTGCCGCTCTTCCTGCAAACTCTGCTGGGACTGGGGCCCTCAGGACCCAATCAGCCAGCATCAGCCTGACAGCAAAGATGCTGGGAGCAGAGAGAATAAGGAAATGGGGTTACGATATGCTAGTAAAAATAAGAAAAGAACTTGGCACTTATCGTTAACATTGCCATCATAAACATCATCTCCACTGAGGAACCTTCTACGTTTATTCTTCTTTATAGTAGAAGTCCCAAATCACGTTTTCTATTATGTGAGTATTTAAAAGCAACTGGTGGCCATTTGCTGCTGTTTATAGCAGGAACCATTATGCAGGCATCATAAAGCACTACTGTAAGAAACCGACATAAAATGATCATTATTACTGTTTATAGAAGGAAACAAAGAAGAAGCTAGCGATATGTTTGAACCATTTTTCAGGCTACACGTGCACCTCAGTTAATGTCTTTGTGAGTCAAAACTTCACCCACATGAATTGTCTTCATTATAAGAAAGTTATAAAATGTGCAGTTATTTTGTGTGTTTAGCAACTATAAGAATCAAATTTCAGGAGTACTAACCAGGCTGACTGCTTGGGCTTTTGGGTGTAAAACTCGCAATATGCCCTCATAACGGAAGTAAAGGTGTTAGTCAGAGACCATATAATAATATTTACCAGCCATGTTCTGTCCAATCTATTTCTTGTTCCTGGAACTGTAAAAGCAATCAGGTTCAAGCTGTATCATTAGAGGAATACAGAAAAATGTCATTAGATATAAGTAGGCTACTCTCTAATATAATACGCACACATGGTATGTGTGAAGGAGTTTTCAAGAATCGTTTATCCAAACAACCCTCTGAGGTATCGGTACTCTCATTAATTTTGCATTGTTTTCAGATATCATCATTGGCCACATGACATTGTCTAATGATTAACGAATCTGGATACAAACTTGGAGATCAAGGATCGATCTCCGGCATCTTCAAAGATTCATCTGACGTAAGGATTACTTGAAGATACTGAAGGGACTGCGAGGGATTGCCCTCAGGTAAACTAAATAAGGAATAACGGGTCCGAACAAAAATTAATATAGTCTGAAAATGCCTGGAAGTTTTCAAATTTTACTATTTTACCCTTGTCGACTAAATGAGTGAGGTAAGTAAATATAGAAGTAGCGAAAAGAGCGATCGGTAGTAAGTCCTTTCGTAAGCTGTCTCACTCCAAAGCTGCAGTTTGTTTAAATCACAGGCACTAATGTAATAATATTTTGGTTGTCTTTAATCCTTATTCGGAACTCTATTTCTCTTTATTTTGGACTCAGGGAATTTCAAAACATGTGAAATTCTTTTGACCTACTCACTGTAAACTGTAAAACTGTATTCGCTCTCTAAACATGATGATGATGATGATGATGAAGTATTCGGCCCGGAGGCCGGGAAACCCACAGCCCGACCGAGGGACACTGGGCCGAATGATACTGCACAGGGTGGCCAGTTCCTTTCGCGGGATGGGAATGAGGACACAACACCCAGTCCTAAACCAGGAAGGAAACTTTTACATGTCTGTAAAATTTCTGACCCTGCCGGGAATCGAAGCCGGGCTGCCCAGGTGGCTGACAGTCACGCTACCAACTCATCCACGACAGCGGACGGCAAAACATGCTGTTCTCGAATAGTTTTACCAATCATAAGGAGTAGAATGTCCTAAAACTACATAATTCAAATAAATACATAAATACATAAATAAATAATAAAACAATAAAAGTTTTATGATAGTAATATTAAGGAAAAGTTAACGGTACAAATCAAAATCTGTATTATTTATTCGATACCGAGTGCTCATATCCTTTTAATTCGTGAAATAATTTATTGGCAACAGCCTATGATTTTGGTGATCTGATAGGACCAACTTCTTTCCATTCGTATTGGCATCAGTTCCATTCAAATTTGCATTCGAAGTCGATCTCGTACATCTCGATATCTTCACACAAAGGCAAGAAAGCGAACAACAAGAGGAAAAATAATAAAATACGAAATAAATATGTAAGGAAGTACTAGTACAGCTGGCTTGGTGCCAAATGGCTGCGATTCATACCCCGGTTACGATGGGATTAATTATGAAGAAAAAAACAGCTGTTATATTCAGAAGTCTTCGTCGGTCTGCAGGTTATAGTGATGACTTGTGAGGTGCTTGAGTTAGAAGTCCTGCATTCAAAACTTGTCAAGAATATGAAAAGAGAAAATTCTTATTCATATAATTTCTAACATTCTGTGGTTGACGTAGAGCGATTTTATAAGTCGACGATGGACAATAGAAGGTATTTCATAGCTGTGTTAGTTTATTTTCATTCAGACGGTCCTTACAATAGCTTTATCTTAATGGATGTGGAACAACTGAAATGTAAAGACCACAGTAATGACATTAGTTATATCGACAAAAGTGATACATGAATTAATATAATAATATACGTTATTCCCGTATTAATGAATTTAATTTTCCATTGAGGGTGATATTATACATTTAAATATCCACCTTATACCCCCAATTAAAGATAATGCCTTTGTAGATTTACCTAAACCTTACATTTATTCATTTTGATCAAATAATAGAACAATTGCTACAGAAGCTATTCTGAATTTAAAAGATTTACGTTAGGCCTAATATTATTTGTGAAATGATTCATTATCTGTATATATGCTGTGAGTAGTTTTCTAAAAAATACCTAAAATCTGTATGGCATATTTATTGCTTGTCTGATTGGTAAAAAAATTAAAATCTTGTGTTGTTACCAATCCTACAAGCAATAAATAGACCAAAAATTCGGATAAACATGAATAGATAAACGGAAGAATATCTGATCTCTACATGGTCGGTAATGTGTTCGATTCCTGGTCAACTAAAAATTATCCTATAAAGATTTCAAACCTTTCATTATTGTCAGACATCTTTCACCTTCATACATACTTCATATGCCATATATACCTAATATTGGTAATATAAAATGAATAACTATATTATGGAAGAACGGCATCGAATTATATAATATCGATAATATACGTAAATTATAAGTTGTGCATAGAAGTAGGTAAATTCATATAATAGTATTAAATACAGGCCCCTAGAGAAAGAGTAGCATATTTCATTGTGTATTTATATATATAAATAGATGTGACGGGGAAAAAGGGGGAGTGGGAGAGATTATCTACTGTTACCGGGTCTGCCTCATTGAGAACAAGTTATTTGAAGAAACACAAGAACAAAGCAAATATGGAAGAGAAATATAAAAAATAGAAGAAAATATTGTTTTGTTTATTATACTGATGAACGCGAACGGAAATTATAGACTGAGGATAAATTATTATGAAAATGTGAAGAGAAGAGGATATTATTTCAATCTCTTTTCTTTGGGAAGATGTGAGTGAGAGAAATACAACTAACACCCCTCTTGCTGGAGGTGTAGATAAAGAAGAGGTAAGGAAGGAAGGAAAGCCCATGGTGGCCGGGCACTGTAGCGGTTCGAGTAACGGGACAGATCGGGGCGCTGGGAGCGGGTCACAGGGATGTCCACACTTCCCAGCATCCACACATTCCTTCGTTGTCTGGACCATTATCAATATATATTCGTTGAATATTAATATAGGCCTACTACTCAGGAGAAAACGTCTGCTAATACGTCGTTCTTCCACACAGAACGGTGCTTCACGCAAAAGCATCCTCCAGAGAATGATAACTTTAGTTACTTAAATGTACGATAAGATTAGAAACCTTTTCAAAACAAGCATTGTAGGCATAAATTACAACATAATCCGTGAAAAGAAAACCCACTTCCAAGTTGCAGAACAGTATATTTTAATCTTTTCACTGCTACTTAATCTTTTCACTGCTACTGACGTTATTTGCAATAGTATAAGAGCCGAAATGTAAATTTAACGGCATAATTCTTTATGCATTATGTAGCGGTTATTATCCATATGTTAGAAGTATCATTCATAAAAAGTTAGGTAATCTTTTTTTTAAATCTTCCTTGTCGATTTTGAATTTAAAGCCCACTGATGAATTCACTTAATAATTGCTTATATGAATAGTATAAATTTTAGCTCTGAAAGGTTTAACGTTAGAAAATGAAATTTTAACGGTAGAGGAAGAAAAAATAAGAGGAAAGATTAACACAAAATGTGAAAAATAGATAGAAAAGCATCAGAAATGGAAATAACTTTTAAAAAGATAATATAAAGAATGAAAAAAGAAAAGTGGAAAGGAAAGAATTAATAAACGAAGAATTTAAAAATCCACCGCTGTGTCGCAGGGATTGCGTTCGCTCCTTTCACGCATCGGGCCCGGGTACGAATCCTGGTCCGGACAAGCTACCTAGGTGAGGTTTCTCCGGGGTTTTTCCTCACCTGTGAGACAAATGTCGGGTAACTGTATGTTTTTGTGGTCCCCGGATATCATCTGGCCGTTACCGTCATTATCATCTTCATCCCATCTTCGCCTTGTTCAGAGTGAATATGTGTGTGAATAGAGTGTCTCGTCCTATGTGTTCGTGTTCCCGGCATTGGGCTGATCACTCATCCGGGGAGGCCCTCCATGTCCTTGTATGGTCAAAAAGGTATGAATGTGGTCCAATACATAATCCCTCTCGCGACAGGTCGCGGCCCTGTAAGGCCAGGGTGGCATGGGTCACTTAAATGTCTCTAAAATGGAGAGGTAAAACTAAAGTAAAGAAGGAATTAATTAAAGAAGAGGAGAACGAAGAAATGGAAAAGATAATAATGTAAAGCTTGAATGAGTGAGACAGAAAAAACAATCAAACCACAAGATAAATGTTATGAAATAAAAAGGAAAAAAGACAGAAAGAAAGTAGAAGATCAATTATATACATTGTTGGAGCAATTGGAATGACAATTTATTCGGCCATTTTAAAGAAAGATGGGTCTACAGGTGAACATAATTTTTACGATTTACACAAGACAAATTTGAATAAATGAGTTTTAGTCTATGGTGTACAGAACACTATAATTGGTTTCAACAAGCAACACAGGAATATAATATTAGTTTTATAATTACCAGGAAATGGTCTTCGGGTAAACAATATCGATGAATGAAACGCTAATACTTTCACAGATGTGTCATTTGACGTATGCGGAAGGTTAAGAGAACATTTCTCTGACACCTCAGTCACCCTGTTGATTCCTACCAATGAGCTAACCGGCATTTCCAACACTATGCCACTTGGACCTGAAGGTTTGAATCCCAGAATCGAAGGAATATTCTTTCTCCTAACCATTAATTTATTCCCGTAAAAACTACTTTGACAGTAATTATTATTTTGAGTCATATTATTTATAGCATAATGTCATTCATACATACTTTTAATGCTCTTTTCAGACAACTGGAATAAGTATATAGAAATATTAGGAACATATAACAGTAGGCCTAATAATAAGAATAATATTTCCCAATAATAAAAATAATAATCATGAGAGGAAGGAAAAAAGGAAGGAAAGTGTGTTATTTTGAAAAGAGTAGAAAATATAGTAGAGTTCCGCTAATCCGGACCCCGCTCGTCCGGATATCCGGACGGATTTTTTGGACTGAATAATCGATAAATTTTCAATTTGAATCATAAAAACGTTTTGTTAATCCTACATCAGTTCGTAGGTTAAAAACTTAGATCTACATAAAAGTAGTATTAAAACTAAAATTAAGTTGTAGGAAAAGTTACATTAAATGAAAAAAACATGGATTTTTATAGCTTTACCCATCTAAAACTTGTAGTAGGCCTACAATACAATACGTGCATTTTAAAGTAAATTCTGTTTAATCTGAACTTTCGGTGATCCGGAAAGGGTCTGGTCTCATCTGGTCAGTATTAGCGGGACTCGACTGTATGGTTAATTTTGATGATCATGGTAGTATTAGTGGTACTGATTGTCATAATGATGATGTTGGTATTGGTGAGATGTTAGTTTTAGTGATGGTGATAATAATGGTGATGATGATGTGATGGTAGTGGCAGTGATGATAGTGATGATGATGATGATGAGTATCGAATATATTTAAAAAGAAAATCTACTGGTGATTGTTAATTTTTTTAAAAGGGAGTGTGACAATTATTATTAGAGTGAGATTTCAATGTCATTTATGTATGCTTTCAATTATATTTTATAGTGAAGAAGGAATGTGTAAAAATCATTACGAACGTTTAATAACAGCAATTGAATAAAATGAAGAAAAGTAATTTTGTTTTTAAATGAGTTGAGAAATATGATTAATTGTGGTGATTGTGGTGATGATAAAGCTGATGTTGAACATGAATAATTACATATACGGAGAAAGTTATGTGAAATTAAAGAACGCATTACAGCATAATAAAGACGAAATAAAAGTAAAGTTCATTCTGGTTAAGTAAATTTACAATTTAGAAAACATTACTATCAATAATACAAAAAAAAAATTAGCTCAAAATAATACTAGTAAATGCTGATCACCGACCAAAACTACCAAGTCGTATATGAAAGGCAGTGGGCACGAAATAAGCAGTTGACTTAAGCATTTCAGGCATGAAGATTCTCTCTGCCTTGCGGAACTGGGTTCCAGTCTTCAGAGTAAACGACCTTGCGGTTGTGTGGCTAGAATACAGGCAACAACTTAATAATCATCTGGTTATGAGCAGTTGTTCCAGGAGCTATCATTTCGCTTTAATAGCAAGTCATTTCATTCAATTATGGCAAACACCACTTTCCGTGCTCAAGTTCAAGTACGTACTTCTAATGTTACTTTATTTAACATCGTCGCTATTGTTATAATTATTATTATCATCCTTATTATTATTAAGTGGCAGAATGATACTTTATGAGATTGTGTTGGGGACGAGAAATGGCTGTCCGTCTGTCTGTCCGTGTGTCTGTACAAGCGATAACTCAAATGCGCTTTACCGGATTTTCATGAAATTTGGTATACGCATTTATAACGTCCATGAAAAGAAGTCTATTGATATTGGACCAAATCGATTGACTGGTACCGGAGTAATGCTCAATTTAGTTTCTATTTTATGGTAATATATTAAGAAGAATTTATCAAATGCAAAACAGTTCTCATGACAACATATTGTTTTACAGTGTTCATATACAGCTTTGGAAGTTGTAATACAGATAGATTTCACAAATAACGCTACCTTCATATGTACTTATGCATATTCTTCACATATACTTATCAAACTAGACCTTTGTTCTTCTGTAAGCCCTGTATAATCGAGCTCGGAAATCGATTACAAAAATAACTTATTTTCTGCATATCATAATTGCAACTATCACTGATTAACAAAAACATTCTGGCACTTTGTTAGATCAGTTTATCTGATTTTATTAAGTGCCAGAATGGTCATTTTCAAGCACCTATGTTTCATAAGTAATATATTATATTCTTTTTTTTATCTCGATTGAAAGCGAATATTAATATTTATTGTCTGCTGAAATTTTAACTCTCCCATAAAATTAGTTTCCGAGTAAGCGTTTAAAAAATATAACTAATAAGCAATTTCATATCTCCTTTAACCTCTCTTTTCGAAAATTTGATTTTGTCTCATTGAATAAGTTATGCCTTATCTAAAAAACTATCGGCTTTAGAAGCTTGTAAACTCCCAGGATCCTTTCGTCTTCTTAAGTTTGTAATTTACTGAAAACTGCTGTAAATGTCACGCTTGTCATAAATCGAACTAAAGACGATATTTCTGCAATAATTTAATTCTTGAATTTTGTCTATTTTATCTGCTGTAAATTAACATTAATTAAACTTTTATAGCGACACTCCAATTTCTGGTAATGCAAATTTGCGAACTTCAGTATAGATTGAAAAAAATGGTTTCACAAGATTACATACTTTCAATTCCAATAGATGATTAATTCCTGATGAAAGGTATAATGAAAATGTTGAATTTAATATTTCGGGGACAGGCAGTTCCGTATTTCTTTAATAAAACCACTATTTATTTCTAATGTTCAGCTGCCATTAATTCAAATAAACTATTTCAATCGCATACTAGAAATGTGAAGTTGCACAGTAAATTTAAGAATACTATGTTTAACCGTCCGAAATAGAGATCCTTGACAATTCCTTGGGGGGGGGGACGACTTGAGCCGTGTGGAGAAAGAACGTCCAATTTGTACATGTATTTCTAAATTATTAGAGAGCTCATAACATGTCATTTGATGATCGAATATGTGTTCATTGTATTTCCTATTCAAATGAAGTAGAAATGCTGCTATGGCACTCATAGTAACTTACTTTATATTTCAACTATTATTAGGTTGCTTTTCTTTAATTGCAATTAAACTGAGCTAATACATGTCCAATTTTCCTGGAACGATTTCCAGGAGACAGTACAACCATTTTTAAATCATACATAATTTTAAAACGCCAAACACTAACCACTTAACCGATACACGTAATTTTTCTCCTTGCAGAGAATTATTTATTTGTAAGATTATTGGTGCTTGTTGTAGTTTACTTATCATTATTACACTGAGCTTTGTTAAAAATTTATGATTTTTACATTTAAAAAAATTACTCTGCATTTCAAAAAAATTACAGTGAATGATTTGTAGTAAATAGTAGCCTAAATATAATAGGTATACGCACTATCTGACTCTTAAGCTTTACTTTCATTCAAAGATAATGTTCACTTGATATAGCTTAAGTAAAAAAAAATATCTATACTTTGAAAATTGAGAAACATGAAAATTCCTGTTAGGTGACCGCTCAGTCTATGCCTGGTTGTGAAGAGAAGACTCAAAACAGTTATGCAAGATAGGAATTATGTGTCACATTAGATTTTGTCTATGAATGCGATACACAGATAGAACTCATAGGCCTAAGGATGATAACTTGTATGTCTGCTGCGAGATTACCATAACCCGGAAATGAAGAAGAGGGAACAGAAGTAGTAGAAGAAGAAAAATATAAAAAAATATACAGCTATCAATGACTGAACATAATATGAGCCCTCATATTGCATTCCTTGAGATTCCGGCCCGTTGTCCAATCAGCATTTATATTTAAAAGCTGCTACTCAACTAAATAACTTCAAGTAAATTAATTTATTGATTCATTTGCTAGAATATTCCCTTGCAAGATAGAATTAAAACTGTCTGCTTTCGTTCGATCCCAATGCGTGTCATCAGGTGATATTCATAGGAAAATCGATGTAAAGGGGAACATACATATACAATAGAATCAAGATAAAATATGCGTAAGTTTAGCTTAATACGCAGCAGAATTCTGCATTACCATATAACATTTTTACAATATCTCCGGGTCACGAAAATTCTTAAACCTTCATATTCAGATTGAATAATCAATGCTTTTAAAATAACATTTCGCTTTTAAAAGTAGGCCTACAAGTTAAGCGTAAGTAAAGTATAACATTTAATAAAAGTTTTTTTTATATTTATTTTTAATTTATTTTATTTTTGAACTGACACTCAATACTATGTTTTCGTTAATGTGAATTACCTTATTGGAGGGCTTTCAATTGCAAAGGTAGCCATCTTCGACAAAAGATAGCCAAAGTTGCGGTCAAGAAGATGTTTGGGTACGATTTTGTTCTATAGGCCTAATACATGTGATTTGAACTGTAGTTGCTAATGTACTCGTAATTATATTTGTGTTGTCTTGTGCGATGTGTTGGTGTACTCACACTGTTCTAGTGTGTTGAGGGTTTATGTCTTTGTCAACAAAAGTTCCTAAATCATTTATCTAAAACTATACTCATAAAAGTGGAGCAACATGTTATCAGTTACACGCATTCACTATCAGTACTAAATTAAGTAGGCCGAATTGGGCACTTAAAAATTATCACAACAATTATCGTGCACCCTACGAAGAAAACGTATGATACGAAAAACGAACACATCTACTGTCCTCATATTTAGAAACCCCTAGATCTTAACTGCTGCTGCTATATTATTGATAAAATATTATCTATTGAAATATAATAAAAATGAAAATGTTATGTGAGATGTCCACATTAACTTCTGTACTAAAGCTATGAAATTTAATTTTTTTCACTTCACATTCCCGCATAGAACCTAGTGCACATTCCCCTGCCCGTCCCCCTCATTATAGCAGAAAAGTGTGAGGATTTGAGCTCAAGCTCGCAGGTTGAGGATGACATGGACAGTTAAGTATCATTTCCAGATAATTAAAAAGAATGTTATAGGTTAAATGTGCTTAGAGTACGCAGAGTAGAAAATGTAAACTAAAAGGTTCGATTTTCCAGAAACTCGTACAGAAATTTTAAAGGCAAAGTAATAATGAGGATAAGACCGCCGACATGCTTCGTATGACACCCCTGGACATTATTAATCTAAATATAACATTCTATATCGATGCACATTTTCTTTTCAAACTATGCAGTTGAAAAGTGTGCCATAAATAGATTTAAAACTCAGTGGACCTCAAAAGATGGATTTCTGAAACTTGAAAATAAATTCCAGAGTAGAATACTATTTTCTACCGCGACATTCCAGTTTGTAGCGCAGCGCCTCAACCACTACGCTACGGCATACCCCACTATAACATCTGCCAATGAAATGTGTAACAACATTAATTTTACTTCAAAAGAGAATAATATTTTTTTTTTTAAATAAACCTATTGATTACCCATCAAAACTATTATATGTTGAATTCAATGTTATGAAAATCGAACAGCTTTATAAGTTAAAATTATTAATATATTATCATAAAACCAGATCTAAAATTTTTTCCTACAGTCATTGTCAAAATGCAAGAAGAAACGCCATCTTTCGTTTCGCTGAATCAAAATGTAAGAAGACCAAGGGGCAATTACATGGTCAAAACTATGGTTTGAAATTGTATAACAATTATATTATTTTTTGTTGTTGTGAATGCTATTTTTAACCACGGGTTAATGCTAAAAAAATTATTTTTATTTACATGTACTCATAAATTTAGAACTTTTTCGTGTATAGTATACTGTGCAGTGATATGTAATTATATTTATATTAATCTACTAAAAGTAAAGTAAAGTAAAGTTATCCCTATACAGGCCATGGAGGCCCAGAGGGTTCCAGGAGGTTGAGGCTCCCAGATTTTGGACATTCGGCACGTGAAGGTGGTAAGGTTGTCAGCCTTACGCACCGGCCGCCTTTACCCCCAGGATTGCTCCTGGTACTCATTTCTGTTGGAGGCTGAGTCGACCCCAGGGCCATAGTGCCACCAGAAGGATTAGGCCAATTGAAAAACTCCAACGACCTCATCGGGAATCGAACCCGCGACCTTCCGGTTTGTAGCGCAGCGCCTCAACCACTACGCTACGGCGTACCCCTATATTAATCTACTATATCCCCTAAACACGAGCGTTGCTCATATAGGGGAATGTTTGGTTTTAGTTTTTACTTGTATTAAATATGTAAATATGTAATAAAGTAATAAATTTTCTGTAAAAAAAAAACTAGTCTTCATGGACGTTCTTTATAAGTGGTGAGTGGTTAAGTTAATACGAAGAAAATTAAGTGATTTTGTTAGGGCCCTCAAGATGACTTGTGTAAGTAAATTTTACTCCAGTTCTTGTAAAGTTTCATAGGTCTGGTCTAAGTAAAATCCATTGCAGTGGATTGGAGTAAATCCAGTGAAATGGGATGAAATCTCAGCATAGGTGTATGAAAAGGGTTTAGAGCGGTGTCAAACACAGGCGAAGTGAGTGATTGTGGAGGAATGGGAAACAGTGGGGGTGTATTCGCGAGTAATTCCAGCATGTGTACAAGTCGTAACAACGCGTTGTTTTTTATGCCAGCGACATGTTGTGAAGATAACAAAACAACAACACGAGTGCGAAATCGTTTCCGCCTTGCTGGCGAATCTTTATCTGCTCGAAACTGCAACCTCTTTCACAAATGCGGAAACGACTCGAAATTTAGTGTAATGGCTCACGTCAAGACAGCTGATACCGCGTTATGTGTGAGCTCGCTCTCCTCTTTTCTGCCTGCCTGCTTTGCCTTTTTTGCTAGTGTTTTCAGTTTACCCTTTACTATGTTTCAGACTTAATATGAAAAATCGGCGTGGATTGTAAAATAGAGTAAGATTATTTCCTTCTGCATTACTATGTCAAAGTATTTGGTAACGAAACGTCAAAGTAATGCTCTACAAAATATTAGCATAACAGATAAAGCAATCGAAAGAGAAGAGAAATTAAAATATCTGCGAGTAATAATAACAGATACAAATAACAAGGAAGAAGTTAAGTGTCGACTGAAATAAGGAAATGTTTGCTTTTATCAAATCAGAAGCTTCTTTCTTCTCGTCTTCTGTCCAGAAAAAAAATTAAGATAATTATTTACGTTGCTCCTTCCTCTTTTATGTCCACTACTATGCAGTAGGCAATGGGTACCTAGGCAGAGCCCATTAGACTCATAATGTTTAGTATGATTTTGAGGT
Source organism: Ectobius pallidus (assembly GCA_964059195.1). Lineage (NCBI taxonomy): Eukaryota > Metazoa > Arthropoda > Insecta > Blattodea > Ectobiidae > Ectobius > Ectobius pallidus. The sequence continues at coordinate 49,233,385 of CAXKWD010000004.1, read as the reverse complement.
AAGTGTCGTAGCTTGTCCGGTTGGGGTGGTAGGCAACTTCCCGCCAGGAGGGGTTCCTGGGTATGGTGTGCGGTACTTCAGTCTATTGTTGAATTAACCTGAAGGTTGTAGTATATGGATGTGAGACATGGTCGCTTACTCTTCGGAAAAAACATAATCTGAAAGTGTTCGAAAACAGGGCGCTTAGGAAAATATTCGAACCTAAGAGAGATGAAAAATGAGGACTGGAGAAAACTGCATAATGACGAGCACAGAATAGGGTTGAATGGCGGGCTCATGTAAGCAAGGCAATGAACCTCCGGGATCTATACAGTAGATAATATTCCTTTAGTTTGCTTAGGAATTGTCTACTACCATTGAGTAAGTAAGTAATATTCATTCATATTAAGTATTCCTTAAGTCAATTTTCATAACATTCTATATTTTTTGTCTGTTATTCTTTCCAATTGCACCTTACACTTTAACTTCGGTTCTATTTTATTTCTACACGGCATTGCCCGGGTTTGGTATTTTGCTTGTACTTAATAATGAACTTATGAAGTAGACTACTTCCGATTTCCAAATCCTAGAAGAAGATGATAGGGTCGTCAGCATTAAAGAACCGGCCGCTCCCCCCACCCCCAAGATTGCTCCCGGTACTCATAAGAGGATGAGTCTACCCCAGGACCATGGTGTCAGATTAGGCCAATTGAAAAATCTCAAAGACTTCATCGGGAATGGAACCCGAAACCTTTCGGTCTGTAGCGGCGCCACGGCGTAGCCCGGAACAAAACTTTATATATTTTGTATAATAAGCAACCAAACAAACAGAGGGACAGGTGGACATTTTTCCTTTATATATTCAAATAAAGACTTTTTTTACCTTCAAGGTTAATGCACATTATAAATTACATACCTGGCATTCATAAATATTTGACGTAATTCGATAGATTCACATTTACTTTAATGCATATTACATTACATTCGATAATAAGATTAGTTAATTTTATTCATACTTAAGTAATGAAACAATTTATAAACGAAAGATGTTTGTTTATGCACTGTCATTTTTCCACGACATCAACCGTAGGGCCTATATGGCTTATTATGATATTAAGGACTTTGAATTAAGCCACAATTTTTTTTCAGAATGAAATGTAGACTGTGTTTTTTGTTTTTGTTTTGAAGGATAAGTGCTCAAAATTAGATCGAGATAGGAATAAAACTGTAGATTTTAATGAAGGTAAGAGTTACATACCCTAATCAAATTACAAAAAGAATGAAAGTGCACATTTCTAAAACAAACAGATTTTCTTCTCTTAGCTTTCTTTTTGGTTTCAGATTTATGAAAGAATAAAATAAATATACCTACACATCGTGTATAAATAAATTTATAACATCCACAATATTTCCCTTGTCCATTATGTATATAATTAAAAATAAAGAATATAGATGCACCAATGACATGTAAGATTCGCAGTACTTTTGCTTGGTATGAGTGTTTGATAATGATAACCTACTTCGTATCTGTATTTTCATACTAATTTTCATTCCTGAGTAGCTTTAAATTACAAAATACTCTATCAAACACTCGTAAATTTTTCACTCATTCTCTCAACTTGCTGCTCTTCTACTTTATTCGTTTCCATAAGTTCCCTTCCACCACTTTTACGAAGCCAACTTTATTTCCTTTGTTGAATCATTCGCTTGATCATTGAACAATAACTTAGTTCAGGATATGCGCTTCCGATTTTTCTAAGAAGCTTACACGTTCGGTTAACTTCGGGAGACTCTCATATTTAATAATTTATTATTATCTCTCTGTTATAAAAGATAAGATATTTGGCAGTTGGCTTTGAGTGTGACTTTAAATTGATCTCGTGCAAAATTCTGTTGCTTCCAGCAGAAATAAAGTAAAATATGAATGTATATATATCATCATTTAGAAATCACAGATTCACAACAGGATCTCTTTGATGTGTCTCTTATGATGGAAATTATTTGAATAGTTGATGACGTGAGCAGCAAAGAAAATAATCTTCCCAACAAGAGATGAGTTTGAAGCTAGCAACCAAAAATTAACATCGAACGATTTTTAGGAGAAATCAAGGTACAAGTATACAAGACAATCTTATTCCTTTCACTCTGGTGTGCATTTAAGAAACGATTTAATAATGTAATTGAAATGTGCTTATGATATTATATTAAAAAATACTGGACACAATTATTGTTTAACACGTACTACTGGAAAAACAGGCCTGACTATTTAAAAATCATGCTACCAATGAATTAAACATAGATAGCTCAAACTTCTTCTTTTAATGGTTGGTTGGTATATGGTTATATACATAGTTGTACCGAGGGGGGGTTTTGGGGGTTTGAACCCCCCCCCCCCCCCATTGATTAAAAAAAGGAAAATTGTATAATTTTTTTTAAGTCTGCCCATAAATTACTTAATACAAGTATAAAGCGTGGGAAGCTTAAAACTCGTTATTTTACGTCTTAATTTTTAAAATTTTCCGGGAGAAAACACCCAAAAGCTTAAAACTCGTTATTTTGCGTCTTAATTTTTTTAATTTTCCGGGGGAGGATCCCCGGAAGCTTAAAACTCGTTATTTTGAGTCTTAATTTTTTAAATTTTCCGGGGGAAGACCCCCGGAAGCTTAAAATTCGTTATTTTGCATCTTAATTTTTAAAATTTTCCGGGGGAGGACCCCCGGACCTCCCTCTCCCTGGGGGGAATTCCTTTATAACCCCCCCATATGGTCGGCCTGGTTACGCCTATGGTTATATAACGACTGGGAAGTACTGCTCCTTAGGCCTGTGACCGTCGCCGGTATACCAGGATTTTTGTCCCACAGAAGTTATTTTTCATGCCAGTAAATCTACTAACATGGGCATATCACATTTATGCACACATAAATGTCATCGACCTGGGCCGAGTTCGAACCCGAAACCTTGGGCACAGAAAGCCAGCGCGATACTGACTGGACCACTCAGGCCGACACTTTTTTTTAAAATTAAACCTACACAGGGTAGAATAATAATATCGATATTAATGTAATGTACGCCAAGTCAATATATGGCAATTAAAATACCTTGTCGGACGTAATTAAATTCAGCGAGCTAAAACTTTAATGAAACTGCATCGGTTGATGTTGTTTACGTTCTCATTAAAATATATCTGACAAATATTTTAAAGGTCATTTATTAACAAGGCGGAATCTCTGTATTTTAAGGTATGAAAATGTCAATATTTCCTTGGTTTTACTGACATTGTTGAGTTATATATTGCAAAACTATTTCAAGTTTTTTCTTTTAAATGAAAGATCGTATTTCCAGCTCTTACAAAGCTGCACTCCTTAGCTAGTAAGTGGTACTTACGAACGTTGTTTACATGGATCGTAAGTTGACATTCCCACACAGTCTTGTTGCTAAGGGCGGTTGCGATGAGGTTAAATTACTTACGGTCCAAGCGCCACGTCATAATTCATTACGATACACTTCATAATACAAGCCTTTATGGACACGGCCCCCAGGACAAATATTCGGTTCCCATAACAACAAACACATGCGAATCACTTTCTGAAATAAACATCTATTTTCAAGAATGTATTTACATAATATTTTCAGGTAATATCACAATTAATATAATTAAATTGATATAAATAATCATCGTGCAAAAAATAGCATGCAATACACGGGCCGTAAAGGCATTTACGGGTCTCGAAAACTTAAAAACCCTCGGCTGCGCCTCGGGTTTTCAATCTGTTTCCTCGACCCGTAAACGTGCCTTACGGCACTTGTATCGCAATATACTATTTCATGCTAATTATGTTTGTACATCTTCCACATTACAAATTAAACGACTGTAATACGCATTACTATAATTTCTATGTGATATTAACTTATAAAAATAAATCAACTTTTAACTGAACGATTAAAGCCTACAAGAACAAAAACTAATCTGAATAAACATAATATTTGTGGACCTCAGAGGCCTTGGTTAAATACGAAACAAAAAATACCTTGCTATTTCTAGGTTTAAGTCAGTGCGATAAACGAAAATTGCAATGAATCAAGTTTGAATGAGAAGGAAGCGTAGAGAAAGAGGAGAAACATGAGGGAAGGTTTGGAAATAGGAAGTAAAGATATAGATTTAGAAAAGGGTGAGAGTGATGGAGTGGGGAGAGAGAGCGCGAGAAAGTATAAGTGTTCAAAGGAGCAAAATTGTAAAAGAAACAAACTCGGAAAGAGGGTAAATAGGGATGGATAGAAAGGAGAGAAAGATTTTTAAAAAGTGGGGAAAAATGAAAAGGAAGATAGAGGTATACTAGAATTGAGAATATTATAGGAGAAAAATTCCTCCGACACTGGGACTTGATCCCATTGGGTTCAAGTCCCAGTGTCGGAGGAATTTTTCTCCTATAATATTCTCATGTAGTGTCCAACAGAGACAATAATCTGTGGTTCATGAAAGTTTATATATCTATACTAGAATTGTTTTCAGTATATTGTTCTGGATTTGTTTCTATGTGTCATGCTAAAGAAAAATCTAGTCACGTTTCTCTTGTATGATTTATGTGCAAGTTTGACATTAAGTGTTTAAGAAAGGTCTCTCTGAATCGGGAGGAACAACAAGATTTGGGAAAAGGCGTTGTGATATTGTGTTGCCAGCAGTAATTGCATTATGAATTATTCATAACAACATAATTCGGTTCCATATGAACAATATGATATAACATATTATAATGTATATAACAGACACCAGACTGCAAAAAATAATTTATCAATAACTCATGCTTCCCAGCTAGGTAACGTATGTTATTTGCTTTATCTTGTTTAATCATTCCAAATCTTTTTGTATAATTAGATGGTACAAATGGTTGAATTATTAGAGGTGTTGACTGATGGTGAAGAATGTGCTTGTGTGTATATAAATTACAAAGAATTGTAGGAACATTAGAAGAGCGCCACTATACAGATACACATAGATATGCATAGGCTCACGAAAGTTTCGTATTATGTGTGTATATTTTAGTTCTCTCTTATATTTTGAATTGTACTTTTTTTTAATAAAATTCAAATTCACATTTGTAAAAAGTGTTATATTGTAATTTGTAGTAATAAATTTATTATATTATTAACTACTTTCCATCCTTTTATCGCAAATTGTATCCTGTAAAATGGAAATTCAGAACAGAACATCCCTCATCAGTGATCAATTAAATTAAATGCATTTTATTTATGTTTTATAGTTAAATACTATTCAATGGACTAAAGTTTCATCCTGCGAATCGCTTGATATAGGCTGAAGTGCAACCTGAAGTATTCAATAAAACGGGAGCTGTGCTAACACCTCAACAATAACAGATTGTACATGTGACCATAAATAGAGCATTGTGATTGACTGATTTCGTCCATGTTATTGGTCCAGATTAAAGAACGAAGTGGTGAAATTATTGTACCTACTAGTCATTTTTTAAATTATCGATGAACGCATGAACAACATAGTCAGGAGGACATTCGTCTAAGGAATGATTAATATTTAATTAAATAGTTTGTAAAGATTATTTTACTTATTAAGGAATACGCATATTGAATAATACGAACGCTATGCTTCATTATACATTTAAATTCTTCCACGACATACGATCTATAGGACTACATTTTATTAACAAAATACGATCACAAGATATTAGCTGCATAAATTTAAAATGCTGATTCATGAACAGGTGTAGGTCTATGATTAATTATCTTTATTTATAGAAAATTCTGCTATAATAATTATGTTATTGGTATATATATTGGTATATAACCCAGCGGATCATTCTTATAAGTTACATTGCTCGAAAGACAAATATATTTGTGCAGTTAAGAAGAAACGTGATTCTTTAATGCTATACATTTTTACTTCCTCTAGACCTGTACCATAAGTTCTATAGTTTACGTAAATGAAGTATTCTGTTCAATTCCGAAATTCGATTATTCAACATAAATAAACGTTTTGAGGTTCCCTGAATAAATTAAAAAGATTAAATAAGAAAACTCCAGAAACATGTCTGTATGAGTATGTATGTCTGAGACCAACATAGTACGATTACAAAAAATCCTATAAAAACAAATTTTGATATTTGGGTTAGAAATCTTCAGGGCAAGAAATGAAGATTGACGATGTCTTTTTATTACTTTAATGCCACTTTGTACGGAACAAAATTTCATTTTTTGTTGATTTTCTCGAAAATATATCTAACGATTTTGTTTAAATTTCCTATACGAAATGCATTATATGCATAGGCTCTAATATATGACAATATACGGCATATTATGTGTATTATAATAGATTAGATTAAGAGCTGGAACTTTTATATGCGGAGAGGTAAACATTCTTTTTTTCACTCCACACATCTTGCGTGAGTTTCTGTATTGCCTTCTAATGTATTTAATCAATTTCTAACTGAACATTACATTGTTCATATCTTCTGCTTGTCACAGCTACTGTGTTAGTTGTTTAAAAAGGCGTGAAATTCAGCATTGTTATTTGCCGATTTCAGATTCTTTTCTTATATGCTCTTGTTCTTAATCGAAAATGGCGTATGACTGAGGCACTACAGTCACCCATAAATTACCGTAGGTAATGTAACGAGAGGTCAGGATTTCATCGATAAACTCTACGTTGCTCTTGAATTTACCTTGAGAAAGTCTGGACCTCAAGTTACATATTTTATTGCGACTATTTACCGAATACTCACATAATTAAGCATGAATTAATATTATTAAAACCACGAATATGAATAAGCACAATACTATTTATGTCATTGTAAGCGAGATAGCCTATCTCGAGAGAATCGGTATAGAACAATCTATTGTTTTGCCATCGGCGAAAGTCGCTTGGTGCGATTTTGATAATATTTTTTTTATCTATTGAAATTACCTACGTAATATAAATAATAACAGCGTATAATTAATATGGAATTATTATTAGACGAGATTAAATTACTCCTTCACTGCACCTACAATTATACATTATCTTCACATCTTCTTTTGTTCTTATGCAGCTTTCATACTGTATATCCAATTAATTGATATTGATCAAAGGTATGAAGATGTTTCATTGTTCTCTCCTAGTGAATTGACACAAAAACAATTGCATGTAGGTGCGATGAAATAAAAATGATAAAAATAAAACGATAAAATTATGACGATAGATACTTGGATTGTTTGAAAATCCGCATAGGCTTAAAAGGATTGGTTACTGTTTCGGAAAGTCAGGCATTTATTTTAGTTAAAATAAGCAGCCAAAAAAGGAACTTAAAATACCGAAAATAGGCAGTAATATAATTAAAATAGGGAATTATTAAAAGTCAAACCAGAGAGTAACCCCACTCTTTTTTAATGAAAATACCTATTTAAGATACTTAATAATTTATCACATCCATTACTTAGGCCTACTCTTACTTTTCTTTATTATAAGCAACAAGGTGTCAACTGTCAGAATCAGCAGCCTGTCATAATTCATAGGGAACAAAATCTTCAGATATTTTTGTGACGTGAACCTGTCGTTTCATTATTTCTGTAAATTTTTTTCACTTTCGTACATTGAAATTCTTTTTGTGCTTTTTTAAAATTGTGAATAATCACCGGTAAAGGCCACACCGATCCAACAAAGGCAAAAAAAAAAAAGCTTTAAATCTCAAAATAGGCAAAAAAGCCAAAATAAAAACCGGCCCTACCGGCCCTAAACGTATGGAAACATGTTTATCTCTGTCTTACTCTCTAATATATTCACCCAAACAGAATAGCTATTATATAGAATAATCATTATATTAAAATTTACAAAATATAATATAATTTATTTTTAAAGACTTGAAGTTAAATTTATAAAAAGTCCATTTGAATGCTTATTAGAAGACTTTCAGTTGCCTTTTGCTCTCCTACATTGAAACGTTTAGTGTTATATTTCCGGTCTTAAATTATCACACCTGTAATTCTTACTTGACAGTCTTTACTAAATATTATAACGTTCTAGTCGATAAACCATTCAAGAATAGCCTACAAAGCAGATGCGACTATTTACATAGCAGCGAATTAGGAGGTAGCCATGTGTTCTTCTTCAGAAGCGTTGCTAAAGGTGTTGCCTGCATATTACTAGGAGGCCATTGTTCTTTAGAAGCCGCTAACAGGTATGTGTTGATGACTTACCGGCCGGCGTGGCGACTTCGACTCCAAATCTACGCACGGTTTCTCCCAGCAGCACTCCAGAGGCCACGTGCAATCCATGGCTGAGAAGTTGAACCAGAACACCCACGGCGACTACAACCCACCCCCAGCCGCCTTCCGGGTAGTAATGCTGCTTGAGGGTGAGCAGCTGTCGCACGTCGGCGGCGGCAACCACGCGGGGGCGGGCTGGCTCGCCGTTATAGTGCAAATGGGGGAGGCTGCGGGAGCGGTAAAGAGGCCGCCCCCGGTTCTCGCTGGTACAGCACGAGTCATCCAGCTCATCCTCCTCCATCACAAGAAATACACTGCCACATGTTCAGAGCGACCACTCAGCGCGGCGGTCCGGCGAGAACTGAATTCAGTACTCCACCTCTCACTCCGTACGTGCCAGCGACACCTCGCGCGCAACCTGCCTCTGTCATCTCATGGGGTCATATCTACATGTGTATCATATCAATATTTCCGGTATAAACCATAAATAATACAATTACACACGCTGAATTTAAAAAAAATTACCACCCAAAATACGAGATAATTCTGATTCAACTTGCAAAAGTTACAGAACAAATAGGGGCATATCTTATTTGTCTATTCAAGCTGATCATACTTATGACATTGGACATATGAAATTGTATACTAATACAAGGGACACAAAAAATATGGTAAAAATAAAATAAATAAGCTAAGTTATTTGCAACTCTATTGAGAGAAAAAAAGAAATGTAGATTTCACAGACTATAAAAATACATAAAATGCTGTAAGGTGAGGAGAATCACTGACAGCAGATATTAACAAATAGAAAGAAAAGGAATTGCCTAAAATTTGAAAACATTAATAACTGGCAAAAGAAGACTTAACCTTAAAATGAGTCGAAATATTCATTGATGTCATATAGAGAGATTACATAATAAACGTTTCATTTAAATTCTTTGTTTCTTAAATATTAATATATTTACAATGCATTATATAATTTAATACTAAACTCATTAAATCTATTTTTGGTTAAGGTGTTTCTGCATAAATTTTATTTCAGATTATCCATATTCCTGGTATTATACTCATGTGTTGCATTATCTAAGAAAAACGTGTTAATATTATCCCTAACATAATTCACATGTATAATGAAATTACTGTAGGTTTTTTCTTGAATAAAGGTTTACAGTTTGCTTTACTGCCCATTTTGCAAATTATTCTGACAGCCTTTATTTTATAAGTACAATTTTAAGAGGGGATAATGGGTTACATTTCTATAGTACCTTCATATGAATATTGAAATTTCGCTCGTGCATTTACTTATGAATTTACATATTAATTTTATTATATTTATTTTAATTTTGAGACATTTAAGGTTAAAATTTTACATCAATGCATATGATTTTGTAATAGTTATCTTCATTTTATACTTTCTTTTTCTCTCACAATGCCTTTTCTTGGTACTAGCTACCTTTGTACTTGTCAGAGCAGCTCCTTGTTGCATGGAGGGTGCAGTTCTTGTCGATCAGTTGAAATGTTTCTGTTATTTTAAAAGGATACAAATTCCAATCGCTGCGCTACCAACCGGAAGGTCGCGGGTTCGATTCCCGATGAGGTCGTTGGAGTTTTTCAATTGGCCTAATCCTTCTGGTGGCACTATGGCCCTGGGGTCGACTCAGCCTCTAACAGAAATGAGTACCAGGAGCATTCCTGGGGTAAAGGCGGCCGGTGCGTAAGGCTGACAACCTTACCACCTTCACGTGCCGAATGTCCAAAATCTGGGAGCCTCAACCTCCTGGAACCCTCTGGGCCTCCATGGCCTGAATAGGGATAACTTTACCTTTACCTTTACAAATTTCAATTAAATGTATTTTAAGTAGACAAAATATTGTGTAACATTGTAAAAGTATAGACTATTTATTATTGTTCAGAAATTTCAGATTTTTTTTTTTCGCTAGAAACAACAGTCGTGAATTGTTACCTTATCGGAAATTTCTGTGATTCGTTTTATTATGTTTTTATATTGCATTTTCGCTATTTAGGTCGGCATAGGAATCATTTAGGATACAAATTAGAAGTCAATTAAGATTGATAGTATCCAGATGAGTGAAATAAAACTGATATTTCAGCTTAGTTAGAATCGCATTCTAAGGCAGGAAAAGTTCGGAAACACAGCCTAGAAGAATCATCCCTATCAGATTGTCAATAAAGATATCTATCGTATGTACAAAGGCACTGTTAGCACACGGTTATGTTTTTCTTTGAAACAATTTGGGAAAAGTAATTTTCAGTCAATTTGGACTTTTATATGGACGCTCACTTGGAAACACAGAATTTAGTATAATAGACAGGAACAGGTTATATTTTACATTCGAGCCAAACGCCAGATGCTGGGGTTTGATTAAGAAGAATCTTGATACGAAAATGACAAACTGGCAGTATACCTCACGACTGGAATAATAATATGTGAAACGAGTATACACCTGCTGTTGCATCCTCCTCCTATACGGAATCGTGTCTGCTTAATTCAGTTAATTCAACGGACCTGGTACTTTTTTCATGAAAGTGTTAATTTAACAAATTGCTTACGCTAAAGGTCTCAAATTCATTTCACTCCTGCAGGGTTGATAGTAAGTAGAAAATAACAGCTTCCTGAACGTGATCGTGTTTCAAAGTAATTTATCAAAAGAAATGCTGCTGTTAGTTTATCTTCAGTTAGTGCTATCTGTAAAATGATTCAATAGGCCAAGAGTCGTGTTTATAGGTTTGTTGTTATTGTGGCTAGTAGGCTTATTAATGCATGAAAGTGCAGACAAAATATCTTTTGGAAAACTTGTATACTTATACTTAAAGAACTCATCTTCTTTAGTCTTCAATCCTTGGATTGGTTTGCAGCGATTCTCCATTCTGATCTTCTTTCTGCCTTCCTTTTTAATTCTTCGTACGTTAATTTGTTCCATGTACTGTAGTCTTGCTCTTAGTGTACTATTCTTGCCTTCAATTGTGCCTTCCATAATGATTTTTAAAAGACTTTGGTGCCTTAGTAGATGCCCTATGAGTTTTATTCTTCTTTTTCTTATTTGGTTCCAAAATTCATTATCTGCTTTGCTCTCTCACAAACTTACTTATTGGTAATTTTATCGATCCAGCTAACTTTCAGCATTTTTCTGTAGCATCATGTAGCATTTTTTCAACTCATATCTTCAATATAAATATATATGTAGCCAATAATGTTATAACTTAAATACGAAACTTACAATAACCCTACATTAAATTAAAATTAAATTAAATAATTGGACACACGTCAATTACTTTAAATTATGAACTTCAATTTAGCACGCTTTTAATAATCCTTTAGTGTGATTTTAGGAATACAATTATAGATATTACAGATTTACTGCATGCATCCTATACTCCTCTGCATCTAACAGAAATGAAATAGGGGTAAAGGCGGCCGGTGAATAAGGCTGAAAAGCTTACCACCTTCATGTGCTGAATGTCTAAAATCTGGAAGCCTCAAACTTCTGGAACCCTCTTGGCTTCCATGGCCTGTATAAGGAATACTTTACTATTTATCCTATACTCCTACAAAATGATGCTGTTAATGTTTTATATAAACTATTCAACTATTATTAAATAATAAGCACATAATTATTGAAAATCATCTTAGGATGTTAAAATACATATTGTAGTAACGTTGAGCTCGATCAATAAAATAAATCAAATTTAACAATATTTTATTTTATATTTCGACATTCTTCTGTCATCTTCAGGGCATTATATTATGTTGGTGTAGATGAATTAATAATTAAAAATTAAAATCACCCTCTGTGTCAGTACCTGGAAATACCGAACAATTAAAAACAATATTCATAAATGTACGGTACTCGTTTCTACGGCGTTTGTTAATTTTCAAGTATACAGTTATGCATAAATGGTCGTATTTATCATCTAATTATCCTTCAGTTCACAAATTACGATGTCGAGTTAATTGCTTTGTTGCTGGAATAGTAAGAGTTTTGTCCTGGGCACCATTTATCAAAATATTATCTTCCTAATTATTTCATAGAGGTGAACATATTAATTATGTTGAATGTATGGAGGTTGCGTGAACATTTTTATTGCGTGTCTGAACATAAATGGGAAAGTAAATCTTTAGTATAATAAAATTAATGGGCATACTAGAGTTCTGTAAGATGGATGATTGTAAATAACAATTACATTTTAAGTTCTTGAAGGAAACGTACGCTTTAATCTACATCGCTTCCTCAAGTTCGTGAACTGTAATCTCAAAGATTAATGCAAGCCTACGTTTAAATGTCTACCACCAATTTACGCTCGGAAGATTTGGTAGCGTTACTTGTATTTTAGCTAAGTTACAGGCACTAAATTCCATCAATCATCGTTCTATGTGAAGACGAGTATAATGACATTCTAAGACATTCTTAGATTAATACTGCAATCTTATCCATTCACATTTGAATTATGGTGTTTTACTATGGGGCAACAGTACGTGGACATAAGATGTTTTTAAATTACAAAAGAAAACTGTAAGATTTTTGAAAGGCAGTCAAACATGCTATCTTTGCATACCTATTTTCAATGAACATAGTATTTTATCTGTAGCTTCACTTTAGGGTCTATCACTATTTTATTCGCTCATGAACATTATCTTAATCGGGTGTGTTTTACTGAAGGGCATGCCTATAATACTCAGAACCTGTGATTCAGTACATAATTACACTACACGCAATAATTGTAAAATATATATATATATATATATTTATAAACAATGTAAATATACCTTAACTCAGAAAATTTTTCATTTCACATCATTGAAACTATTAACTATATTTTTATTAACGTAAGAAATCTAACACTCGAAGCATTTAAGAGACGGGTCAAGTCAACATTGACTTTGAACCCTCTATACAATGTTGATTAATTTTATAGTGTAGATGACTGATCTTATTTATATGACGACGCTATACACATAATTGTGTGAAATGCATGGAAATATTGTTGTTGTTATTATTATTATTATTATTATTATTATTATTATTATTATTATTATTATTATTATAGATATAACTTGGTTGTTCCACAGTGAAAAATGCTATAGGCTAACAGTCATATCGTTTCAGGTATTAAGTTTTGTAAAAAAATGCCTCTATAAATTATAAATATCAGAAATTCAACAACATTTAAGCAAAGGATTAAGATTTTAATTTTAGGAAAAAACTTTATACTGTTTTCGTACACATACACAAAAAGTGTTCTTAAAACGTTAGACCCAGTGGACCCCAAAGCTCAAAAAAAGAATTTCATTCATAAGCATTAATACCCATTGTGCAGATAGATAAATTAAGAAGTGTTCCTAAAATTTGCAGAAGTTTCGGACACTTCATATTCCAAACTACTAACTGTAGAGTTACTAAATAATTACAAGTTGTTATATGCGGTAATTTGCAAGTAACTGCGTCATTACTCTATGCGTGTCGTTGCTAGAACTCTTCGTAATTACCATCTAGCATTCCCTTCAGCAATTCTGGGGCATTATTTTATTTCAACAAAAGTGGACCAAGAAATAACTGTTTTCTAGATTGTGCTGAAAATGCCTTATAATTAACTTGGAAATTATTCGCTACAAAAATTAATATTAGCCTATAAACAGGCGTACTAAATGCTATGTCCATGAAGTCCTCCATACTTGAAATAAATATGTTGCATACTGCAAAGAATGTGCATTTCACTTTGTGTCACCATTTATGGAGTCTCCACTTGTATGAATGTAGGTACCATCCTATTTTAAAAGGGATGAAAATCTAAGTTATATGAGTTTTTCTTTTTAATTTTAGATTTAAAGACTCCATAACCACATTTGGCTAAAACTGGATGTAATGTGATTTCAGAATTATACAAACGAGGACCAAATCTAGAGCTAATGTGATAGACCAACAGAGGTGCAACATTTGGGTTCTATAAATGTACTCGTTTTATTTCGTCTAGTGCTGTGTTCATGTGGAACAGCTAGGAATTTTGCCTTATTTTTATAGTATCTGTAGATTTTGTCAGTGTTAAATACATTAAAATCGGAATAGATTAGATTTTTAAACATGTTTTGATTATGCGTTTGTGTTTGGATATTACAGGAAGAGAACTCTAAGAAGTTTGAGTTAATTTAAGAACACAATAAACACGCTGAAAGTTATATATTACTATATTTTATTTTAATTACAATTTTTATGACTCTGGACCACAAAATTACATGGCACTTTTTGCTTAATTTTCAACAGTTTTTACTTTATAGAACCCAGCATTAGAATAATTACACCTGTCATTTCCAACTCCACCACATAAACCCAACAGGAACGTTTCGCAATTAATCAACTTTTAGAATGATTTACTTTCGGCGTCTTGCTGGAGTGAACATTGTCAAAAAATTTCAAGTGTAAACTTCTTAAGATTCCCTTTAATTTGATTACTAAGAAACCGGGGATTTCGGTTCACTAACGATTTCCTTTACCGGAACGATGGGCTGCCAAATGGCAAAATGCAATGCTATGTTTTCTTTTACAAGTACTGGCAACAATGAGCAAGATGGAAAATGTAAGCAGTTATTAAAAAATATATATTTTTGAGTAAAAAATAACTGGGTTAATTGCATATGATTAGGTAAGTATTTTATCGAAGTCTAACTTCAAAACAATTTTTAGTAGGCTAAATTTTAGTTTTTAACGTTTTATTTGGCCATTTTTAGGTTTCATTCGATTGGACTATGTGGCAGTTAAGTTGATGTAACGGATAATTATGTAAAAATACGACAGTTAGCTAGTAAGGAACAAAATAGTTTAAAATCTACGAACCCGAGCTGTGAATCTGCGCAACGGTATTGTATGCATTAACTCGATCTTTCTTGCGTTCATATCCCACCACATATTTTTCTTCGGAAAAGACATTAATTTCGCCAAATTTTAAAATATCAACTCAATATATTGAGTGTCAATTTCTACATGGCACTATGAAGTCACCAACGCCGTTGTAAAATAAGACAGAACAACAACAACATGGCACTGTAGGAAAGAATCAACAACGCAATCCCTATGTCGCGTCAAATTTCTCATATGAACAGGATATTAATAATATTAATATATTAAAATGTAAAATAATTTCCGTAATTACTAGGGTAGATGTACAAAGCTGTTTATCGGATGCGGTTTATGATACTATTATTTTCTCATCATAAATTAGATCACTCGCGCTTGCTCGATCGTACCTAAACATCTTACAACAAATACTCAATTTAAGCCACTAACTATTATACTACCAATGTTTAGAGAACATGGCAGCCTAGGTATTATTAAATACCTTAATCATTATTTTACACTCTTGATCAAAACTACCACACCACTATCTATTTCTTAAAACTGTTTATACTGTTTTAGGTACGATTTTTTAAAATTTTGTCGTACCAAGTAAAACATTAAACTAAAAGTCATAAAACAGTTTTATAGAATTCGAATTCCAAAAAATGAACAATAAATACAAAAAAGTATCAATACAAAGGTGAGACAAACTTGTTATATATAGCCGGTAGGTGAAACAAGCGCTGTTGAACGTTCACTACCTAACAAATAGAGAGCCTGATGAAAAATTTTGAGTCACCCAGAGAACCAAAATCTCATTTTATACTTTTTCCGAGGGAGTACCCCGGAACCCCCAGTTTTTTGGGGGGCATATTCCACACCCACCCCAGTAATTGCAAACTTTCGTTTATATCGGCCCCTCAATGAGGTCTAGATCCGCCCCTTGGACTGACGTCATATCCGGCTATTTAGTCAACTATCTTGTTCACTTCAGCTGCAAATATGGTTATGGGATACGACATTAATGTTTCCCCGTTTGAACGCCGCATTCGTATTCTGATATGGAAGATAGGAAAATTCACGCTAGAAGAGAGCGCTGAACTTCTGTGCCAAAGTTACATAAAATAATATAGGCCTAATGTCGCAGCAGCCATATATACCATCACAATTTGAATCACCAGAGCCCTACAGAATTTTAGAAAGAGCATAGGATATGGCGCCAAAATAAGGTCATCAGCAAATGTTGGCACGATGATAATGAAGAAAAAGTAACGCGTTAAAAGAACCAAAGTATGCAGTGTCATGCTAAAAGCAAACACAAAACACCTCACAGAGACCATTATGACGAAATTCACGTTGGTCATGCTGGTATGTAGCTCATTAACAGATCACCTTGGCATTACAAGGAAAGGGCAACATTATGCGGCTATCCGGGAGGGAGAAAGGTGTCAGAAGTAAGTCCACTTAGATGGGAAATGAAGCAAGATGTCTGCTTCATTGTAACTTAGCATTCCGAGAAACTACTGTTTACGGAATTTTTTTATTAGCTCTTATTTATATTGACCGCCGGCGTGGTCTTGTGGTTAGCGTCGCTGACTACAGATCGGTCGGCCCGGGTTCGATCCCCGGTACCTCCTCGGATTTTTCTGAGGTAGGGAGGTCTGGTAGGGGTGCACTCAGCTTCGTGATTCAAATTGAGGAGCTACTTGATAGAGAAGTAGCGGCTCCGGTCATGGAAACCACCATTAACGGCCGTGGGTGTCGGCATGCTGACCACATGCGCCCCAATCCTGACATCTTCCTATAGGTAGATGACGCAGCGGTCGGGTGTAGGCCTTGTTCCTTCGGGGACGTCGCGCCACGGAGGTTAGTTTAGTTCTTATTTATATTATTCTTTTATGAAACACTGAGAAAATCTTACAAGACTTTCACTTAGCCCTTGATAAACGTTCAACTGTCGAGTTAATTTTTTTTTTTCTCAAGCGAGGTGAGCTATTAAGTAAGCTTACTCATCTAGAAAGTAAGCTTGCTTGCCATTAGACCCAAGATCATGGGTTCATGTCCAAGTAAGAGCGTGCTTTTCTTTTGCGGACAACAGTATGCTTTCCTTCGGACTGGAAATAATGCCGTTGGACCTCTGTCGGAGATTTAGGCCATGTTAAGAACACGTTAAATATTATAATTATAAATTAATGTTCTGTTAAGTACAATATAGCCTATTACTTACTAATTGTATTGGACTTTCAATCGGTCTGATACATCCGGTGGTTTTGTGGTCCTGGGGCCGACTCGGCCTAACAAAATTGAATGCCAGGAGCAATCCTGGAAGTAAACTATCCGATTCCCGCCCTAACATTCATAACACCTTCATGTTCCGAGTGTCGAAAACTCTCGGAACCTTACCTTATAGAATTGTAAGCCTCTCCACGGCCTGAACAATAAATACTTTACTGCATTAGGACGGATTGTAAATTGAACCCAGCGCCCTCAGAATGGCGGCCCAAGCTATCTTATTTTAGTTGGAGACATTTTAATTTTTTTCTTCTGGATGAAAATATCTCTATTTTCTGATGTTCCACAGTAAATGTTGGTATACACAAGACATTTTTCTCAATATTATGACAAAATTCCTCAAGTCGACGCAGAATGTTATACCTTAATATAAGAAGAGAGATTTGATACATGGCGTGCCGACCTGAAGAGCAATTTGTTTCTTGAAATATGACTTGGACATTCTCGAGAATATTTTATGATATGAAAAGGACATAAACGAAACAAACTGTTGACTGTATAACCCAAAATCTTACTCAAGGATAAAAGTATGAGGGTTTACTCGTCATCGCAGAAATAAAGCATAGTTTCTAAGCATTACATGTGAGCTCATTAATGAATTTAATTTCCTTAGAGGGTCGTTAATAACTCTTATTGTTCATTTGTCACCTTAGGGACCTCACAAGATATACAAACTCTTACACAAGTGGAATATTCATATGAAGTTGTTTCCTTACACAGTGATACAGAGCTTTCACATTTATATTTATACAATAGTTTTCTATGTAGTTAACAGTGAAATCAGTTGGTGAAGTAAACTACTTAATAATGATACGAAAATTTAAAAGGTTACTTTATAACGTCAAGAAGTGAAAATATTTTTATTAGTACTTTCAATTTTCAAACGTAGTTTGTCTTCGTCTGTCTGGCTTATTTAACCATGCAAATGATTTTCGGAAAATTGATTTGCCGTTCTTAGTCCTTGCATTTATGTATTGTGGGTTCACCTAACGTAAAATATTAAATAGCATCATTCAAAAGTTCATGGTGATATTATGCATTCAAAATCATTCTTTTTTATTTCTATCCCGATAACTGTTTTATAAAAAATGCGTTGGTTAAAATACGTTTATTTTAATACCTTTTTCTACAACAGTATTAAGAAAACATGCTAAGTCAGTTTTATAGAAAAACGAAAATGGCGGTTTTATGACTCAAACTTATAAGTATCGTAATTTAATCTTTCGTCAAAATCGTAAGTGTCTTTCTTTTTAAATAAGGTTTGGAAAACAAGTTTTCATGAAAACTCCCCTTTATATTTTAGTAATAGATACCAAATTATAAAGGTACAATAAGAGTACAACAACGCCCACATTGCAATAATATAGGCCTAAGCGCACCTGCAGGAAGTCTGCATAGACACACTTCTATACATTGTGAAATTTTTTTTCCCAGTGTTATCTCAATGTATATTGCATCACAATCACTGTACTATGTATTCACTATGCCAGAAATTAAAAAGGAGACTAGAATTTACTGGGAACCGAAAAAGGAAAAGCACAATAGTAATATATAAAACCAAAACATATAATTGTCAATAGACGTTAAACGAGTATGCCTCGCTTAATGTTTATAATTTCAAATTTTGCGTAGGATAATGTTGTCAAAAATATTATTCTAAGGAAGTCTTTCTCTATAGGCTTGAGTGCTTCAAAAAATAATTAGGCTTATATTTATGAACGCATTCACATGTTCCATTCATACTATAAAAATCCTTATCATATACGAACAACGAAGTTAATGAATTACAGTTTAACGCCTTTCCGGAGGAGTACATACTCCGAATGTGAATGCTCATTATTCTAGGTACAGCCGTTTGAACGTATTTGAAACCGTGATAGCAGATAAAATCTATGAAAAATCCCATAAGCTGTGAAAATTCTATCCCAAATAGTTAATTTGTTTTTTTACTATTTAAATAATAGGGGGCCAACACGATTGAATTTGATGCAATGAAACAGTACATATAGTTGCAGATGAGCCAGCTTTCTGGCTCAGTAATTTCGAGGTTCTATCGGTAACATGGTCATTACATCCTCTTTTGGGTTGCCGATTTCATTTTGTTCGAAGTAATTAAGATACACTATGACTATTTAATGCACGGTAACAGAATTTTGTAATATTTACCCCTCTAAGGAGTTAATTCAGTGCAGTGCTCAATTGAACCGTTCTCCTATGGGTTAATGAGCCCTATTTCCATAGATCGGTTTTAATTCATCACCAAATTCCAATCTACAATCTGTGAAATATTTGTTTCAATGTGGGAGCAATGTGCAACGTTATTGTGGTAATTCAGAAGTACGTCCAAATGAAGTACTCAAAAGGATGGCACTTTCCGTGTTCAATGAAATATTCCAAATATGGCAGAGAAGGAATGCAGAGTCACGTAAAGACAAGTTGAAAAATATTAAAGATCTTTATATTTTGTTATCACCTGAAGACAGGAATTGGCTTCAACGTGTTATGGAGGAAGTTCGTGTAAATTCCATGTCCCAGTTTTCGTTTCATTACATTGATTTTTGTACGAGTTTTCCACATTGTACATGAACAATAGTAATTTGTTTTCATTTTATTTATAATCTGTGAGGATTTTTTAAAGAGCACTATTAAATTTATGCCTAACATGTTAAAAAAATGCATACCGGTATGTCACAAAAGTACCCCGATATTTGTTTTGCTATGGTGTTTTATAATGTCATTATCTCCCTAAATTTATGACAACATTCAAAATGCTGTGAAATACTTAAAACTTTAGTTTGAGTTTTCCTGAATCGACCATTTTTTTTTCATATGGGGAACAATCAGAGAACGCCTCCATTGGTTATAGAATCAAAGAACACTATTTCTTCTCCCATCTCTATGGCCGGACAATAATTATTGGATGTAAACGGAGGTAGAGAAACCGAAAGAATAACTAGATATAGAAGATCGTGTTAAGTAATCTACGGTATAAGACGAGAATTGCTTTGGTGTTTATGCAACTTCAGTTTTGAATAATAAAAAAATAAGTTATTTTATGATGAAACGTCATCACGAAATCCTGCACGAAGTACATGGGTGCTTTGATTAGAACAAACGAAGTGGAAAAATTAATATTTGCTCCAAATATCTTAGCTTTTAAACTCTGACTGGGTCCCTTTGTTTATTCATACTCTTCTTCCATGCTTGGAAACACACCGCAACGTAATGGCAAGAGTGTATGTAATGGAGGTCCATTCCGTTTGTTCAGTGCAGTACATTGCATTTCTCCTGTTGCTGGGTGCTTAGACTACTCACATTACGTACGTGGCAGACAAATTGCGATATGAGCCCGGCAAATGTTTCCGTCTGCAATGTGACTTCTAACTTCAACACAATGTGGTATACGAACATGATTGTTATGTCTTCTGTATGCTAGTAACGTCCACTCGCAGTTTGTGGAATCAGATTGCGAAGTTTCAAAATGTAGCGGTAAGTGTGCATAGCAAGAAAAACTGTTTGCTATGATAACAGTGTTTCTGCCAATATATGTTTTTTTAACGAATGCAGAAATGTTCATGACTCTGTTTTTCGAATTATAATAAAATCAGGTAAACTGATGTAACAAAATGCCAGAATGCTTTTGTTTAATCAGTTATAATTGCAATTATGATAAGCAGAAAATTAAGTTTTTAAGTTTCCGAGTTAAAGTCCAGATTGATTCATTAAGCAGGACTTACGGAAGAACAAAGTTCTATTTTTTTTTTAAATCAGATTAACACTGTCCAGTATAAGCACAACTAACAGATTTGTGATATCTTGACGATCGCACGCTCAAGTAAAAATTAAAAAAAGTCAAATTGGCCGGCTACGGGATTTGAGCCAGGGACCTTCAGAATGCGAGTCCAAGACGTTACCATCTCGGCCACCTCGATCGGTTATAGGTCTAGTTTGATAAGCATATGTGAAGTAATAGTCTTATTTGTCAAAGCTAAATGTATTGTAAATTCCAAAGCCGTATATGAACACTAAAACTATATGTTGCCATGATAACCGATTTGTATTTGGTAAATTCTTTCTAATATATGACCATAAAATAGGCACCTATTCAATGTACGTTAGACTAGCTGAAATGTATAGATTACGCATTGGCTTCCATAATCTGAGTGAAGGGTCCCTGGAAAAAATGAAGAATTACTAAGGCCCATTGTGTTTTTTCTCCTTTCTATTCATTCGATAGGCGATGATCCAACCTCTTGACAGACCTAAAGATACAGACTGACCTACAGAATCAATCTGGTTAAATGATAATGCTACAAGAAACTATGTCAATTGTAAGCCAGTCTTCCGAACAATTTTTTTATTACAAGCAAAGAATGGTTAACCCTACTGAAGACAAAATTATTGTAGCTACATTATAGGATTTCGATGTTAATGTATAACCCTAAATTAAACTTCACAAAGCATTACTGCTCAACGAACAGAATGAAAACAAATCCGTAATTTATATTATGTCGCATAAACGTGCTAAATTATATACCAGTATCTCCTACCTAAAATAATCCATTTGTTGGCAAAAATAAACCGTAAGACATTACCAGTATTATATTCCTTTATAATGTAAGTGTTGCTGAATGCATTCGATTTAAGACCAATTTTAACCAACAACTAATTAAACCTAAATGAACACATTCATTCTCTAAGTTCTCATTAAATGTAAACAAAACCCATAGTAAGAACAAGTGATGTTTTATATGCTACTTACATAGGCCTGCTATAACTAGTACAGTGTTCTGTAGATAACATACCTGAAAAGAAAGAAAATAAATTATAAGATTACATGTAAAATACATAAAAGAATATTCCATGCAGATTTTAAAAACTAACAACAGTATTAATGGAATCAATTCTTACAGATTATGCAAATTTCTCATATAAAAATCTGAACAATAAAACCCGTAAACACATGAATATTTGTTTATAGTATTAAATATTTTTCTGGTCTAATTACAACATATACCGGTACATTCTAGGAAATTATGAAACGTGTTTAAACATTTTAAGTGTGCTGCAACAGTTTAGTATATGCGAAGTACACAAAAGGAGAAATATCACTGCAAAAGCGTTCACCATATTATCATAGGTAATCCCACGAGTCAATTATCTGATGCAACTCGTCAACTCGAGTTGGATTTATTAAGACTATTCCATGAATAAAAATCCAACAGATTATACAAATAATAGTTACTTTCGTGGTTTGTTTTACAAAAACAAAACTAATAGCTGCGACATCACGGCATACTATGAATCAACCATACATGAATCGATTCGAGCTATTTTGGTGTAATCAGTGCTACCACCAGTGCACATAAGACATAGTTAACTTCATTCAGTTAAGCTAACAGCAGAACAGAATAAAAGCACTCGAACTGGCTTGCACCGAATCGAAATTGTGTTCTTAATCAATGTACATTTCTATTATTTCAATTTCCAAACAAATTATGTTGTATAAAATAATCTGTTTTCGTGCCGCTTAGTGGCACCATCTGACTATTAATCACTGCACACTGATACTTGCGTCTCCAGTAACGACCAGACCATTTTACCCGATAAAATGCCATCCTCGCGATTCCTACAAGAATATTGTAAGATAAACGGCCGTGATTGGTCTATATCCGAGGAATTGCTAAACGTTATTGGTCAATATCAAACACGCGACGTATGAGTTGAATAGTCTATTTAAAATCCTAGCTAGAATATCCAGAAATGGTTCCTAACGACCTCATTTTTAATCAGTGAAAATATAGCCCTACATTATGTATTCTACACACTTAAAATAATAGTTTAAGATAACTTTTCCTTGAAAAATTCAAATTTTCACCGTCTTCTCGCCTTACTATAGTAAATATAATTTTACCCTTCGAAATCTCACCACACTTTTAACAGGTTTCTAGTTAAATATAGTGCTTACTTTAAGCCACTCTAGCGTTCAAAATCAGCTCTAAACCACACACGTAGAGGCTGCGTTATGTCTTAAACAGCGTTGTTAATAACTAAGCAACACTTGCAATAAACGTCGAGACGATACGAATATGTTCAAAACGGAAGCTGAAGCATCTGGAAACTGCACTTACTGTCTTGTGTTACACGATAATAACATCTTACTTATGCGTCTCGGCAAATAGGAAGAGGATAAAGGCACAGTCTCGGAGATATCGACTCTATGGCATATGTATAGCAAAATGTATATGTTAATTTTGCCTATGAGTAACAACATTATATTATCGAAGTACTAGAAGTATTGCATCACACTACCCTGTAAAATACAACCGAAAATGGACTTATAGTAAAATTCGTATTAATGCTGAAAATTCTACGTGGATCTGTTCCTATGGTACTGGCAGAGGTAATAAAAATGACATATTTAATTAATTAAATACAAGTTGATCAGCGAGGGACTGATATCATTTATAGATGTAAATAATTCACCTTACACCTTCGGCTATAAGGTGGATTATTTATAAGTTATGAAATGAATTATTATGAGGATGGATTGTCATGATATTTTTTTTAGGTATCCATGGTTACTGATTACTAAAGACAAATCTTAAAATACGCATGCATTCATGCACTATCAAATGACCAAATGTGTTCATTGAAGGGAAGAATACTACAAATATACGCTATAAAAATTAAAACTTACATTATGTTATCGTATGGCACAATAAACTACTAAAAGCCTTTACAAATTGGGGTAAAGCAATTTGCTTATGTTTAAAAATTCACCATAGAACACGCCAATTCACAAAGGAACTGTGTAATGTACATAATTATATACAGACCTAGACATAAATAATTTTTGTCTTAGAACAGAACCTTGGGGCAGGGATTTGAAAAGGACAATGACACTATTTTAAAACATGCTGCTTTTTTTTATTTCTTCTAAGAACTTTAGCCTCAGGCCTATACATAAAAGCTACGGTTTGGAATTCCAGTGTGAAAATGCAAGGAATTCTCAAGTAGAAAGGTTGCACAAATGTTAGGTATTTCTGGGTACACTCCGGGTGTTGTATTATCGGGAAAACCAAACTCTTATGAGGTGATATGTATCAAGTTCAGTACTTGTTCGTGACATTTTAAGAAGACTTCGTCCCAAACCATCGTTATCTACAAAAGAATATAATAGCATTGTTCCCTAATCCGAAAATCTGCACCGACACCGACAAAGAACAGGTGCTCTTGTAGTCGCGTGGGTTTTCCCAGTGTTGCCGCTGTCATTCACCAATTCTCAAGTGAAGTATTGCTGTGATACGTATTTGGAAACATTATACTGGACTGCAGACACGTGTGAATACGCCTAATTACCTTTCTAATCACTGACTGACAGGTCGAAGAGGATTAGAATGACAGCAGGTAGAGCAAGTTCTTGGGGAGAAAGTATTTAAGAAGCGATTTAATATAGAATAAGCACTCAAACAAGAACAATGAACGTAATCTGCAAGATAAACTTCCAAACCTGCTTTATTAAACCTGAGACTCCAAAAACATGCATTATGATTGAAATTTTCTATGAAAAAGGCCAAAACATGCAAATATGCATGCAAAACGTATAGTCACCGGGAATCAATAAGCCATGAAATTGATATTTATCATGTTTCAGAACAGTAACTTACTCATATAAAAACATGCTTTGCATGTAAATCCTGTGTTTAGTATTGATAAATTTTTTTTTTTTTTTTAGATTACAAAGAGAAGTAACATAGACAGTGGACCCTGTCCCACCTTGTGGAAGGGATAGACTTACAAAATCCAGACTTATACCAGAATACTAGGTATCCACTTCCTTTCAAATAAGACTTTTAATTAGACGGGGGCAAAGCGAAATCTATGTTCTAAGCCTAATTAGCCCAATCAATCATGAGACAGCCAACAGTCACGATACATGAAACATCCATCTCCTGAGCTTACTTGGTTTCCATATTTGGTAATACTTCAGCCACTTTTTGAGCCAAGCCCTTTGATAGCCTATGACGAACACAGGAAGCTGTATGCGGAGAATTCCAGTAACGAAGATACATGGCTTGGGCCGCATAGGAATGTTAATTGGGATAGAATTTGGCAACTTTCTAAATATATCATTGCATCGATGAGTAGCCATAGCTCAAGAGAGTAGGATATTTTAAGTGGCATGAATGTTTTAGAGTGACCCGAAAAGAGGTGTTTAAGTATAGCTGGTTGTAAACAGAACTAGAAACTTCCCCTCCTGGTGGCTATGAACTCTTTGTTTATGGAGTGAAAATATACATTAGCAGTAGGTCAATCAGTGAGCAGGAGAGTGGTTTACAGATACTGATATTGGTGTACTGGAGTGTGTTTATAAGACATTAAGACAATAAACATATGGTATCATCACACCGCAAGGAAAAACCGGCAGATGCCTACAACGTTTTGAGATGAAATTTCGTTTTATTGTAGTGGCAGAAGGTATAAATAAAACAATAAAGGTATACTTTATTTACACAATCGGTTTTCAAGAAAACGAGGCACTGATCGTTATGTTAACGTTTTATAATATAGCATGCGCATGAAGACCCAAATCGAGGGGGTTTTAGTCGGCTATTATCTTACTTTCTTATTCGAATAAAGCACAGTTGACATTTATCAGTCAATACAATACATACTTTACGATAAATTTCGTCCTAGTTGGATGCAAGGAAGTTTATTGAAGGAATGACAGAATTTATTTAGTCATTTTGGCCAAAAATGATTTTTTATATTTAAAAAAATCAAACATATACCAAAGTATAACTGTGAAAAATTATATATATATATATATATATATATATATATATATATATATATATACACGTCCTGTCTTGACATTGCCAAAGTTCGAGGACTAGGCTATGTGTTCCACGCATTAATATTTATATTTTATTTCCATTAAAACAACTTTATTGAAAAACCGCAGAGGAAAAATTTGATTTCTTTCTTAACAAAATTAGAACATTAAAGATAATACTTATGAAGTAAAGCACGGTTAAAATTTAGGGACTTTTTTCTGAGAGTCAGTGCTCATTTTTGTCAAGCAGGGAATTATAATTTTTGTTTGTTTCTGTTTTGTCTCTTTCTGCTTGTTTTTGTAATTTCTGTTTTAGCAGGCTGTTAAAATCGGTGCAGTTATATTACTTCCGCTCTGAGTGTATATATGTATATGCAATTATATTTGCTATTCCTTATCTACAGAAATACTTGAAGTCGTCTACCATCGTCTCCTTGCGAAATAATGAACATGCGGTATCTTCAGATTAGCTGTCATATCTATAGGAGCTGTACGCTTAAATCCTTGGACTCTCTTCAAGTCTGTCTCTAATAGTATGATATGTGTGGGCCTTAAAATAGCATTACTGTGAATAACTTCTAGTAAGCAAAGCTAAGTAAAGTTTTCCCATTCACACTTTTCACTTTTCTTTTAACTTCACATGAAATAAGTAAACTTACACAATTCAGAACGCAAGCTTTGAATGAACTTCTGGATTATCGTTCATCAGCCCTATGTTGTTGAATGTTGTTTAGTATACTATATGCGTATGTAGAAAGACAATTTTATTTTCTAAAAATGTTCTATTTCTTTTACATGTATCAATACTGAACTGAATATATTGAGGGAATTTTCTAACCATTAACAACCTGAACAAGAGACTAAACAGATAGACGTACGGAAACACTGTACATATGAACGCATGACCTAATTGTACAAAATATTCTGTGTAATTTAAGTTTATTTACTGGTTAAAAATAATTTCTTAGACTTGTTAATTTCATCTAATAGAAACAGTAACATGAACTAGTTTGTTTCGAATATCATGCTTAATATACTGAAGTCCATGTTTTATTTCATTACCATGTTATTATTATATCATTATTAATTACATTAGTATTTTTATTATTACCATTAACTTTACTAATATTACAGCATTCGATAACTAAAATCTTGTGTTAATTATCCGAATAATTAATAACGATAAAACTAAATACATCATTAATTTATTACGCAAAGCTGTTTTGACACGCGAGATTTCCTAAAGTACTTAATATGTTAATCTTATGTAATGTTGTACATAAACATGTCGCCGATGTGATAGTGTAAACATTAAGTACATATTCATGATATGCAAATCTCAGCAAGTTTATGGAATATACAATGTTTTGAATAATAAGCTCATCAATTAAAAGTTATATACATGTATATTCGGTTTAAAATTAACCATATAGGCCTAAACATTAAATTTGAATGAAGAATCGTGCAGTATACAAGAAAATAAGATACACGTATTGACGGAATCTCTGGCTTATGAATGAATGAATGAACGAATTTTAGCCTTCAGAATCCCTTAAGGGCCATGGCCTCCTGCTGTTGCAGGGAAAAGCCCTCTAGTTTTCTGGCCTATGATGTTCATAAAATCAGCTGGAGAAGTCATGAGTTGAGGATTTTTTTTTGTAGGCCCTATGACGTAAACCGAATATGACTACTCTTGGAGTCGGAATATGCAGTTAGAAGTAGTCATAGCCATGAAATAAAAATACTAGTTAATTGGTAATGCTAAGTGGGCTCTTTTTTATGTAAGTCGAAGTCGTGAGGTGTAAAAATATATATATATATATATATATATATATATATGTTTGCGTGAATAGTTACTTTGTTGCTATGGGTATATAATGACGGTTGTCTTCTGCTGCTTAGGCTGGGTTGACTGAGTTTTTTCCAGCAAGAATTCTTTTATACGCCTGAAAAATCTACAGACGTGAAACTGTTTTAATTACATACAAACTGTGCATTAGTTAGAAAAAATATTTTGTAGGCCTCACTTTTTTTATGGTAGCTTTCTTAAAGAAGAGTACTGCAGAGAATGAAAATTTGGGGGGGGGGGAAGTTTTGACATAAATATATAGTTTATTTTTTTAAATGTAATTTAATTTTTAAAAACTTAAAAAATCATACATTTGGGGGGACGCGGGGAGGGCTCTGCAGTATGCATAAATGACATCAGCCTGAGTCAGGATTGAACCCGCGGACTTTAGTATAGAAATCCATTGCTATTTCACCTAGGATGACCACGATGCAACCAATTACTTGTGTGGAAATGTGAAGCAAGATAATCTCATGCTTATTGTACATAAAACTGTGTATTTCACATAATGTTTGCCGGTAAAAGTGCACGAAATATTAAATGATTTGACAACCTAAGTCGCCGTGAGAGTATCTACTGTGGGCCATACGTGTAAATTCAGATAAATACTTGGTTCAATAACATACACTTGTATTACACAGATGTCGGTATTGTGTTCTTATTTAAGTTTTAGTGTTCAGTGACAATAAATAATAATAAATATTCATTTATTTAACTAGCTTGGTGAGCCCATCAAAGAATTCCGGGCTTCTAGATTAAGTACGAATTTATGATTAAAAAAAGAGTTGTCTGCTAGTACATGTTTGTTTGCCCAAGGTAATTTTTTAATTGTATTAACTTCACCCAAGTTTATATTCTGCCTTCAATCAAGTTTATGTCCTTACTTCACTCACGCTTTGTTATTAGATTAGATTAGAGATGAGAGGTAGTGTAAGCCCTTCGGCTTCACAACACTGTGACCTTAATATATCTATTGTGAATACCCTGTACCTTAGTCTAGAAGTCACCACTTTAATTTAAGGCTTTTAATATAGCCTATAATTTTCCTGGGTGATGTCCAATCCTGAACCCGGGGATTTTTCGTTTTGAAAAACCCACCACCCGGCCGGGAATCGAACCCTGACCGCCAGGGTGGAAGGCAAGTATGCTACCTATACACCCATAGCGGCGAAAACACTTTGTTCTACTTCACCCGCATTTTTGTTCTTAAATTTATTAACTTTATTCTCAAGACGACTTCTTCTCTCTTTCTTTCAGTGATGTTCTTCTTACCCAGTTTTCTACGGCAACCGAGCAAGACCGCCTTCAATTAATTTCACAATTGAATACAGTCCACACGGAAACACCAGCTCAAATATTATATTCGATTAAGTGTAGGAAATGTTTCACAGATATGAATTAATTATGATATTAAAAGGAATTTCATGCTTTTTGGTTGTCCTATGTAAATTGCTGAAACATAGTTCGTAAATAATTGAGTAATCTGCAGAAGCTGAATGTGTGGATGTATAATGAACGATGAAAAACAATTAGTAATGCTCGTAAGACGTAAAGACATAATAAATCGCTTGGGCTGCACTGGGCGTTCCACACCGCAAGAAGCTTCACGCCTGTTATTGATGCTTCCTTCAAGAGTTAAGATTTGAGTGAAGGTGATGGACCCATCATCTCCAGAGTTCTCTCAATGCGTCCAATGATAAATCAATCCTAACATGAGAGCAAAAACTTCTTTACCCTCTCTCTCTCCTTCTGTGTAGAACCTCGGCATCGACAAATACAAGAAGTAAGTGAAGCCCTTGATTAAACTTTTACTTCTGCCAGAGACTAAAGTCTCTACCTCCACAAAGTGTCTTTTATGTGCGCCCATAAATTACAGCTTTCATAAAACACAATACTCCTCAAGAGAATTCTTTCTTTTAAACAAAGTCATTGAGAAAGCTGGCAGAACTAATCCTCTCGAAGTTATCAAACAGAAGACAGGAATAAGCGTACTTAACAGTCGAGTGGTTAGCATGCTTGTAATTAGCACCAGGAACTATGAGTTCAAACCCCGGAGAAGTCTTGAATTACTTTTAAGTATATATAAGCTTGCAGCTAAATTTACAGAAAAGAAAGAGCAACTGATGGCATTATTATATTGTGCCGATAGGGCCTAGAAATTCTCGTCGCTCGTATTTTGCCAACATATTATTCCCCCACACTTTCCTTTGTATTCACCGGTCATTTGCTCACCCCTTAAATTTTTGCCACTGATATCTTGTCACCTATTTTAATACTACTTAATGTTACATTTTATATTTTAATCTTACATAAACTTGACTTATTGATTCTTTATATCATTCTGTTAAGTTGAGTATCGGACCATTAAGAAATAATTAGCTACACTGTGTTCAAATTGAACCTTCTTGCTACTGCAGCCGTGATCACCAGGTTCTTATGTGCTCACATAGAATAAAAAATATATAATATAAGTACATAGTGATGCTACATGTGAGAAAGTGTACATCTTTATCCTTGTGTCACAAATATCACTAAAAAAAAACAGATTCTTTTTTGAAATTTTCCTCGGTGATTTAAAATTTATCTTCCACCGTCACAGTGACGGTTTTAAATAAAGGGAGAAATGCGCACAAGTTGTGCATAAAGAGTTTGTGGGTGTTCCATTTCTTCTTCTTCTTCCCCTCCGTCGTTCACTTTATACAGAACTCTATTATTGGCTTTCCACGTCTTTCACAGTAAAGTACATGATAACGGCCACAGTTCTGATCGCATCTCTCGCACACGCAGTTGGCGTCCGGTTCATGGTATTGTTTTGTTTTACACACTTTATGATGATATCCGTGCACCGCCAGTGAGTTGACAAAGTGCCGGAGGTCTTGATTAGCTTCTGTCCAGGATCTGCTTATCATAGCCTCGGTGGCGTAGAACTCTATCGGGATCTCTCCTCTCTTATTTTCCCTTTCTTGTAGGCACCTTTTCCAGCTCTCTGTAGAAGGTAGTTGGAACTTAATCCTCAGGTCTTCCATTAGGAAGGTTTCCTTGGCGAGCTCATACACTAACCGAGATCTCGTGTACCTGGATACGCCTAGGACTACCTTTAGGTACCGTGCTTTTACTGCTTCTAGGGTGTTGATGTCTCCGATGCCCAGTTTTTCCCAGACTATTTCTATTCCGTAGGTCAGGATTGGGATTATTTTCGTGTTAAATAGCAACATTGCAGTGTCTAGGGAGAGTTTGGTTGGGGTTTTTATGTCGTACATTGCTTTTGTGGCTGCTGCAGCTCTCGATCTCACATGAAGTCTGAAGGATTTGATGGTGGTCTGAAGTGTTATGCCGAGATATTTGAATGTGTTTACTGTGGTTAATGGTGTGTTTCCAAGCGTGATTCTGTCTTCTTGACTCTCCCTTCCCCCTTTCCTGAAAGTCATTTGTACTGTTTTATCCATGTTAATTTTCAATTTGTTGTCTTCTGCCCATTTCCCCAATGCGTTAACAGCTGTTTGCAGCTCTGACTTGCTACTTGATGCGATTGCCAGGTCGTCAGCGTAGATATAAATCTTGATAGTTTCTGCCTCTTGCCTTATATGTTGGACGACATCGTATGTTGCTATATTAAACAGGAGGGGGCTGAGGGGGTCCCCTTGTAGGACTCCGTTGGTTTGGATGATTTCTTTTGAGGTGGCTACGTTGTCTTCTATGTAGATGTTGTTTACGGTGAGTAAGTTGCGTATTAATGATGTTATATGCTTGCACTCTATTGCCATTTTTTCTAGTTTCGAGAGGATGATTTCCCTGTCTAGATGGTCGAAGGCTTTACAGTAGTCGACAAAGACTGTGTGGAACTTCCCTCTTGGTGTTCTGAGGCTTTCCTCTATGTCATCAGTTAGGTTTTTAACTGCTTGTAGCGTGTTTCTCCCTGCTGTGAAGCCGTATTGCTCTTCTGGGATGAACTCTTTAGTCATTTTCGCTAATCTTGTCGTCATAAGCTTCGTCAGAACTTTGAGGAGGCAGTTTTCAAGAGCTATCCCTCTGTATGAATTAGGGTCGTTTATGTCACCTTTGCCTTTATATAAGACCTTTACTTTGGACGTTCTCCACGATGTAGGAATATTGCCAGTCTTGAAGCATTGGTTCAGTAGATTGGTCAGAGTTGAGGTTATTGCTTGTGCACCGAATTTAAGGTGTTCATTATACAGTCCTTCTGGGCCTAGCGCTTTCTTATCTTTTAATGATTGTAAAGTCTTAAGGACTTCGTCTTCAGTGAGAAGGCTGTTACAATTGCAGCTTATTTCAGTTGTGTTTGGGTCGCATGCCATTATGGTTCTCGCTTTGTTTAGTATACTGCTGAAGTGTTCCTCCCACGTGATCATGTCTATTCTGCCTGTTGTTTGCGTTCTCCTGGGCTTGAGAGCGAGATAAGGGTTTTTTCTGGCTTCCTCTACTGTCCTGGATGCTTCGCTTTCTATGTAGTCCTTCTTTCTTTGTTTTAAGAGATCCTTGTATTCCTTTCTTAGGTTGCTGTATGCTCTTAGGTCATTTTGATCGTTGCTGTTTCTCGCTGTCCGTAGGGCTTGGAGCACTATCTTCCTTTTTTCGAAGCATTCTGTCGTGAACCATACTTGTGCCTTTCTCTGCCGCTTTGGAGGGATTGCCTCTTTTATGGCTCCTTCTATGCTTTGGGCATACGAGTCGAGGTCCTGCTGGTTTAAGACATTTTGGTGCTTGTTTAAGCCTTCAATGGTTTGGGCTAGTATATTGACGTTTAGCCTTCTTGATATGTGCTGGGGAGGTTTTAGGTTCATTGTTGGTTCTTCATTCTTCAGTTCGAAGCCTGCAGTGACAGGGCAGTGTTTCCTGAGTGGTGTTTCTGCTTCCGTGTATACTACCTTGTGCGTTTTTAGGTTTATTTCTGGACCTTTGAAGAAGATAAGATCTATGGTACTGCTTCCGTTGTATGCGTAGTACGTTCGGTTGTCATCTTTGTTGACCAGTACGAAACCCTCTTCAGTCATCATCTCTAGTAGTTCTTCGGTTCTACTATCTTTTGAGTCCAGCCTGCAGTTTAGGTCTCCTGCTAAGACTATGTTTTTCCCTGGAGTCGCCTGTGATACTGCTGTCATGATTATACCGATGATGGCCTCTGCTGATGTGAGTGGTTCTATGTATGTCCCTATGATGCTTAGTTTGTCTGTATTTATCACTATGGAGTCTTCATTTTTGAATACCGTGGTTATTTTACCTACTGAGGGTTTGAAGAAACATGATATTCCTCTCATAGGTCTTCCTCTTTGTCCTTGGGTGGCTAGGATGTGCTCTGCATAGAAACCTACAATGCTGGTGGGAGTCGTTGTCAGGGTCTCAGTTAAGATGAGTATATCTTGTTGTTTTAGTAGTTCTTGAGACGAGAGGCCTAGCACTTGATTGAGGCCTTCCACGTTCCACAGGAGGACATTAATTCTCGGGCTGGTCGAGGTTTGCTCCTTCTTGTTGGGGTCGAAAAAACCTGTATCTCTTGACCAAAGCTCCTTCTGGCCAAGATTCTGGGGATGTGACTTTGTGTAGGTCTGATATCGGGATTCCCACTTTGTAGGCTTTGAAAGGGCCTCTTACTTGCAGTTCGTCGCACTCTATCACATTTGTGACCTGCAGTTTGTGCAGGTGTCTCTTGAGTTTGTCTGTGGTTGTGTTTTGGTGCAGCCTCCCGATGAATAGCCAGGCTCTGCGAATACATGCTTGGAGATCGTCACCGCTCTCTGTTTCGTTTTGTTTGGTGCCGATGAATGTGGGAGTCTTCGGTGTCTTCGGTGCGTTGCCGTTCCGCCTGCTGTTCCTTGACACGACCTCCGACCAGGTACCACCGACTTCGTTGTCATCTTCTTGAGTTTCCTGAGTGCCTTCTGGGCTTAATGTTTGCTGGTGTAATTCGGTGTTGTTATTATTGTCAGTAGTTGTGGACGATCCTGTTTGGGGTGTATTAGTTTTGTTCGCCCTTGAGAGTGTTTCATTTACTCTGGATGCGCCTGCTCTATTCGGACTTGTGTTGACGCATGTTTGGGGTTTCATCTTCTTCTTAGTTTCCGCATCTTGTGGGTGTTGCACAGTTTCCACTCCTTGTGTCTTCTGCACTGTTTCTGTTATTACTGTTTTCCTGCCTTCCGATGTATGCTCATGTGTCTTCTTTTGGGTTGACTCATATGCGCGTGAGACCACTGTCAAGGCTTTATTGACTTCATCTGATATTATGTCCTTTATTTCTCCCCTCAGATTTTCTAGGTGTCTTGTTAGGCTCATTATGGAACCTTTGAGTTCTTCTAGCACTTCTTTTCCGTTGCTGTGGGTGCTGCGACATTGTTCGCATAACCACATCAGGCATGTTGACGGCCTTTCTATAGCTTTTATGTCACCTGCTGTCATTTTGGTGCACTTCGAATGGAACCAGCCGTTGCATCCTCCTTCGCAGCCGATTACATTCTCCTTTTGCAATGTTTCCTTGCATTCTTTGCAGTGGTTTTCGTTTTCTTGATCAGGTTTCCTTGGGGCGTTACCTGTAGCGCCATTTGTATCTGTGGCTCCCGTCATGACCACGGTCCGAAGTGTAATATCTTTATTTGAAATGCTTTGCTCTTGTCGTTTGATGATGGGTTGCGTCTTTGCTTTTGATGTTCTTTGGGGTATGGTTACTACCTTCGTTTTAAGTGTATTGCCGAAAATATCCTGTTTCAAAGGTTTTAAAAGGTTAAAGAAAATATCTTGTGGTCGTACTCCTAAATACCTGATTGCACTGTGACATATAAATACAAATTACTTCAAATACAAATTAAAATTGAATTTTTAAACAATCGTTCTACGTGGTTCTACCACAGTATAGTATAACAGTAGCGAAGCTCCATACAGTTTTTTTCAACCGGCGCGACTGCAGCGCTCGTAGCGGTGAGCAAGAACCACACAATATGTTACATTGTTGCTTATGTAAAATGTCAACAATATTTTATGGAAATGCTTGTGGTGCTATAAATTGCACCAACAGACAAAGGAATTCTCCCGATTTATCTTTCTTCAGGTTCCCTAAAGATCCTGAGAGGTAAGCAAAAACAGTTATTTGTGAAATTAAATTGCAAATTTGTGATTATCATGCTTGCATCCATACTAGTGTATTTACTCCTATTTCTTTTAATTTTAGGAGCAGAAAATGGCTTGTAAATGCTATATACAATTAATTATTTTTATATGTATATCATAAATGAAAATCCTAACGATGCAAAGGTTTCTAAATATATAGGCCTCTTTACAAATACCCCACCTGACCCTACTAATTTTAAAAATGTTTTAACACGAGGTTATGTTAGGTATATATAATTGAATTTAACAAAATTAAACTGTCGAGAATAAAGATAACGTGTTTAATCCTTTACTTTTTTAATAATTTATCGTGTTTAACAAAATGAAGAAAAAGACAAAAGTGTTTTGCTATTGCATCTGATACTGACCATAGGCCTATCGTGCTATATGCCTATAGAACTTTACTTTCCCCCCTAATTTCTGAACTAGTACTACTACATGCTTATTGAAATTATTAAGTTTTCTTATTTGTCAGAATTTTCAGTGTAAGTACAGTATATGTTAGTAGTAGGTCAATTAAATTCTTGAAGATGTAGGGATGTAGCTTATATGGTGGACGGAAACCGGTCTGATACTTTATAAGATATACAATGTCATCGATCTTGAAACTACAACTTCTTTATATTACCATAAAGTCTATGATTTGGTGAGTTCACCAGTATGCCTTTCCGGTAATAATCTCGTTCTGGTAATTTTAAAAATAAGAAGAAATACAGCCATATATTCGTATCTTTCCAATGCTGGAAATGGCTGTTTGCTAGTTCCATCCTGCTGGCCGCTTGGGGTGCTAGTGTCGCACGATCTGTCAAAAGGATGCATTTTCCTTTCATTAGAGCTTCGCTACTGTTATACTATACTGTGGTTCTACGGTACATGGGATTGAAAAATAAAACCGACTAGTGATTTAGGCTACTTGTTAAGTCATATGTAATTTATCTTGCAAATGTAAAGTCCATAAAATTAGTCTATAAAATTAGAGGCAAGGAAATGAAACTTAAAGTTGTAGTATTATTAGGACCCACTACTTGCGCTATGAAGATAGAATCTACGCCAAGAGAATGAAACGAGAGAATCCAGACTATCAGCGCATTATACTATTGCTGAGATTCGTTATGTCAGTTGAAAATGGGGGTTCTTCAGTGATTCCATAAGACGAGAAGAATTAAAGAACAATAGCTATATCCAATATAGCTTTTCATAATCTTAAATCGTTTTACTTTCATGAAGCTTTATTGTAATGGTTATTGTATTGTTGTTAAAAACAGGTATGACCTGATAGAGTAATTTATTTATTTTATTTGCATGTAGAGGCCTGTCGATAGCAGTTTAGTCATTCAAAATTAATTATTACATTCTAAGCTCACGAAGTGAGTTCAAAACTATGAAACTTCGAAAAAAAACTCTCATTCGGAATCCTTGGCCACGAGGTATGAATCCACAACTTCCATAACGTTAGCCAACCGACTGACATTTTCTAAAGTCACAACTAAGTGATTTACAACCTTCTTGGCGTGATTGCTACGTAGATTGACTAACAGAAAGAGACATAAGGTGATAATTCAATTTTCGTCTGGAATGGGTACTTATTTGTAATTCAGTCAAACCTCCGTATAACTATATTTATAGGCCTCAACAGATGTTAATGTTTTAAGAGAGTTATTGTTATATTGAGGTGCATTTTAGGAAGACCGCTTGCAGAATACAGTGTGATCTACAAGATAACCCAAACTACAGATATACAATGAAACGAACAACAACTATTCACAAAGCCAAATAGTTAAAATACCACTCATTTTGAATCTAGGGTTACTTCCGTTGAGCGGAAGACTTTACACCCTAAAAGTGAAAAAAAATATTACTAAGGCTGGTTTAACATCACAGATCACGAGCGTTGAACCTAGGCATAAGCAAAAAAGTCATCCTATAGAAAGTGGGAAGAGAGAAGAGAGACAGCATATTCGCCCCGAACTGAGGTAAAACTGAAATCACTTGCTCGGTCCAGTGTTTTAATTGCAAGTGCTATGCATGCTAAAGTAGCAACAAAACTCAATGCATTGTTCTTGCACGCGTAGAAAGGGATTTTTGCACATTGTCCTATTCTTTACCCCCTACTGACCCTTCCTGTTCCGGGATTTCTGAAAATATAACGTTTATCAGGCCAGATGGTAACTGGGAAGGATACAGTAATTCTTCTGCCTGCTACAATCCACGGGCTAAGCTACTAATTTGCAATAACAAAATTGCTTTTCAAAATATTACTGTAAAAGGGTGTGTCTATAGCATATTGCGATACTAGTTTCGTAAGCGGTGCATACGGATGGAAAGAGTTTGAAAAAACGAGGTGCTTGCGACGAGTTTTTTTTCAACTTCCGAGATCCGTTATGCGCTTACGAAACGAGTATTGCATGCTACTTTTTGCACGATGATTATTTATATCAATTTAATTATATTAAATGAGATATTAGCTGAAAATATTATCTATATACATTATTGGAAATAGATGTTATATTTTAGAAAGTGATTCGCATGTGTTGGTTGTTATGGGGACTGAATATTTGTCCTGTTAAAGCCGCCACAGCAGGGGTCCTTGGTTCCGGCTTTCGATAAAGGCTTGTATTATAATGGTTTTACTTACGGCACGTGTGCTTTTTGTAATTTTTACAGCACTGAGATTTCTTTTGCTTTCATAGCAACCAGATTGCGTGTGGGAATGTCAAGTTACGATCCACGGCAACAATATTCGTAAGTACCACTAATTACTAATTAGTTACGTCGTGCAAAAATAAATTTATCGTTGTAATGAGTGATGTTTAACATTTTAATTATAGAGCCAAAGCAAAATATTGCTAAATGCGAATTATCGTTAATCGATCATCGTTTACAACAGAGGTTTGGCTGTATTGCGAAACGTTATATACATGCGAACCCTTACCGTCTTATTGGCACCCCTGATCGACATAATGTGAATAATGGGTTTATTGGAACCCCTGGTGTACTAATTCCTTGCATATAATCCTCACCTCAGTTAATTTGGAGCTGCGATTCGGTTGCCATGACTACAAGCCACAGCGAAGCTCTTAAAATGGGGCATCGCCACAGTGTGGTCATTATGTCCTTTTTTGTGCTTCTCTTCTGGTGACAAGGAGCACACATGAATGCCACCAGCTATGTGATGCAAAGAGATCTGTGGAATTGCCATCATTTGCATACTCAACGCCTCGAAGCATAGTTCAGGTAAGTTTCTAAGCAAAATATTTCATCTATACGTTTTGCAATGCCTTCTTACATTGTAACAAACTTTATCTTAAATTAAACTTAATAATAGACTTAGCTATTAAATATATAAAAGAACATTATCAAAGGTAATCCCACGAGAGATAACGAGTTTATCGATATATTGCGAGAACGAAGTTCTAGCAAATTTTTCTGATGAAACTCGTAATCTCTGTTCTCAATTAAACTTAATACTAAATTTAACTCTCAAATATATATGTGCATACATATACATATTATATATACGAGGAATGTGGCATGTGTCTTGGCTACTATTATTTCTTTTTAAAATGTGAGGCAATTAAAAAATTTGAAAGTACAAATGAAAGGGCAGGGCATGGAATGAATTTATAATGCAGATTATGGGTACTAGATTTTGGATAGTGGAGGAAACTGACATCCATAAACATCCCTGAGCGACTGCATAGTGCCACTCTAATGTATTGCGGTCAAGTTCGGTACAGATTAGGTATTATTCCCCAAAGCTTACTTCAGCTCCTTGTAGTATTCTCTAGCATTTTCCCCTCGGATATTGACTATTTTGATATAAGAATGCAGTTCACATCTAGTCGTATCCATTCTGCACGGTGAGTGATTCACAACTAAATTACGATTGCCTTTATTCGTACCAAATGATACGCTACCAAATGATACTAGAAATGCCACAATCTCCTGTGACATACATCTCATGGTACCATCACCTTACTATTATATATATATATATATATATATATATATATATAAACTCCGTGACGCGACATCCCCGAAGGGACAAGGCCTACCACCCGACCGCTGCGTCATCTACCTATAGGCAGATGGGGGCATGTGGTCAGCATGCCGACAGCCACGGCCGTTAATGGTGGTTTCCATGACCGGAGCCGCTACTTCTCTATCAGGTGGCTCCTCAATTTGAATCACGAGGCTGAGTGCACCCCTACCAGACCTCCCTACCTCAGAAAAATCCGAGGAGGTACCGGGGGGGATCGAACCCGGGCCGACGGATATATATAAGTTACATATATATATATATATATATATATATATATATATATATACATATACACACACACACACATAATTTCTTAAATCGCTATAAACTCTTGTTACCGGTTCTTAAATATTTTGCACATAGTGGGAATATTTATCCTGCCTGTTCTCTGCCATATCCAATGTAAGGTAATTTCTACATTAGCACACTAAGTAGCTTCCAGTAGGCCTACACTGAACATTTCAGTGTACAGCAAGCTATTGTTCCCACTTATTATAGCAGTGGCTGTACTTAGCCAAAGACTCACACAAAAAAGATGTTCCAGAAGGCGCATCGAATTAACAATTCCAGACAGGGCCCCTCCTTCCCGATTCCATCCGAAACAATTCATCTAGCACTGACCGGTCGCTTACCTTGACGACAGGTGCCACTATAGGGGCATTAAAAAGTTAAAATCCCTTCTTTCCAGGATGGATATCAATAAACCAGCTAATATAAATTTTCAATAGGCCTACATCATTTAGCAGTGTGTTATGCATTAGTTATGTCTAGTTAGACTATCGAACAATATGCAATCGCTTTCATACCGCGCTTAGTTAGAGCTACAATGTGTTGCCAGCCACGAAATTAAATATGTCTACATGCTTTATTTGTGTTTAATAAAATATATTTTTAAAGTCTTCTAATGTACCAAGCGAGAAAATCTGATTGTAAATTTTCGACAGTTTTCCCCTCTCGCAAAGGCAAATGCCTGACTGGAATACACTTAATTCCTACCTCCGTGAAGTAAACTGGCTCTGAGGTTATGACAGGAAGAAGATAAAAATATCATTTTCATAGTTTTAAGATTATTGTAATTTTACTCAATGATCATGCTAACTAGGTGATTGTGTAATAGTTATAGAGTAGTGAAAATATTATTAACATGTAAAGATATCTTATAGAAAGGGAAGTAAGTTCAATCGTTCCATAGCCTACATAACATATTATATATATATATATACACACACACATAAAGAACACCCTCCTAGGCATTAAAAATTATATTTATGATTCGCATATGAAATACAATATGAAATTTTGTTGGACATTATATACCGGTAATTCGGTGAGGAAATCACATAATTAATTGGAACGTGATAAAGCCTAGAAACAGAAAAAAATTAAATTAATAATTCAAGATTATTTAAGTTGCCTTGAGTAATTTTCAATTGATACATGAAGTATAAATATTTTAAAAAGTAAGTTTTATAACTTTAGAACTAAGTTCCTCAATGATTTGTGCATTTATCCCATACACTTTTCTAAATTCTGCACAAGGTGCCTACTTTTAGGCATACAGTTTTCGTAATTTACACTGTATCACAGTAATTTAAAATATAAAATAAAATTAATAACATCGTTTACGAGCAAGACTTTCCCAACAACATGTATTTAAACATCTTACTTAAATTAGTTGTTGATACTTCAATACTTCAGTATTAAACAATTTGAAATTGATATTGATCATTCAGCATTAAAAAAAACTATGTGCGTGAAGTTAAAAGTTACTTCAACTGTAAAATTCAGTCGATGTACAAATAGATATAAAAAACAGAATTGTTTCACTGCACAGTAATAGAGAATTGTCATGCATTATTGTGCTTTATAGAGGC
Source organism: Ectobius pallidus (assembly GCA_964059195.1). Taxonomy (NCBI): domain Eukaryota; kingdom Metazoa; phylum Arthropoda; class Insecta; order Blattodea; family Ectobiidae; genus Ectobius; species Ectobius pallidus. The sequence continues at coordinate 49,192,332 of CAXKWD010000004.1, read as the reverse complement.
TTTTAATCTAAGCGACACGGCTCTAATGGTTATTTGCTGCAATAATGACCGCGTTAAATGTAGTTTTCTCTACAACTATTCATGCTACACCGGACACGACTATGGCGATACTACACTGGAATGCCAGGCTTTGTCGCAGTGACATTGCAGTCTGCATTATTTCTGCAGTGAAACACGTTTCTTGATTTCTATGCACTACCTTTCTGCATGAATATGAATATATTTTTGTTCTATTATTATGTATTATTGTTTTAATTACAGGAAAAGAAGGCTAAGCCCACCTTTCATAGACAAAATTCAAAGACGAAAGATATATCTATCTCTTTCTATCTTTCTCTCTATCTCTATCTCTCTATATATATCTATCTGTCTATCTGTCTCTATCTCTATATTTCTATCTCTATCTCTCAATCTCTATCTCTCTATCTCTATCTCTCTATCTATCTATCTATCTATCTATCTATCTATCTCTCTCTATCTCTATATCTCTCTCTATCTCTATCTATATCTCACTCTATCTCTTTCTCTATCTCTCTATCTCCATCTCTGTCTCCCTCTTTTTTATTCTCTGGTGCACGAGGATATAGAAAAAAGGCGCAAGAATAGATTCCTAACCAAGAGAATTTTGTATTCTTCAGAAATTTACTTACTTTTTTCCACCATCTTATTTACTTTTACTTTTTCCATACAATTAAATTTCGTGCTAATTAAAGTTGAAACGACAACAGTTCGGGGGAATACCTCTATAATATATCCGTGCGAACCCAGTGCCGATCAATGGTAAGGGGAGACCGGGCTGTTCTGAGCCGAACCAAGCAATTTCGAATCTTCACGCAAACCGTGTGTCACTTTTTAACTATGCATTACAGTTGTTAACATTGACACTAACTTGGGACTGTTGAGTGAGGATCAGGATGCCACAGTTAGATGCAAATAGATTTTCACCAGTTCAGTTCAGTTAAATAAGTTAATGGAAGAAAATATAACAATGTTTTAAAACCTTATCATATGAACTCTGCGCTGAGCAGAAAGAATATATATATATGTATATACAGTATATATTTTTTAATTTTGTAAATATAATATATAACATAATATATAATATAAAAAATTACCACAAATAAAGAATGTTCTTTTTTTTAATGTTGTACATATAATATATAACAACACATAATATAAAAAATTACCACAAATAAATAATGTGTCTATAACCTATCGTGAAGCTACTATGGATCCAATCTATGGCCTGAACGGAATATTACCACATGCAATAACATTACTTAACATGTTACCAAATACCGTGGACCGCCGGCGTGGTCTTGTGGTTAGCGTCGGTGACTACAGATCCGGATTCGACCCCCGGTACCACCTCGGATTTTTCTGAGTTAGGGAGGTCTGAAACGGGGTGCACTAAGCCTCGTGATTCAAATTGAGGAGCTACTTGATAGAGAAGTAGCGGATCCGTTCATGGAAACCACCATTAACAACTTGGGTGTCGGCATGCTGACCACATGTCCCTCAATCCTGCCATCTGCCTATAGTAGAGTTCAGTTTAGTTTAGTACCAGATACTGTATCCTGTTCTGTTAGAAATTTCAAGTCAAAATCATTTAATATTTTTTAGACATTTACTTTGATCAATAGTCTGGATACTAATATATTTCTGTACATTCATTGAACATTATCTGTATAATTTAAAGGATTCTTTCTGGTATATTTTGTGGTTTTAACGTAAATTAGTAATGAAAAGAGATTAAAGCAGTCACTTTGAGAATGAAAAGAGATTAAAGCAGTCACTTTGAGAAGTAAGATTTGTTACTTAAGTTATTAAAAAGCATCGAAGGTTTCCAATGTTTTTAGATAAGCTAAATCACTTATTGTTAGCTTCTCTGCCGATATTTATAATTCATTATAAATATGGACGGCATTTTTAAAAATAAAATGGTATTATGTAATTTCCTGAAAGAATTTTCAGCAAAAATCATATATTATTCACCGATATGGTGTTATCTTTCTTTGTTATCCACATCGAGACCGATTTGTCCTAAAAATATATTCAGCTATTTTATTTACACCCTCTAAACAAATATTTTTTTTTCCTTCTTAAGGCATTAAGAAATTACATTTTAAAACTTACGAATTCTCGTTAATTTGTACCCTTAAATTGAGAATTTATCATATAGGGTACAGTAGTTTGTCTTAAATGTGTAAAAATTAATTGGAAGAAAAAACAGAATTAAAAAAATTACAGAATAAGGTGGCAGGAAATAAACTATGCGCCTAATCATTGTGCTAACTGTTTTCTTTGCAGCCCGGCATGGAGTTATATATAGTGTGAGAAATTAATTCTCGTCAAATAAAAGGTTAAAATGGCTGAGACTTAAATCTGTTAAATTTCTACTCACGACGCATAATAAACCAGCTAAGGCACAAGTGAGACTGATTTCATGATACGTGAAACAGTGGCTAGTGAAGATTGCTTGCCTCCGGCTCTGGAGTGCTCTTAATCACATAGAGGCAGGCAAGCGTGAAACTGACCACTTCATCCTTCCGGTATAAATCACATGGAGGTGCTAACTCTTTCTCTCTTATCAGTTAAGCACCGGAAATAGGTCTATTGGATGGCCATACCCAGTGCTTTGGACTGGACAATCGGATTGCGGAGTTAAGGGTAGAAGTTAGCCTTTAATTGCCTTTATCAATTCCCACGCACAGAGTGTTTTCTCTCTTATTATCTGTTGTATTATTCGAACTAGGAAATTCTCTACAATTTATATTCAATTATATTTCAAATAAAATCAGGCAAACTGATGTAACCAAGTGCCAGAATGCATTTGTTTAATCATTGTTGTAATCGATTTCCGAGTTAACCTCCAGATCGGGAAAATGTCTGTCCCTCTGTTTGTTTGTCTGTCTGTCCGTCCGTGTGTCTGCACGCGCAATAACTTAAATACGCTTTATCGGTTTTTCATGAAACTTGGTATACGCTTTTAAAACGTCCATGGGAAGAAGCCTATTGACATGGGACCATAGAGGTTAACCTGTACCGGAGCAGTGCCCAATTTAGTGCCTGTTTTATGGTAATATATTAGAAAGAATTTATCAAATGCAAATCAGTTCTCATGGCAGCATATTGTTTTACAGTGTTCATATACGTCTTTGGAAGTTGCAATACAGGTAAGTTTGACAAATAACACTCTCCATACATTCCTTCACAAATGCTTATCAATCTTCAGACCTTTGTTTCTTCGTAAGCCCTGCTTAATGAATCGGTGTGGAGGTTAATTCGGAAATCGATTACAAAAATAACTTATTTTATGCATATTATAATTGCAATCATCACTGATTAAAGAAAACCATTCTGGCACATGCTTACATCAGTTTACTTGATTTTATTTTTCCCATCTTGGTTGCCGAGTAATCCGAACTGCCGGGATATCGAGCGCCGAGTCTATTAATTTTCAATCCAAAGCATTACATCACCTAACTAGCGTTGTAAATGCATCTTAATTAATAACATTATTCTCGTCACACATGGTAGTGCATGCCCGTTTAACACCACTATTTTATACTTTGTAAGTTTATTTATAACTGCCTCTTACGTAATGTTCCATAGGGCACAGTAGGCCACGAACCGTATACAAATTAGTAGCAATAAAAGGGGTGACTTAATGTCTGAATACTCGGAATGTAGAGAGGGAATATTAAAATGGCGAAGATGCTAAGATGACAGTCAAATAACTATACATTCGAGGTTATACTCAGAGGTTACCTAAAGACTGAGCTAATGAATTTCTGTTCTGATAGCACTGTTCTGTACCTTGTTATAATTACTCCAATAAGTTTGCGTATATAGTAATACGAAATTATTCCATGAAAATTACTATTCTAGGATATAGATAGAAATCAAAACTGGCAGAATGATTTAATATTGATGCGACATTGCTGTAAACGCTGATCAGCAGTTCTAGGATTTCTATGTAAATACATAGCCTATTTGTTTTTTTGGCCTACAAACATTCCTAGGATTGCTGATCAGCATTATATACTTTTAAAGAGTTATTATATCCTACGTTTTGATCAATGATTCTGTTCTGGAAGTGGATTGAAAAAGCCGGGCATCTTCCAAACGATAAAAAATTAAGCTTATATAGAGTAATATTATGGTTGAAAATTTTGACTCTTGCCGTAATTTAGGTGTCAACTACAAAGCTGTTTAACAACGAAGCTAATTCATTACACTAAAATAAAAGAACTTCCACATTCATCAAATTACTTCTTTATTTTAAGGTGTACAATGTTGATAGAAACTTTACAAAAATTTGCAGACTGTTTGGTTAAAGGCCTTAGTTGTTGGAACCGTACATGAAAACTGAAGATTTTTCTCAATATCATTTTTCTTAAATTCTTATAACCACTCCATCCTACTCTATCATGAGCTGCTATCTCCTCCGCTGCACTATCATGAGCTGCTATCTCCTCCGCTGCTCTATCATGAGCTGCTATCTCCTCAGCTGCTCTATCATGAGCTGCTATCTCCTCCGCTGCTCTATCATGAGCTGCTATCTCCTCAGCTGCCCTATTATGAGCTGCTATCTCCTCCGCTGCTCTATCATGAGCTGCTATCTCCTCCGCTGCTTTATCATGAGCTGCTATCTCCTCCGCTGCTGAAAGATGAGCTCTTATCACCTCCGCTGCTCTATCATGAGCTGCTATCTCCTCCGCTGCCCTATTATGAGCTGCTATCTCCTCCGCTGCTGTATCATGAGCTGCTATCTCCTCCGCTGCTCTATTATGAGCTGCTATCTCCTCTGCTTCTGTAAGATGAGCTGTTATCACCTCCGCTGCTCTATCATGAGCTGCTATCTCCTCCGCTGCTGTATCATGAGCTGCTATCTCCTCCGCTTCTGTAAGATGAGCTGTTATCACCTCCGCTGCTCTATCATGAGCTGCTATCTCCTCCGCTGCTCTATCATGAGCTGCTATCTCCTCCGCTTCTGTAAGATGAGCTGTTATCGCCTCCGCTGCTCTATCATGAGCTGCTATCTCCTCCGCTGCCCCATTATGAGCTGCTATCTCCTTTGCTGCTCTATTATGAGCTGCTATCTCCTCCGCTACTGTATCATGAGCTGCTATCTCCTCCGCTGCTCTATCATGAGCTGCTATCTCCTCCGCTGCTGTAAGATGAGCTGTTATCACCTCCGCTGCTCTATCATGAGCTGCTATCTCCTCCGCTGCCCTATTATGAGCTGCTATCTCCTCCGCTTCTGTAAGATGAGCTGTTATCACCTCCGCTGCTCTATCATGAGCTGCTATCTCCTCCGCTGCCCTATTATGAGCTGCTATCTCCTCCGCTGCTGTATCATGAGCTGCTATCTCCTCCGCTGCTGTAAGATGAGCTGTTATCACCTCCGCTGCTCTATCATGAGCTGCTATCTCCTCCGCTGCTCTTTCATGAGCTGCTATCTCCTCCGCTGCTCTATCATGAGCTGCTATCTCCTCCGCTGCTGTAAGATGAGCTGTTATCACCTCCGCTGCTCTATCATGAGCTGCTATCTCCTCTGCTGCCCTATTATGAGCTGCTATCTCCTCCGCTTCTGTAAGATGAGCTGTTATCACCTCCGCTGCTCTATCATGAGCTGCTATCTCCTCCGCTGCCCTATTATGAGCTGCTATCTCCTCCGCTGCTCTATCATGAGCTGCTATCTCCTCCGCTGCCCTATATGAGCTGCTATCTCCTCCGCTGCCCTATTATGAGCTGCTATATCCTCCGCTGCTGTATCATGAGCTGCTATCTCCTCCGCTTCTGTAAGATGAGCTGTTATCACCTCCGCTGCTCTATCATGAGCTGCTATCTCCTCCGCTGCCGTAAGATGAGCTGTTATCACCTCCGCTGCTCTATCATGAGCTGCTATCTCCTCCGCTGCCCTATTATGAGCTGCTATCTCCTCCGCTTCTGTAAGATGAGCTGTTATCACCTCCGCTGCTCTATCATGAGCTGCTATCTCCTCCGCTGCCCTATTATGAGCTGCTATCTCCTCCGCTGCTCTATCATGAGCTGCTATCTCCTCCTCTGCCCTATTATGAGCTGCTATCTCCTCCGCTGCTCTATCATGAGCTGCTATGTCCTCCGCTGCTGTATCATGAGCTGCTATCTCCTCCGCTTCTGTAAGATGAGCTGTTATCACCTCCGCTGCTGTATCATGAGCTGCTATCTCCTCCGCTGCCCTATTATGAGCTGCTATCTCCTTTGCTGCTCTATTATGAGCTGCTATCTCCTCCGCTGCTGTATCATGAGCTGCTATCTCCTCCGCTGCCCTATTATGAGCTGCTATCTCCTCCGCTGCTGTATCATGAGCTGCTATCTCCTCCGCTGCTCTATCATGAGCTGCTATCTCCTCCGCTGCTGTAAGATGAGCTGTTATCACCTCCGCTGCTCTATCATGAGCTGCTATCTCCTCCGCTTCTGTAAGATGAGCTGTTATCACCTCCGCTGCTCTATTATGAGCTGCTATCTCCTCCGCTGCTCTGTTATGAGCTGCCATCTCCTCCGCTTCTGTAAGATGAGCTGTTATCACCTCCGCTGCTGTATCATGAGCTGCTATCTCCTCCGCTGCTCTATTATGAGCTGCTATCTCCTCCGCTGCTCTATCATGAGCTGCTATCTCCTCCGCTGCTCTATCATGAGCTGCTATCTCCTCCGCTTCTGTAAGATGAGCTGTTATCACCTCCGCTGCTCTATCATGAGCTGCTATCTCCTCCGCTGCCCTATTATGAGCTGCTATCTCCTCCGCTGCTGTATCATGAGCTGCTATCTCCTCCGCTGCTCTATTATGAGCTGCTATCTCCTCCGCTGCTGTATCATGCGCTGCTATCTCCTCCGCTGCTCTATTATGAGCTGCTATCTCCTCCGCTTCTGTAAGATGAGCTGTTATCACCTCCGCTGCTCTATCATGAGCTGCTATCTCCTCCGCTGCTCTATCATGAGCTGCTATCTCCTCCGCTGCTGTAAGATGAGCTGTTATCACCTCCGCTGCTCTATCATGAGCTGCTATCTCCTCCGCTGCCCTATTATGAGCTGCTATCTCCTCCGCTGCTCTATCATGAACTGCTATCTCCTCCGCTGCTCTATCATGAGCTGCTATCTCCTCCGCTGCTGTATCATGAGCTGAAATTTGGGTTATGTAAAACAATTATATTATGAGTAGTGCTCTGTAGATGCGAAACTAGATTCTGTTTTCGACAATTCAGAACAAAACACTCAGAATATTCGAGAACAAGGTAGACCTACAGAGAAAATTTTTCAGACAATAACGAGATGAATGAAAAGGGAATGAAGGACACTTTAGTGATGAAATCCAACTTCTATATAACCTAACACCTAATAATCATGTAGACATGGTTGGGCAGAACTCGTAGCTCGAAGAACACAGTTTCGTTCAAGTTATTGAGGACCTAGACACAGAGGGGAGAATTACCTAATATATTCAAAAGACCCGCCCCAGGGAGATCGGACTGAGACAAGTAGCTTAAGAAGAAGAAACTAGGACGATGAATATATTTGTGTTGAAAGTTTTTTATTGTTCTACCGAAGGAATAAGCTGTAAAAATCTACATCCCATGTTTTTGGCTAAATCCATGTTTTGCATACTCGATACATAAATAGCTATTAACCTCTTCTTAGAATTCTTGAAAGTCTGTAAAATGGCCTATATAATATTTATAACTGAGTAATATGGTATCATATTTGTCAATATTAGCAAATAATGTGCTAGCAAAAAATCTGTGATATGTGACTTATTTTTAGGTGAGTGATATTGATGGTGGAATATGTCGTTGAGATTAACCCGAATAAACAGTTCTAAAATGTATTAAAACGAACTCTTCTTAAAGTACTCATGTCAAGTATTGAGAAATCTCTCCAGGTTATTGACTCGCAGAAATATATACTTCCTTAGTTTAAATCAATGATAACTGAAGATATAAAGATATCTTCAATATGAAGGAAAGTCAATTTACCTTGGTCATGTTGCGCGCCTAAATAAAATCAATGCATATACACTTACCTTGAACACTCATATATTGCATAGCCAATTGCGTAAATCCAAATTTGTGCCTGCATGTAGAGGTTTCTGTAGTATCTCTTTATATATAAAAGGCTTTGTCCTGACTGACTGAATGAATGACTGACTGACTGATTGACTGAATGACAGGAATCAACGTACAGCCTAAACTATAACAGGTAGAGACTTGGAATTTTGACAGTACCTTCGTTTCATAATGTAGGTGCTCACTAAGAAAGGATTTTGAAAAATTCTGATTCTAAATGCCAAAAATTAAATGTTTTTGAAAATACTTAATCCCTTTTTACATAGAATTATCAATTCCAAATCACAGAATATATTGTTGCCAAATGGTATCAGGTGGGCTTGGAAAAAACAAATGAAATGCAATTTTGACAAATAAGAGAAGTTATCAAAATAATTCATGTTATAAATAAATATTACAGAATGAAATCCACTAAAATAATGGAATCACATAACTTTCTCTACCCTGGACATAGAGAAAACAAAACGAGGTATGGTAATGTGTATATTATTATATTAGGCCTATATCGCAGGTTTTTGGAGAGAAAAGTATGAAAGTGATAATGCTTTATGGTAACATAAGAGTGGGAAATTTCCCGCCTCGATATTACAATTTTATGTTACAGGAATTTCTGTTTCTTCTTATTTAAACCTCTACCAGGCTTGCTGTGCACTGTACAAGCGATGGGATGCAACATTCTAGATCCTCTATGAGCCATAAAAAACTATATCAAGCGTTTTCTGAGGGAATAGTTTGAGTGTAATAAGTCGTTCATCCTATTTCAAATTATAAATGCCTATATAAGGACCTAGAATTTAAAATTGAAAATCCTTCATAAGCTAATTTCCAATTACAAAATACAAAACCCGGGCGACGCCGGGTCTTTTAAGCTAGTCATTAATATAAGTCGTGAACAAAGTTTCAAATGTTTTTTACTTACCTTGTTATGGCATAATGCTTCAAAAATAAGTTCTAAAACGATTAAGTTACTTATGCATAAAAAATAACACAAATAAAAACAATTAACAACATTTAATGTTAAAGAAATTATTCTTCTATCTTATAAGAATTTCTAGTAAAGCAGTTAATTTCATCACTGTCATTTCGTGAACACTAGCCTCGATAAGAAAAAATATTTTGGTAATCCTTGATCGCTGGAAAGCGTTCTCCACTCCATCCCATAATATGTTGGGAGCCATGCACCAGAAAATCAAAGCCTTGCTGCACAAGTGCATACTACATGGGCGTACGGTAAGGGGGGGTTCAGGGGGTTGAAACCCCTCCCGAAATATCTGCAATATTTTGAAGACTATAAATCATGGAATGAAATTAAAAAAATAAAATAAACTGATGTGGTTGTTACATATTTCACAATTTCGTACATATCAAAGCATTGTTTAAGATTTATTGTATTTATTTAAGATTCAAATTTCAAAACCTCGTAGTGTTGATAGTTTTTCAGCTTAATAACAGCGATGTATTACTAGTAAACAAAAATCCCTTTGGAATCTGTCAAATGGCAACTCGAATACTCACGCCGAAATCCATCAACCAGTTTGTAAAGTCAACAGTAATCACGAGATCATCACAAAATTATCATGCAGTAATCGGCATTAATCGGGCTTTTCTACCGGTGGATTTACAGATGACTTTAAAAACGTGCCCTATGCACCATACAGTATTATGATAATTTTTCAAAAGAAAGTTATTATTTATAGACTCTAGCTTAAACGAGAAATGGATAGAAATCTCAAGAAAAACAGTTTCAAAGACTGAGCTGCATATTAATTTATTACAGTGCATTAATTATCACAGTTCAACTGTTTAGTAATTAAAAAAAGTAATAATTCACAATGTGTGCAAAGACATGGAGCCGAGACAACTTTACATTGAACCCCTCCCGAACAAAATTTCACCGTACGCCCATGGCATACTAGGTGGCAGGACGGCTGGAAGTTCCCAATGTCGCTGCACGGCACGCAATAAAATTTGTATTTCACAAATATTAACGTCTGTCTAAAACATATTATCTGTTACACATGGTAAAATGGTTTTAGTTTGCTCGTAGGATTACTACACACGCTCTTACGGGCTCGTTTCGCGAACATAGAAAATCTCGTTTTCGCCACTTGTTTCATAAATAACTATTGTTAACTCATTTTTTCATTATCTCTAACCCTAATATACCTTCGGGCGAAATAGGGTTTAATCCAATTTTGGATATTCAATAAAAATACGGTACATGGTCTAATCTAATTTCATTAAAGCTAATTATATGCTGATCACCATATAGACCGCCATCAAGTTTCAGCCCTTGCCTGCACCACGTGACCCAACGATTCCCTCCCCTCTGAGCAGTCGATTCTGTGAACACACATTATTTCATTGCGCCATTTTAGGTTAATTTTGTGTGAACTTCTTAGCGATTTTATTTATATTTACAATACTCCAAGAAACAGATGTAATAACATGGATTCTCCAAACATTCTCATAGTCTCAAACGCAGATATCTTTGTGCTCAGACTCTGATTTTCAATATATTTGTTTGCAAGGATGTTATAAACCGAACAAGGCTTCCTTTGTTGAACTTATTCCTTCTGGATTGCATCAGTTTACAAATAAGTGAGTCGGCTTTGGTACAGTCAGTATCGTGCTGGCTTTCTGTGCGCAAGATTGAGAGTTCGATCCCGGACCAGGTCTACTACATTTATGTATGCAGGTTGATGTTATCTTTGTTCGCTCGTATCAACATTTTCTCTACGCTAAGGACCTGATCAAACTCTTCCGCGGCCGGCGGGTTAGGCCTATACGAGGAACTATGTGTACCTCTGCTGTAGACTATCAATAAATGACTTGTATCTACAGTATCTACAGTACAACATGAGACGCGCTGCTAGGCCTATAACTTCATAAAAAACGTTGTTCTAAAATTACATAAGCACTAATTCCATTAGGCAACATCCCCAAATACGGTTTGAAATAACGTTATAGGCTATAAAAGTCAGAAGTTCTTAAACCATTATCTCCTACATGGATACAATGGGCTCTTTAATATTAAATGAAGCAATAATATTTATTAAAATTATACGCTTTATCTTCTAATTTGGGTGTTTCACGCAAGAAATACGCTTCCAAGATTACAAATAACCTACTCATGCCGAAGTTATAAAAGAAACCAGGACAAAAACCACAGGCTATAAATACCTGAATTCTAAGCCTAGTGAGTGTGGTTTCGGAAGTTGAAGTCTTCGGAGATTCCATTTTATATGCTTTTGAGAAACAGAAATGTTTCTCAAATCACTACTAATTTTGATCCACGCCGAAAATGAAGAACGATCTCTTAGCAACAAAATTCTTTGATGGCGTACAAGAATTTAGTAATATCTTGGCAACATGTACATAACTTATTTTTAAAAATGTATTTCTCTATGTGGGAAAAAATTACTAAGTGCTATTGACCGGCTTGAATCTGGAAATAACAGTTGGTTCGGTATGTTTTGAACAATTCTCTGGCAGAATATCAATATTCAGATTCCTGGGATGACTTCTCATATACTAACATAAAAGGCACTAAATTTGGGATTATTCCGGTACTGGACAACCGATTTGGTCGAATATCAATAGACGTCTTCCCATGGACATTATAAATGCGTATACGAAGTATCATAAAATCCGATAAAGCGCATTTGAGTTATTGCGCCTTTAAAATAGACACCAAATTGGGTTTTACTCCGGTACCGGACAACAGATTAGGTTCAAATTCAATAGGGAACTTTTCATGGATGTCGTAAATTCGTATACCAAGTTTAATGGAAATCCGATATAGCGTACTTGAGTTATGGCGCCTTTCTATTAGAAAAGCGCCATAATCTATAAAAATAGGCACTAAATTGGGCATTACTCCGGTACCGGTGAACCGATTTGGTTCAATATCAATAGGGTTCTTCCCATGGACATTATAAATGTGTTTTCCAAGTTTCATGAAAATCCGAAGAAGCGTATTTGAGTTATGGTGCGTACAGACGCACGGACGGACAGACAGACAGACGGACAGACATTTTTTCGTCCCCCACACAATCTCATAAAGTACCATACTGGCACTTAATAATGCAACAACAAAAATGTAAAATGTAAATGGTGGAAGGGGTTTAACTGTACAGATTTCAACAACTTATTCCTTACGTAAACATAAAATTCCAATACCATGATGTCCCAAATGAGTACTTTTCATAGGCAATCTCACGAGAGTTGACGAGTTTATCTGAAGCAACTCAACTCGAGTATTCTATGAATAAAATGTAACGGATTATATCAATAAAAATTACTTTCGTGCTTTGTTGTATAAAAATGAAACTAACAGTTGTGATATTACGGCATACTATGAATACACCATCCATGAATCGATTTGAGTTACCATGTTGTGACCAATGCTACCAATGGTGCATATAAGACATAGTTAACTTCATTCAGGTAAGCTTACAGCAGAACAGAATAAAACCACACGAACTGGTTTGCACTGAATTGAAATTGTGTTCTTAAACAATGTATAGGTACATTTCTATTATTTCAACTTCTAAACAAGTTATGTTGTATAAAATAATCTGTTTTCGTGCCGCTTAGTGGCAGCATCTGACTACTAATCACTGCAGGCTGATACTTGCGTCTCCAGTAACGAGCAGAGGATTTTATCACGATAAAACACCATCCTCGCAATTGCTACAAGAATATTGCAAGATAAACGGTCGTGATTGGTCTATATCCGAGGAATTGCTACACGTTATTGGTCAATATCAAACACGCGGAGTATGAGCTGAATAGTCTATAATAATTAAAGACAAGGAACTAGAATAAGTGCCATCTTGTTGGCTGTCACGGTTAATCTACGCATTTCACACCTATTAGAATTTAAATAGCATTCAAATGGTTTTTTACGATCCTCAGGTTAAAATAGGGCGTGTACATTAATTATTTTATTTTATTTTGTTTTGTTTTGTATTCAATTAACTTTGAAGGTAATTTTATTAGGTAATCATTTCCCACGAATAAAAACTAAGTCAAATGAACAAAAAATACAAAAAAGGGGGGTCCTTACGGCCCCCTTCCCTGGATGCGACAATAAACTACAATGCAGGTTTAGCATTACCCAGTTAATTAATGGATTGTATGCATTAATTTTATTCACTTATTTATTTCCTTTATTATTTTGCTATTTTTCATTTACAGCAGATGTAGAAATTATGAAATTTTTGTATGTATTAAGAAGAAATTTAAATTCTATTTTTATTATTAATTTTCAGTTACATCTCACTGAAATAAATCACCATGAGGAAATTCTGTCCTGGTACTAAGTGAAAATTCAGGTTCAATTACCCCTCAAAATAAAATTTATTCTATAATTTTTAATGTGGGTTATAATTGAAAATTTATCATTATCGATATGCAGTGAAAACTTCATACAACTTAAAACTCTTATAAATTTGCAATCAATAATTAGATGCAAATGTGCTCTACAATTTCTAAAGTCTCTAGTGAAATCTGTAATGTGAAGAGGAATTTTAGGAGCTGAACTCAAATTCTTCCAGGGCAGCTGGGAGGTCTTAGCTTCAGCATATCTGTTGAAATATCTCATTTAATCTTAACCGAATATGCTCTTTCTAAGGTTAGGTTTCATTCTTTTTTCTATGGGGGTGAATCATATTGGTAACATAGCGCCTTGTTGCGAAAGAGTAGACTACGTGCAATACTCAACTGTCGGAGAAGTGTTCGGCGATACTCGGCGCACTTTCACCTGTTTGCAGGGCATCGAAATTATGTCAAGAGGAAAGTAAATAAGATCAGAATGGGTAAGCGATCATTGAAACACTAACAGCCATGGCATCGTCCAGTAAAAACAATACTCATACTTTTAACACCACCACCGCTAATAAAAAAAACAATAATAAATAAATAAATAATGGTACGTAATAATAATAATATTATGTAGGCCTACTGCTTCCAACGTGTTAATAAAAAACTGCATTGAAAAATACTCTTATAACTAGGGACCGGATTCTTAGGTTTTTACCTATTTTTTTCCTTCCTTCCAAAACAAAAAGCGTTTATACACTTTTTCGAATCACGTCCATAGGATTCACCCACATTAATTCTGTGGCACCTAAAAATACTTAAATGGGGTATAAAAACCTAAATATACCTAAACGGGATATAAAACCTAAAATATATAATTTAGGCTACTTTTTTGTCTTTTTTGTTTGTCACCAGTTGAAAAATCGATATTTTGCGGAGAGACAATTTTTGTCGGGTTAAAATTATTAAAACCACCAGCGTTTCGTTCAACCCATTGTCATCTAGGATGGACAGTATCCAGAGAGGAAGTGCAAGAGTACCGGTGTATTCCTTTTAAAATATTCGTACGAACAACCATTGTTGCCGTGTAGGAACAAGGATATAGCTTTCTGTGTTTTAAAGCGCTTGTTTGATTTTATTACTGCCCTGTTATTCATGCTTAGTGGTCACACTGTGAGTTCTAAAAAGACTTGTTAATTATGACGAAACAAATGAAATCTAATTTAATCCGGCAGTGGATTGGCGACGACCTGAATTCCACTACAGATGGCAAAGTAATATTTAGTCAAGCCTGCCAGAAATACGTAAGTATTATTTACCTTTCTAGAAAAGGGGGAAGTTTCGTCCCTAGTTGATCTGTTGTGCGGTTAGGATGAGTAACAACCAAAGAAAGGAAAATAATCAGTTTCACATTATCCGCATCCAACCATAAAGTAATTTACTCACTAAATTAGAAGCATCGGATTCGAATCCTGAAAAGGGTAGTGTCCAGATACAGTATTAACTATTAACGAAGAGATAAAAGGAAGAACTTCACAGTTAAGAATCTTGAAAGATATTTAGTGATATACTGTAACCAGGAAATGTGAGGAAAACTTATTTTCATTGCTTCTTTTGATTGTTTATGCTTTCTTTCTTCAGTTGTATAATATTGTCCTAAAGCAAGTTTACACAAATTTAAGTCAATTTTGTTAAGTTAAACTTTACAAGCATTATGTATTGAATCCTATGTAGCACATTCGAATTCATTAAACCAATTATTCTACCCGAAAACGATATTTTGGACAAAAAACCTAAAAAAAACTATTTCACCTAATGGAAAACCTAAAACAGTGTTTTTAAAAACCTAAAAATCCGGTCCCTACTTATAACTATTGTACAACAATAACAGTGTACTGTGATGAAATCGATAAGAACTTATATATTGGGTAAAAAATAAATCAATGGCAATGAGAGGTTTATCTTGGGAACTCCTCGATAAGAACTTAAGATGGCATATTATATGTGCCGAAATGCATCTTCTTCATATTTGACACTTTCTGGGATCCAACACAGAAGAACTGACCTTTCAACAAATAGCTTCGTAAACATGTGAATATTTTATAATTTATCAACATTGTATTAATGTGTTTATTATAATGTTTCATGTTTTATCTTGTAACTTCTCAAGTGCTGAAGTGTGTTTGATCTGGTCCAAGATAATCTTTAGTTAAGGTTATGCGATTGTATCTTTTTTCAAGTTTTAACGTACAAAACCCTCTTACCTGAAAATGAAATCCATTAATAAAGAAGGAATGGTTTTGAAATCAATTGTCTGGTAATTAATTTTGGCCAGTGGCACATTTTTCCTGGAGTTTTCTTAACACTTAAACCATGGACGTGGTTATTTTGTTACATTAACATGGATGTGAGCTCCGAATGACCACTCAGTGTTCATGCCCTTCTAACAATGAACATTTTTTAATGTTAATTTTAATTATTATTCAAGTAAATTCATTCTAAATGTTTATTTGCCGAATCATTATTCTTACACCATCATTTTATGGTTGATTTAAGTTACTGCAACACAAATGCAACGAAATGCATAATTTCGAAGATACGTTAATATTTAAAAAAAAAATATATCTAATATGCACAAAAACTTATTTACTATCGTCATTCACATCACTCTCAACCAGATATTAATCACAGTTCACCATAATAAGTGACTGCGTTCAAAATTGCAATAGCTTCACTTGCAATATTTTCCCTTAGAAATGAGGCATAAGTGAATCCCTCAGAACATTCACTGCAAAATTTCACCGAAATAATTCATCATTTGTGATAATTAAGTCTTAAAACTATCGGTCTAACAGTTTTTGATGGTCTCGGTCAATCACTCATTATTATCACAAAATAGTTAACTAAAAAAACCTGCGTAACCACTACATGAGGTCTCACAGACTGCTACAAAAAACTAAATTGTTTTCTAGCACGCCTCCATTAAAACTGATGGTTCAGTGACACATATGGGGTGATAACGGGTCTTGAGAAGAGAAGGTAGTGTAAAAGACACACTTGTGAAGACGATATCTAGACAGTAGCGGTGGTTTATGTTTTTAGTGCGGTCACACAAACCTTACTTCCATGGATAAAGGGCTAATAAACAGGTACCGTATTATAAGAGGAATTAAGCATCCATCTTTAGGGTTAGATACCCGAAACACCTACTATTACTTTCTCTGATTTCCTATATCTCCTTTTGTTGGGGCGATGGGCCTCTAAGTGGAGGTTTCAGTTACCTATTTTAATTTTGTTACGCTTATTTTCCGAGAGAGGGCAGAAGGACAGGTGATAAACAAATCGCCTCTCGACCCCCTCCGGAAACTAAGGTACGCTATTACTTGGACGCGAAAGGGCCGATAAATTTTGTCCAGAGGCTCTAATTTAGGCTAGGAGTTCTTTTACGTGCCGTAAATCTACAAA
This sequence comes from Ectobius pallidus, assembly GCA_964059195.1. Lineage (NCBI taxonomy): Eukaryota > Metazoa > Arthropoda > Insecta > Blattodea > Ectobiidae > Ectobius > Ectobius pallidus. Next base: position 49,175,434 of record CAXKWD010000004.1, on the reverse strand, counting down.
TCGGGCCCCCCAGCTTAAAGTCCCTCCCTGTGGACGCCGTGCCCAGGATTTTTACGTACCTACTACTACAGCTGTGGGGTACGCCGTAGCGTAGTGGTTGAGGCGATGCTCTACAAACCGGAAGGTCGCGGGTTCGATTTCCGATGAGGTCGTAGTAGTTTTTCAATTGACCTAATCCTTCTGGTGGCACTATGGCCCTGGGGTCGACTCAGCCTCTAACAGAAATGAGTACTAGGAGCAATCCTGGGGGAAAAGGCGGCCGGTGCGTAATGCTGTCAACCTTACCACCTTCACGGTCCGAATGTCCAAAATCTGGGAGCCTCAACCTCCTGGAACCCTCTGGGCCTCCTTGGCCTGTATAGGGATCACTTTACTTTACTTTACTATTACAGCTGTTTCTATATCTCGCGAGCAATACTTTAATTCTAGAGTGATAGGGAAAAAGCGAATAAGTCAGAAATCCAAACTTTCAAGGGAGACAAAAAACAATTTATTTCCACAGCATTGTTATAATATTTAGTTCAGCCCACCCAGATAGTTTTACATACTATCTTATCCTATGTAAAAATATCTGGGTGGGCTGATCTAATATTGTAACAATACTGTGGAAATAAATTGTTTTTTGTCTCTCTTGTAAATTTGGTTTTCTGACTTATTCGCTTTTCCCTATCACTCTAGAATTGCAAGCATGCTTACCGCCCGACCATTAGTATAAACCATACTTTAATTGAATTATTAGGGAAATAATCCAAATGTCATTGTATAACAAGTGAACATAAATATTTATATTCCCTGTTTAAATGCACTTAAAAAGTGAATAAACAAAATCTGTTCATGAATACATTTAAATTTATTTGTATAAATTTGTAAGAATTAAAATGAGTAACAGCAAAAAATTCTAGGATGCACTTAATTTACTCTAAACGCAATGAAATAATGTTTATCTGAAGTGAGGCTACTGTGTATTTTAAACAGTCCGTTGCGTCTAATCTTAAGCACTAGCATGAAATTAAACTGAACCCATGACGTCAGGCAACGCATCGTTACCATGGGAACGGTTTCAACGAGAGAAATGACATACAGACGTGCTGCACTGTATTACAATAGCTCCAACTAGGCATGGCCTTATTAATGGAAACACAATTACCCTCCTGGAAGTTTGCAGCAACAAGTAGGAGAAGAAGCTTACAGTTTCCTTCAGTATACAATGGAAGTGTGACTCATTTCAATAATAATGAAGTTATCTTAAGAATCTTTTGAAGAAATGTGTTTTCTGAGGAGGCTTACAGTTACGCCATTTTCTTCAACGCCAATATTCCTCCAGGCCTCTTATGAGACCTCTTTCAACCAGCGTCATTATTAAGACCCGGAAGTTAATATGCATTAAAATATGCTTTAAAATCTGTAAAATATGCTCCGAACCCTATGAAGTATGCTCTAACATTAAAGTAAGTTAAATACCTTACGTTCTCTTTGTGGTTGAATTACATTATACATTACCAAAACAAGTATAAATTGTACAAATTACATTACAAAACTTAAAAAAAACAAGGCCAATGCATAAATTTTATTAAATTGAAAATTAATGCAGTGGAACGTCGTTTTAATATTATACAATCAGTTCCAGAGAAAAATAGGCTATGTACTGTTAATCATTGTACAGAGGTTCCCAAAATATTCATTAGCCAAATGTGCAGGAGTAAACCTGCGATAGTAGTTGGGCCGAGGCTATATTTGGTAGAGGCCGTAATCTGGGTCGATGTTGAGTCAACGTCACGGGTACCGAAACTGCTAAGTCGGCATCTCTGTCCTGCTAAGTCGGTCTCTACAGGATAATTTTGAAGTATAGCAGAAGATCTAAAGAATTTCAACCGAACGGGGAACTTAGCATGGCTCCCAATTTCTATATATTCAATCTCCTCCAAAGGAATAATGTTGCAGGTTTTGCGCCCTAAAATCACTATGTCCTCAGCCGGCTTTGAACCCTCGGACCTTATAGTATGTAATGTAAATCTTGCTATCCATTGGACTCTGAAGACGCAAAGACATAATTGTCGGAATCATTAAGTCAATATGAATCATGATTGCATAATAAACCATTTTAAAATTATTATTATTATTATTATTATTATTATTATTATTATTATTATTATTATTATTATTATTATTATTATTATTATTATTTACCTCATGATAACTCGAAAGTGAGCAGAAACATAAAGTCATTTGATAAATCAGAATTTACGGAAACGGTAAAGTCTCTGCCTCCATATATCTGATTTAGTTTCCTTATTTAACCTTTTCCTTTTCTTCTATTAAAAAATCCTTTTCGTTAGGGAGAATATTTCTTAATGTTTGTTATATTCTAACAGAAGATATTATTCATATGCTGACATTAAATCAGGAGATCGTGCAGATCGTGATCTACATTAATGTTTAATCCTTTATCCCCCAAAAGTGTCTCCTCTATGTACAATGTAGCACCTCTGTGTTCTGAAAAAAGTTTATATAAATAGATATATATACTATATTTATATGAATATATGCTCCATTTTAGAGTGCAATACTGCATACGTTAGTATTAACCAATCTCTAGTAATTTTTATTGATTTTTATTTTGTTTTAACAGATCACAATATTCCCAGCACTGAATTCCTTTGTTGTTAGTTTGTAAAACATTGAAATTTATACCGTTCACGAACTCTAGGAACTGTTTCTTAAATATTCTTATAAGTTCATAGTTTTCTATCAGCCATTGTCTACTCAATCTAATGAACACTTTTACGAAGAACTTTTCTTCCACGTTTTAGTTTTTCGCACTCCCACAAAAAATGTAACTGTTTGTACACTTTTTCCCGCAAAAAAAAAAAACATGTTGGGTCATCCAAAATCTTAAATCGGTGAAAGTTCTCCTCGAATTTCCCACATACTGTGAGCAATGCTGTTAAGTTGTGGCTTAAATGGTAGTTTCACCTTCAATCTCTCCCGTATTTTAAAAAGGGGTGAGACTGTCATATAACGCCTGCGTCGGAGAGAGTAGACTACACGCAATGACTGCATGTAGGAGAAGTGTTCGGCGATACTCGGGGCACCATCATTTGCTCATGACCAGGGGAAAATTGACAAGAAATTGTGCCATCTTCGTGCGAGAAATGTGTTTTAACAGAATCGAGGAAAACTCAGAAAAAACCAGAACGAATTCGAGTTGTATTTACTTCCGAGATTCTGTTATACACTTCACACACGTGTGTAGTATAGGATGTTTTCTACGTTAAGAAAAGAACCTGAAAAGCTTCAATGAAACGACAATTAAATACAAACATCTTTTTGAAGTGAAACTTCTTTAGCCGCGGTAGGGGTAAATCGAGAGCTAGTGTAACGCTAAAAAATCGTCACGAAATTAATGTAACGCTCAAAATCGTCACGAAATTAGTGAGGTGTGACGGAACGGACTGCACAGAAATCAATCAACTCAATGATTAGGCTTATCCAAAGTTTAAAAAATCCAAAAATTCAAAATTATGAAATGGAAAAGCCAAACTTAAAAAATCCAAAATTAAAAAATCGAAAATCCAAAATAAAAAATTAAAAAAATTCAAAGATCCAAAATTTAAAAATAAAAAATAAAAATTCAAAAGTAAAAAATCCAAAATTAAAAATCCAAAATTTTATAAATAAATCCAAAATTAAAAAATCCAAAATTTAAAAAGTCCAAAAACCCAATATTAAAAAGTCTAACAATCCAAAATTTAAAAAAATCCAACAATCCAAAATTGAAAATCCAAAAATTAAAACAAGTTTCACTTCTGTCGCGTAGCGTTCCACGCACACTTCCCCCCCCCCAAAAGCCAGGATCTAGCTTACCAACCTTAAAAAGTTATTTTTTCTTGGTGCACTGCCTCCTTATTCTCGTACATGATTAGCCAACATAAAGGCAGTACTTGGTGGCGATCTACTTCTTTCGCCTGGCGATTCTCACAAGTTGTTAATTCTCATTGTGCTTGTTCAAGCCAATACAGCATTAGCCTTTACTAATTTGGAAAAACCTGAAAACCTTTCACGGATTGGTCGGCCACGATCTCTCAAATGGGAGAATGAATTGATAAACTGTCCCTTTTAAGTTATACGTAATTGTTTTCAGTAAACAATTCTATATTTTCAAGTAAAAAAAATGTAATCAATAACGATGATTTCTGGGGGATATTATAAGTGGAGGTTGTAAATGCATGCCACAACTTGAGATGCTTTATCATAAAGTTTAATTTTTCAGTATGAAAAACAAAAAACCTCACGAACAATTTGCCTGATTTCATTAAAATTGTGCATAGATATTCTTTGAGCTATAATCTTTAGAGGCTTATAAAGAAACCATGGTTAATATTTAACTTAAAATGACTAACAAAGATAAAATAAAACAATGTAGGCTTTCACGGCCGGAGTTAATATTAAAAACATTATCCGGGATTGTAGGCCGTGGTCCAGTTGATATTGGCGTGCCAAACGTTTCGTCCACCGCCACTGAGAATGTCCGCCGTAGTTGTGGACGAAACGTTTGGCACACCAATGTCATCTGGACGACGGCTTACAAGCCCGGATAATGTTTTAAATAAAGATAAAATATTTTTGAGCAAAATTTTAAAAATGTTAAAAATCATACATTTAATATCAAAGCAAATAAATGGTCACTGAGATTTATTTTTAGAGTGTTATCTCAGATTGGAGGGGAAAATGTAACTAGCAGAAACATTTTTACTTCAGGTGATATGTTATTTAATTATTGTATGATTATTTTAGAAAATTAGAAGTATAAAATCATGTAGATACTCAGTTATTAGATGAGCTTTATATCAAATTAAAGCTATGCTAATGTAGAACGCCTATGAAAAATGGTATGAAAATCCGTCCAGTCAAGTCAATTATTCAAAATATTTTCGAAAACTGAGTACGCTTCTACTTAACGTTAAAAATATTGTGCGCGTAAAACTCTGATGAATTGTAAGAAATAAACAGTGATGGGAAGTATTTGAGAAAAGTAATCGGATTACAGTAACAATACCTTTTTTGGTCCCATTTACTTGTAATCAATATTTTTTAAAAATGTAATTTCTACTTGTAGCCTAATTTACTTCTGGAAATAAAATTGTAATTGTTACAATTTAGTAGTCATTAGTATTAGTATCATTATCGTTTGCTATATCGTCATTATTACTGTTTTAGCAACTAATATCCAAATTAGAGTTAATATAAAAAAGTTACTCAATGTTTCCGAAAATATTCTCATTGATGTGTTTTTTTGTTTGTTTGTTCATTAATAATTTGGGCTTGTGCCCAAAATAAACCAAAAACAAGGAATTTTTAGGCACTGCAATTTTGTAAAGTAATTGTAAATGTAATTGTAATTTTACTGATTACTTTTTGAAAAAGTAATTTGTAATTGTAATTAAGTAAAATATCTCTCTGGTAATTGTAATTCAGCCCAATTACTTCCTTTTTGTACTGTACTTTTCCCATCACTGGAAATAAATACTATATCACCTATTTACCAGATATGGCAATAAGATGCTAAAATCTGCTGTGTGCACGAGAACCCGAGGTAGTGAGAACCAGAAGGGGTACAAGAGCTATAGTTTGGGAGTTGGCACGTCGATATGAGTTTTCCGATACGCTGGCACTTGCACAACATTGGGAACACGAGTTCGTTAACAGCACACCTCATTAACGCGACTGCTCCAGATAATGCATTTGTCTGCAGTGATTCGCTCAGAAGAAACAGATTCAAGCCCGACTCATCTACGCTATCACTTACTTTTATTTTCCAATTATTTCTTTAGTTCTTGCAGAGGAACTTTCCTGACTTGAAATTTCAGATTGCTCTGTGCTCTCTAGCAGACAAAATCACTTACAGTAAAGTTTCAAGACTGATAAAATCAACTTAACGTAAATCAAATAGAGATGCTACCAAAAAGCAAAAACAAGGAAAGTGTCTTATTAATTTATTCCTAAAGTAAATGGTTGAGAGATGGGTTGTTATTTCAAGGGCCCTAAATTATATTTTTCTTTCTCTTTCATTCTTCCTTTGTTACTTCCTTCCTTTTCTATCTATCTTTCCATTCAACCATTCGTTTCTTTTTTACTTTCCTTATTAAATTTATTCATGTTCTTCCGTTGAATGATTATATCAGATGACTGAAGGACAGATGTGGAATCCAACTCAGGTTAATTTGACATAAGTAATAGTAAAAATAGCTTAATTAAATATCAACACAAGAATAAATAAATAAATAAACAAGCATATTGAAGGGGTTTAAAAATTGTACAAACATAGGAGTAAACTAAAGTAAAGGCCATGGAGGCCTTTAGGGTTCCAGGAGGTTGACACTGCCAGATATTTAGACATTCGGCATACGGATATGATAAGCCTTGCGCACTAGCCGCCTTTACCCCCGGGATTGCTCCAAGTACACATTTCTGTTAGAGGCTGAGTCAACCCCATAGCCATAGTGCTACCAGAAAATGATTAGGCCATTTAAAATTTCCAGTGACCTCACTGGGGATGGAATCAGTCACCTTCTGATTTGTAACACAGTGACTCAGTCAACTACGCCACGGCGTACTTCCGTAAGCGTAAGAGTTGGCTAATAAAAAAACTATAAGAAACTATACCTTTTAGCGTTGAGGACTGGTATTCCTAGAATGATATTGATTCTTATATTAGCTGGTGCCTGTGGCTTCGCCCGCGATTCTTTATTCAACCAACAGACTTTTAAAATAATCGATTTAACAATAATTAAAATGTTATATTTAAAAATACTGACATCGCTTTTATGTAAATTGGATCAATTATTTAATTATATTATTACTTTCAATGTTTAGAGCAATGGGTTGGTGGTGATACGAATTACGATAAGACCAGGTATTGTAAACAATTTTTTTTTGATAGAGCTTACGGATAAACAATATTAAGTGCCTTTTAGCTAAGATCGTTTTATTATGCTGTCAAATCTCTGAGTGACTACTCCAAATGGTTACTTTCTGTGTTTTTTATTAGTGATATCTTCCATGTAAGAGCAGAAGTTACAATTACAGATTAAGTTACACCACGGCATATTTTTGCCGATACGATCCGTTTACCTTCATTCTATATTACACTAGTTATAAGGCGTGTTAAAAATATATATTTAGAAATACTAAGTCTGTTTTTCAAATTTTCACGTTATATTTTCGTAATTTAAGGCCATTTTATAGGGAATTTTTCAGGCATTTTTAGGCCATCAATTTCTGAGCCCTAGTGATAACAGTGTTAGACTTATCTCAGCCCCTCCTGAAAAGAAATCTTGCATACGCCCCTGTAGTTCTTCTTCTTCTTCTGCACTTCATGGATTAGGCAAGTGCCTGTTCCGGCTTCAAAAATACATCTGACCATCGTTTCCTTGGTCTTCCCGGATACCTTCTTCCTTTAGGTTTGTAATAAAATACTTTTCTTGGGATCCTTTCTGGTGCCATTCTCTCAACATGCTCTCTCCATTCATTTCTATACTTTGTGATTTTTTCTTCCAGAGAACTAATTTCTAACTCTTCTCTAATTTTTTCATTTGAAATTTTATCTAAAAGAGTACATCCTTTAACTGATCTTAGGAATCTCATTTCGGCCGCTTGTATCTTTTTTTTATCAGTTATTTTTAATGTCCATGTTTCGGATCCATAAAGGAAGGCAGGCACTGCCATTACTTTGTAAAATTTCATTCTAGTTTCTTTTCTGGTTTTTGTTTTCAGACTTCTATTTATTGTGCCGCATATCTGCTGAAACATGGTTAATTTGTTATTGAAATCATTTTCATATTTATAACTGATGTGTGTTCCTAAATAATTAAAACTCGTTACTTGGTCTAAAATAGTATCATTTACTACAATTTTAGTTCTAACAGAATATTTTCCTTGGAAGGCCATTGTTTTTGTTTTCTTTGTCGAAATTTTAAAATTATAATCCTCGCATAATTTCTGCAATGTATACACTGCTCTTTGCAGTTCGTCCTCAGTTTCACTTATAATTATTTGGTCATCCGCAAATAGCATCGTCTTAAATATAAAATTTGGTGCAATACAAATGCCTCCATTAATTCTAAAATACCATTCTCTGATCAGATCGTCCATATAAATTAAAAACAAAGTGGGGGACAAACTGCAACCTTGTCTTACACCTTGATTTATATATATCTGTTTACTGTACTTTCCATGTCCAACATTTATGCTAATCGTTGTGTCCTTATACATACATTTAATTAAATGTTTTGGGTATCCTCTTCGAATCATGATTTCCCAGAGTTTTTCCCTGCTTACACGATCAAACGCTTTTTCATAATCCATAAAGGCTATATGGGTTTCGAGGTTAAATTCTCTTCTTTTCTCTATTATCTGCTTAACTGAAAAAGTGGCATCTGTACAGGATCGTCCTTTTCTAAAACCATTCTGTTCTTCTAGCAGTAAGACATCTGCAATAGTTCTTAATCTTTTATTTAAAATTCTTGCATATATTTTATATCCTGTATTTAAAATACTAATACCCCTGTAGTTTTCACATCTATTTCTAACTCCTTTTTTAAATATAGATATAACTTGAGCATGAGCCCAAGAACTTGGTATATGATATCCACTCCAACACATATTAATTAGATTCAGTAGTCTCTGATTTAATACCGCACCACCATATTTCCATAGTTCTGCATTTATTCCCTCTTGACCTGAAGCCTTTCTGTTCTTCATTTCTTTTAATGCTAATTCTAATTCCTCTAAGGTAATGGGATCTGCATTTCCATAAGTAATTTCATTGTTTTCCACTTTTTCCAGAGAATCATTGTACCACAAGTCTTTGTAATGTTGTACCCACTGTTCTTCTCCAATTACATTTAGATTTGCCACATCTCTTTCTTCACTATCCAGATGCTTGAGCACTTTATAGGCCATCATTTGTCTCCCGTGTACATCATCTTCGACAGTACTAATGAATCTGTCCCAGGACTCTTGATGGGCTTTTCTTACTATAACTTTAGCTTCGTTTCTTTTTTTCCTATATATTTCTCTTGCCTCGTCAGTCTGTCGTTGTAACAATTGTAGGTGGGCTAATTTCTTATCCTTTATTGCCTTTTCAATTTCTTCATTCCATATCCTTAAACCCTTTCTCTTACGGCATTTTCTTTTTTTACCTAACACTTCATTAGCCGTAGTTGCAGACTCAAATATCAGGGAACGATTTTCATTTTGATACAAAACGTAAGCAACACCCCTGGTGACGAATTATTATAAAGACACTGATTCAGTTATAACAATTCTTCCTAAACTCATTATCAAATGTTTATAATTTTTATTGTCCCTGCAACAACTGCAGGTTTACAGAGGCATAGAGTAAACAAACAATTAATGAAACCATATGACATTCAGAAATCGAGAGGGGGCCATCTGCCCCCCTTGCCCTCCCCTGCCGACGCCCATAGAGTAGGAGTGAGCATACAGACAACAGAATCCAATATTGAAAATTTAAATTGACAATACTGATATCCCACAGATTTTAATCTCCATCGTATGCAGTTCTCCAGTCAGCCGCTAGAGTACAGCAGCAGTTGGCGCGCTGAATTAGTTGGTGGACCAGTTACTAGATGACTGTATGGTCGCGGCAGATAAGGCAAGAAGAGCGGCTGATTTATAGTCCCTACTTATCGTTGTGTTCCCCATGGGACAGGACCGCTCTAATGCTGAAAGCATTGTGATTAAAAAGAAGACGAAAACATACCGGCGCCCATTCTCTTATCTTGCAAAAAAGTACGTATATTAAAACCTCTAACGACATAAACACAGCTAACTTTAAAACGAAACGTTAATGGAATTAACAGGAAACTAATCGATTAGCTGTGAAATTGAACTGGCAGAATTATTTTAAAATCCAAACGTTCCTACTTTTTATAATAAAGTAGCCTTGTAACTAAATATTAATTTTGATTATAATAGGATAATAATTGATTATTCTCTATTTTCATCCAAAAAGTATTGATGGTTCTATCTATCGTAAGGTGCGTGGAAAATTATTCGAGAGAATTTAAGTTTTATTTTAAAAATATGATTGCATTTACCATTTCGCTTCTCAGTTCAGGTATTTTTAAATTCAGAATTGATTAGACCTTCATTACCACGGGACCATTTTATTTACTTTCTGTGTGCAATAATAAATTAGAAAAAGTAGGCTATGAGATTTACTAATAGAGTAATAAACTATACATTATCCAATTATAGGGTCAAAAATTCTATTGATTTCATAGGCCTAATTGAAGAGCCTTTCTTGTAAAGAAAACTCTACCCGAGGAGTGAATATAATCGCAATGAATATGTTAAACATTTGGTAATACACTACCATACGGTTTTAGAGCAGTCTCTTACAGCCCACTGAAGTCCATGTAGATGAAAAAAGGAAATCTGTAAATTATGCCTAGCACCTGTTAGCAGCAAATACAGCATTTATAGCAAAATATTTTAACTTGCCATTGAAAGACTTTTAGGATATTCATTAATTTATTTAAAAACTCTTTGAAATTATACGTTATTATTTAAATAAACACTTAGATCAAGATGATATGTGTACCATTTACGTAAGGGGTCAATAGGCCTATTGCAGTCAGCACTAGAAACTACTTTTATGATAAAAACCTTTTTATTGTATAATTGTGTTAAGGCAGTTTTTGAATACATAAATTAATACTTATGTCACAAGAAACTGTAAAAAAAATTGTTCACAAAAATAGGAAATAGTAAATTGTACAGGAACATAAAGGAACCTACAGCACAAAGTTATGCGGCAGTTAAGTGATGCGAGGAAATAAGGTAAAAACTTAAGATTGAAACTCGATATGTGTAAATCACATTCATCGGTATCAACATAGATATCTATCATAGGCAATCACACAAGAGTTGACGTGTTTATCGATTGATTCGCGACTGTGCAGCAGGATCGAATTTATCTGATGCTACCCGTCAACTCTAGTTGGATTTATTAAGACTATTCCATGAATAAAAATCTAACGGATTATGTAAACAATAATTACTTTCGTGCTTTGTTATATAAAAACAAAACTAATAGCTGCGAGATCACGGCATACTATGAATCAACTATCCATGAATCGATTCGAGTTATCATGTTGTGATCAATGCTACCAATTGTGCATATAAAACTTAGTTAACTTAATTCAGGTAAGCTAACAGCAGAACAGAATAAAAGCATACGAACTGGCTTGCACCGAATCGAAGTTCTGTTTTTAATCGAAGTACATTTATATTAGTTCAATATTCAAACAAGTTATGTTGTATAAAATAATCTGTTATCGTGCTGCTTAATGGCAACATGTGACGTAGTAGTCAGGGCACACTGATGGTTACATGTCCAGTAACGAAATGACCATTTTATCAGGTAAATTCCCTTCCTCACATTAATAGCAAGAATTTTGTGAGATAAACGATCGTGATTGGTCTATATCCGCATAGACGTAACCAGGCCGACCATATGGGGGGGGTTATAACATCCGCGGGGTCTGGGGGGTCCGGGGGTCTTCCCCCGGAAAATTTTAAAAATTAACATGCAAAATAACGAGTTTTAAGCTTCCCACGCTTTATACTTGTATTAAGTAATTTATGGGCAGACTTAAAAAAATTATACAATTTTCCTTTTTTTAATCAATGGGGGGGGGGGTTCAAACCCTCGGTACGCCTATGTATATCCGAGGAATTGCTAGATGTTATAGTTCAATATCAACACGCGGCATATGAGCGGAATAGTCTTAACTTAATAAAATTACGATTTACAGTGTACTAAAATGTGAGTAGCCTATTCTAATTCTCCTGTTACGATTGTCATTCAGGGAAAAACGAAATCTTTCGTGTTGAATTCAAGCTTATAATATACTGAATATAATAATATACTGAACGCTTAGATGAATGTGTAAATTCAACACTGAAAGAATTAAATACATCAAATGTAATTTTTAAAAATAGTTATGTCTGTTAAATTCAAAGCGTAATTTTATAATCTAATAGAAATTTAATTTATAATTTAAGTGTGGCTTATGCGAGTGCAATGTGGCCCTACACTAAAAAAAGTGTTTTTTAATATTATGAAATCATCTCTAGCGAAATGTTTTAACAAGGATTTATTTTTAAGAAAAACAAAATAAAGTGGAGTTTTCTCAAATCGTAAGTTTAGGATTTTTTCCCCTTTCGATTTCCATTTAAAGCTATTTATTGTTGGCTGCACATCTGTAGGTCACGTATTTAAATTTAAATTGCATGACACTTTTACTTTGCAACAGATACGGCGTATATTGTTTTCACTTCGGAAGTAAGTTTACAGTTATCTTTTCGTTGCGTTGAACGCTTACGCCACGTTAGTTATTTGGGGCAATGTCCACACGTGGAACCTTATCCTGGTTTTATCAGCTGTTGTATGAGAGTTGGACAATATTTTTTTTTTCTGAAGCTTGCTTTTCACATGAATATCTTGAAGAGGTGAAATGGAAACGCTGGTGAGAGAACGGCTTTTCATCATCGCCATTGTGAAAGTGTTAATAACTTGCTACATTAGCTATTAGCCTACCAACAGAAAATCTTGAGTTGAGTTTGACACATCTAGCAGATGGGTCATTCCACTCAAAATTTAAAAGATTATGACAGTGGATCTCAGATTCTTTTCAGATTTTAGTATGTGAATTTTTAGGTTGTGGAAAGTGAGATGGTCATATATGAAATTAATAAGATTGATAGTTTAGCTGCAGTTATAGATATATATATATATATATATATATATATATATATATATATATATATATGGGTGATTCTTCAAATACGGGAAAATTTGGAGTGTGTAAAATCCAAATTTTTTACTTTGTTTAAAAAATCTAAAAAAAATCACTAAAATACTTCAGGGGTTACTTGATTATAATACGACACCAGCAGAGCTTAAATGTTTATATTTTTATTTATTTTAATTTCTTTATTTTTTTAAAGCCATGTGGATGACATCCGTGTACATGTGGATGGCAGAAGGCCACATTAATGACTAACTTTGGCAACAATCTGCTTTTCTTTATGTGATTTCATATTTTTCTCAGCATACTTCAGTTGATTTTGCATCAAATTTGCAAATTTGTGTGCATACTCCGGAATTAATGTAATTTTAACGAGACTGTGTTTTTATGGTTTTGGGGGAGGGGGAATCAAGCAGAAATTCATTTAATCAGTTTTAAGATCTTAAGTACAGGTCACAGACACCGCAAACACAATAGTATCCTACATTTATCATCTACATGACTTGAGAGTCATCCACATACCCCTTCATGAGACATGTGGATGACACAAAAATCAGGCATGTGGATGACAAAAAAAGGAGTTTAAGTGGTCTCAGCAAGCCATTTCTAAACCTCTGTAGGCTCAACTTCAGTCAGGTACTTTGAATTTGAAGGTTTATCATAGTGCATAATCAAAATTAATTAATATTCACTTTCTGCCTACTTTCTAGAAGCCATGTTAATAACGGGGAATAAAAACGTTTTCCTTGAAAATGATACAAAGTCCTTTGTTAATCCCAAACTGTTTATAAGCAAGCAAAATTCAACCTTACAATTTAACCACAAGCTGCCCTGTTGGCTTTCTAACACTGTTGCCAGTTTTACATATTTCTCATTTCTGCAGAAAAAATTCCATTCTTTTCAGCCATGTGGATGACCAAAAACCCTTGGGACATTCTTTATGTTCATTAGGTGGGGTGACAATTTTATTTCATTTTATTTTTTAGGGGTTAATATTCTTCACCCATTCATACTCATTGACAGGAAAAAAGTTGAAAAGGAAATAACATTTTGTTTTGTGGAAAAATGCATTAGAATATACAAAACCGAGGTTTGGGACAGGGCATGTGGATGACATTTCATTGAATTAAATTCGATTTTGGAATATCAGAATTTAAAGTTAAATTCGATTTTGGAATATCAGAATTTAAAGTTAGTGACATTTCAAACTGATAGTTGTAGTATGGGAGTAGTAGAAACAAACTTTTATTTTAATTTGTTTTTAAAGTTGAATTTGAAGGGAAATATCACTCCGGAACGCAAATTTCCCCGTATTTGAAGAATCACCCATATATGCATATGCATAAGTTATATCAACGCCTGGAAAGGTTGGAACAACTTAAGAGTGATGATTTGCCTATGATATTTTTATCATGCTATTAAGAATAACAGCCGCATGAACTGTGAGAATAAAATGGCTCAATGAGAAGATCAATGTTATATCATTACAAATATCACCAATCATAAAGATATGTAGTTTTCGTGTTATTAGAGAATAAACTCATGCGCGTACAAATTCGAATTTTAAATCAGCTTATTGGAGGAGTAACCCCCACCAGCCATGACTCGAGAGATGTGACAACATGGATCGTACTGGTATTGTACTGACCAACACTACAAGATATATTGCAAGACCTCAGACAATAAGAGCGATAAGCACCTTGTGGATTTATAACATCCTCACTCCGTACAGAGCATTGCCACTGGTGGGGTGAGACTACACGGACTTCTGAATCAGTGCCAGCTCCAAAACAAGTTAACAAACTTCCCTCACAACTTGTAAAGGTACCAACACATCCTCACTACGTTTCCCAATTATTTTAACACCTAAAATTCCGAGAATTATTTCCTTCTCCAATTTTCTGGTTGCAATCGGAATCATGAACAAAGTACACAGAGTAGTTCACCTCTTTGTTCTCTAGTAGTATTAGAAAACGGATAGCCTACACGAAAATAATATTTTGTCATTCTTGATAAAAGAAAATATAGATTATTATGGACGGATATATATACATTCATGAACCACAGATTATTGTCTCTGTTGGACATATGACTTAACTTGTCTATCAGTGAGGTAGACCATCATGGCGCTGTGAAGTTAACTCTGGCTTAGCTCAGTTGGTAGAGCAGTAGCACGGATAGCCAAAGGTCCTGGGTTCAAATCCCAGTGTCAGAGGAGGTAGGTAACCCTATCTTACGTAACGTGGCCACTTGTCTTAAAATTAGAAAGCGAAGGGAGAATACTACAAAAACCATCTTTAAGGGGCAGAATTTATGTGTTACCCTTAAGATTTTTTAAAGAATATTTTCTGGGCTGGTTTTAAATCTTACATATTCAATATCTTGTTCAATTTTTCTCCTTGACACTGCACATATTTTAGTAATGTCCAGTCCATGATAAAAGACTCGAATATCTCTTCATTCCTGTCAGCAGGACAACAGGATAGAGACAATTCATCTTCTCCACCTTCTGAATCCCTTTTTCACGTATCCGGCAAAACAAACTTCTAAGAATTGATATATCACAACAAAAGGTGTGCAAGATTCACATGGATATTCCAAAGCAAACTGTGTGGCCACCATATTACTTTCTCATAACATATAGGCTAACATGTACCAAAGTAGAAGATAAAGAGACAATTTTTGAAACTATAAATATTGTAATAAATTCAATAAACCATTGAATAAACCACTTGCACCATACCGCTAAACTGAACTATCTATGAGCTAACGTATTAGCCGTGCTTTTCCGATACTTCCCAGTATATTATGTCGCCAACATATGAATGAATACTTGCAAGTCGTTAAGGGAGAACAGCAGGAAAGCCGACACCCACTATCATATTAGCAAAGAGATGAAATCCCTGAACGTCATAGGCGTGGCAGGCTTTCGAAATCCCCGGTTAATGTCTTATCCTGTTCAACGTTTTAGGAAAATCAGTAATCATACTTCCCACTCTGTAAATGTTAGTAAAATAGGTTACAAACTGATGTACTTAGGCACTATTCTTTAATTTTAGACAAGGAAATTATTTATTTCTGGTATCTAAAATGGACCACAAAACAATTAGTTATGCACGAAATTAAGTATTTTACGTTGTTATGTTTATGACTATAAGGATCATAAGTTATTGTTTTCATGATCAACAGCACAATATAGGCTATTATCAAGATTTTCTAAAAAAATTCAACCGTTAGGCTCGTAATCATTTCGAAGAATGAATATGACCTTTCTTCTAATACAGATGTTATAGAAGCAAACATAAAAATTGTTACATTTTTTATGGCCACTTCTGCTGGAATTTTTCCACCATCCCCCACAAAAATATTTACCACACGAACCACTACAGCATATCCGTTTTTTTTTCATTATACCCTCCCACTTGCACCATACTTTGTCATTCTCCCTTAGCAGCATCGCAGCACACAATATGGTGTAATTCCGCGTGTGAGTTTTTTTTAAATAGATAAACGTTTTTATTAAACTAAAATATTAAAATGTCTTATCCTTAAATGATTCTTATACCATCTTATGATTTGTAAAGCAGCCGGGAATACAACCAAAAGAACTTGTAATAATATTTTCTTTGGACAAACATTCACGAAACGGATACACATGTGATGTAAAAACAAATAAAACTATGAATTCAGGTTACAAAAATGTTGAGATCTTGTTCGGAATGACCCACATGCTACTGTCTTTCAGTTTAGATGATAATGTTTTTGATGATGTCGACAGGTCGTTCATTCTGCGTATGAAAACATCCGCCTATCTACACACGAGTAGTGTTGCTCCGTTAACGTAAAACGCCTTGCTTCCTTTAACATACACCTCTGAATTCCTTAAATAACTTCTTACGGTTTCTCTAAGATTTTCTTTGCATTTTATCTTTTCTCGTGAACAAGTCCATAGCAGTTAAATTATTTACACCATATGGTGCAACAAATAATTTATAAAATGCAGTATAGACGCATTAGAACGAAGATATGTGCATTTTTAATATTGGTGACCGAGCTGTGAAATTTCAAAAGGAAGCACATTTTTGCACATTAATTACATCAATTCTTGGCTAATTAAAATCCAACACATTTGGGCTTAAGTGCATTTAGATATCCAAGGGTTTTGGGCACATGCTGATAAATCTATTTCTGTCAAATTCTATTATTATTCTTTTTTTCTCAGTAGATATTAACAATTTTAATTCCAGTCATTTTCAGAGCAATACTGGAAGCGAATTCGTGTGAATTAGTTCATTAGGCATATATATATAAGGAGACCAGTTTTAAAGGAAAAAATTGTGTCTCAATTTCAAAGTATATTTTCTCAACCTAATAATCACATGCATCAGATAAACTTATTATAAACTAAGGAACTATATTATAATGTGAACTTTATTGCATTATATGAGGGACCACTTTGGGTCATAATTGGATGTCCTAGCCTACATTAATTGTTAAACTCCAAATAGTCTAATACAGTAATTATGGTCCACTTTGATAACTTTTCAGTATTAAGTGCTCCAGAAAGGAGATTTAGTTATGGGAAGGTTTTCAGCGAAATAACATATCACAAATAGGCTTATAGGGAACTAATCCATCAGATTTCCATTAACACTACTTGATTTACGAGCAGTGCAATTAGGCTAATACGTTTTCAGCATTATGCTGTTGAGAAGACTGGAAAGTTAATCTTCAGAACTTCATTCATCTTCCCAAGTGGGACAAGCGACAGCTTGAGATATCCATTATAAATTAAAGCGGGGGCTTAACGTGTATTCTGATCACACGTATAAATGCCTACAATACTGTAGGCTAGAACGAGAATCATGGGAGAGTATAGAAACCACAGAAGTTATCAATATTTCTGGAACATACTCTACTCCCATAAGCATTAAACTAAAGTCCAGAAATCAATGTTGCTCTCACACCTGATAATCAAGATATTATTTAATATGTGGGAACAAGATTTCAAGCTCTCTAGGTCCAGTGAGTAAACAATAAACCGCAATACAGGAAACATAACTATCAGAAATTCATTTCAACTATCCTATGCTTTATCCCACAGAGTATGGCTGGCCGAGGTGGTGACAAGAGAATTAACATCCAGGATGAAAATGGTTCAAGCTCCGGGTCCTGCCAATAGGATAGTGCATTCCTTTTTGTACCCAGTGACAGGTCGGAATGTTACTTACCACTTATCCTACGTTCACGTTAATGTAAAATATTCATTTCCTAAATTTCTGGCTGGATAGCCGTGACGTGAGTCACATCTACGACAGTCTAATCATCCACTTATAATCATTGATGTTTACTCATTTCCAGATGAGCTAGAGACTTGAAATTTGGCAAACTTATAGCTTTTAGCCTATAACCGATGCGAAAATTCCAAAAGTTTAAATTTTAAAAATGTTTCACTTCCAAAAAAACTTTGAAATTTTGGAGTTTTTTATTGCATATTTGTATGGATTAAGATGTTTGTTGACGTGAGGAATTTGTGGTACAATTGACTATTAATATTCTAGTTTTCCTACCTATTTCTTCACATATGCTTATCAAACTTTCTCAAGAAACCGTGGTCTAAAACTCAATAGTTTCTAAAAAAAAAAAAGCCTATTAACTCCATCTGGCACTTTGTTACAACAGTTACCACATTTTATTACAAATTTAAGACAAACTTACCAACTTAAGAGCATACCGTTTCAGGTGGTACTATATAAATTAAATTCAGATGACCGTATTGGGTCGATAAAATCATCACAGCAAATGATTTGAGCTGTGAAACACCCTAAACCCCTGGTCACCTTAGCCGCGGTATCTTAATCAAGCCTGCCTTGGAGCCGTGGTGAAGGAGGCTGTGTGTTCAATCCCGCCTCGGGTATGGGTGTTTGTGTGTGATAAAAGAGACAAGGTAAAGAGACAATAAAACATGACAGAAAGTCGGTAAAACAAGATAACAATTCAGCTAAATTGGCCAATTCAGGGTAAATTCATTAAAAATAAAATAAGAATACTCAAGTTTGTCCGTTTTCTGACAAACGTGTAATTGACATTATTTTGTTATTATTATATTACTGTTGTTCTTTCTTTACTTCTATAAATTTTGAACATATGATATAACAGGTCGTTTTTAATTACGTCATAATATATGCTTAGATATAATATATGCATAATATAGAATGACAGAGGATAGAATACCCAAGAAAATTTTGGATTGGAAAGTAGAAGGAAAAAGAAGAAGAGGGAAGCCCAAAGAATGCTGGATGGATGGCGTGAAAAGGAGTATGGAGAGAAAAGGATTAAGTGAAGAAGATGCTATGGACAGGGACTTATGGAGGCAAAAGATTGTTGTGGGATGAAGGAAAACCATTGTATTATGGAATATTTCTTAATAAAAAATATAGATATATATGCTTATATAATATTTTTCTGTGTAATCATTCTACTTGTTTAAAACATTATTATACTAATTTTGTAATGAGTATTAGTTCTGTGCAATGTAAATTTTTTATGTGGTTGAGTGGGAAAGAAGACCACGACGCCTTAAGTCTGCCAAATAAAATAATACCATTTGTTGTTGTTGTTGTTATTGTTGTTATTGTTGTTGTTATTGTTGTTGCTGTTATTATTATTATTATTATTATTATTATTATTATTATTATTATTATTATTATTATTATTATTATTATTATTATTATTAAGAATAAGAAACCTTACTTCCAAGTTACCAGTTCCATCATTATGTGAAGATGTATTTTATGTAAACACCCTGTTTCAAATCTGCTAACATCTCTAACTGTATAATCACAGCAAGTAGAACTAAGATAGATGTTACAATAACTCTCGACACAAATGAGAAGCTCTGGTGTTTTGTGCACGTTGATTACTTGGTTGCATATCCTGGTCCTTCACTAGCGTATTCTATCCAACGATTTCTTTGTAACAAAAACTGACGATATCATGTTCGTTTCCCAGGCAACAGCTGAGAAATTCCAGTCATACCGCTCACATTGCTGTTTGTAAAAAACACAAATGTGAAAATATGCAGCGCCGTCATTAAAACATTACTTTAGAGCAATTAAATAATAGCTATACACAGAAATGCACTCGTACTGAAAACGACTAGCAATCTTAAGATATTTTCACACGCCGTAATAAATCAGGATTATAACATAACTTACTTTCACCACAGGAGGAGGTTTTAGAATTTGTACCATGTGTAATTCAAGAGAGCTAATATTCTTGTGGTTAGCGTCGCTGACTATAGATCCGTCGGCCCGGGTTCGATCCCCGGTACCTCCTCGGATATTTCTGAGGTAGGGAGGCCTGGAACGGGGTGCACTCAGCCTCGTGATTCAAATTGAGGAGTTACTTCATAGAGAAGTAGCGACTCCGGTCATGGAAACCACCATTAACGGCCGTGCGTGTCGGCATGCTGACCACACGCCCCAATGCTGCCATCTGCCTGTAGTAGATGACGCAGCGGTCGGGTGGTAGGCCAAGTCCCTCCAGGGATGTAGCACCACGGAGTTTAGTTTAATATGCAATACCATACAAAAAGGAACAAAAACATTTCTTGTTAATCTTTATTTTAACATCTTCATTGTATGTCATTAAGTATAAATTAAACAGTTAACACAGTTATGGAATTATGAAACGCTACTTCCTACCTAAGTATAATGAGTTGATATTAGATGAAAACTGATATTACAGCTAGAAAAATAAGATCATAGATTCATGTCTCTAAAATATAATATGAAATCACACGACACGTAGTGCTAACACGAACGTCACTCGTGTAATTTGCATTATGACAAAAAAAGAATCCTAATAAAAACAAATACAGAACAACTTAATTACCCGACTTATATATAGAAGAAATTTGGGATATTAAACATAAAATGAATTTAATGAATGTAGACCAACCTTATGAACTATGAACCCAATGAACGTTGATTTTCTAATAGAAGATTCATAATTTCTTGGCCTCTTTTCGAACGAAAGTGTAATGTCAAAACAGGCCTAATGTTAGCTTCATTAAACAACACCCAAATTAATAAAAAATACATTATTTAATAAGGAAACATTATGAAATTATTATTATTTCATTGCGTCTTTTAACTTACCAAGCAAAATAAAAAACGTAGCATTGCCTAGATCAATTTGCGCAAAGTTTTGTGAATATATGAAATATTCGATGATAAAATGATATACAGCTTTATTTAACAAAGCTTAGTAAAAGCATTGTGCAATTCAATGTTTAGTACAATATTATTTCCGTACGAATTAGTTAACTAAAGTACATTATGTTTTATATGGAAATTATGAAATAAATAAAATGGACTTGTTACTAGCAACTCGACAATATTTTTTATTCTTTGCTTATGCCTTTCGAGTATTTCCGCCATCTTCAGGGTATCTTACCGGTATTTTGCTGGTTTGGATGCATCAATAATTAAAAACTAATACTACATTGTCTTATATCTTGTCACAATCATAAAAATTAAAATGTTTAAATTTTTTACTAAAACAATAGCACATTAGTTATAGTAAAACTTTTAAACATTATGGTTTTTATAACTGTGACAAGATCTAACACAATGTAGTTTTAGCTTTTAATTATTGATGCGTCCAAACCAGAAAAATAAGATGCCCTGAAAAGTGGTGGAAATACTCGAATGTCCTAAGCAAAGAATAAAAATATATTGTTTAGTTAATGGTACCAAGTCCATTTTATGTATTATATTGATTGAACTCAACGGTCTACAACATATATTTTAATGATGTGTTGAGGAATTGGATACCACACATTGTATTGACGTTCCCACTCTGGTTCGCAGTTTTACAAGAAACCCTGGCTACCACCCAAGTCATCAAATAGCCACAAGTTGCTGTAAAGGAAGCGGAAACTTCTTCCACAGCAACACTTCCGTAACAAGGGGTCACGGTCCATGCTGGTGTCATGTTGATAGCCATATCGATCAAGAATCTAAATTACTTAAGATTTCTTGAAAGTAATGATATCAGGAACTGAGACCAATCAACACTCTTTTATGTTGAGACTGATAATAATAATATTATTAAAATTTATACAAAATATCCGCCTAATATACCACTAAATGTATTTATTATAATCAAACAATTCAATTTTAAGCATAATAATTTTAACTTTTAAACATCACAAATTTTGTTATGCCATAAGACAAGAAAATACAATTATTGAATACTTTTATCAACTGGAAATAATAACTGAGCTCACTATTATTTTCAATATAGCCTAACCTAGGCACAAAAATTGCTATCATAAGATACAATTATATTTAGCTACCAAATCTAACAGATAATATAATAAAACTATCATTCAAAAAGTGTGTTTTCAGTATTTATATTTCCTGTTGCTTCATTTAGTGGTATATTAGGCGGATATTTTCTATACATTTTAATAATATTACAATTTATACCACTGGAAGCATGAAATTGATAATTACTGATAATAACAGTTAAGGAATTTGTTTACTGTGCAGTTCGCTACCTGGATTTAATAAACTTGTGAGAATATTTGGGTTAAGCGGCTACATGGTAGGTTTTAGTTTTCCTCCAGCTTTCTCTCATGCAAGGTTGAGTTGCTCATGAATCGAGATTTAAGGCTGCAGTATTTTGGACTGAATGGTTAGTTTGAAACAACAGTTATAGAACTCTGCACAAGCAGCTATGTACAAAATTTAAACAAAATTGTTGGAGTAATGTTCGAAAAAAAACTTGTTTTTTGTAACGTGAAATAGTTCCTTCTTAACATTTCCCCGGAAGATGCCGAATTCTAACCTAAAATTTCGTTTAAATAATAATTTCTTTATCTCTACGGTAAAAGTTCAGACACGCATAAATCTATTCCGAAATAGCACACTTTAGCGAACGGTAACTCAAACGGTATTTTTTAGAAGTGTGAAAATAAATAAATTTTTTCATACGTTACCGAATTTTAAGATCTCATCTTTTTATAAAGTTCGATAAAATGATATTAAATTTCAACTTACTAGTTTAATGTTCCGTATATTCTTAGTGCCCTGTGAGATTCATTTCATTTGGTGAGATGTCACCAAATTTGTTATTATCATTATTATTTCTGATATCGTTCTATTAAATGTGAATACTATGTATTTCTACTCTGAATAAAATATTTTTATAACTTTTTGTAGCTACCCTTATATTTCAAGAGATTCTAAATGCACACAAATTTATATTTCTGTATAAATCGCTCAAGGACTGAACAAGTATATTTTACAGTTGCCATGCAATTTGGAGTATATCTTTTTTTTAAAAAACTTGTAAATACATGAGAACAATACAGTAAATAAAAAATTATGTTATATCCACTGTTTCTAAAGAATCAGTACGTTAAACCATTCGGTGCGTTTACTTACTCGAAATGAGGAGGAAAAACTGGTACACATTTCTTGATCAAAACAAAACGAACCAAAGGACCGTTTTACCTGTAAAAGAAAGAGATTTAAATTAAAGAATTTTAGTTATATCTTTTGTTATAAATTATTCTATAGATGAAAATCTTTCCTGAGCATGAAGAGAACCAAAATTTTGAGTTTGGTAATATTCCCTAGGCCTGATAAAGGCCCTCTCCTGGAGTCACATCCGTTTCTCTTTTCATTCAAGATAGAATATATTCCACACCCAGGAAAAATGTTCCTGTACAATGTAACCGTCTTCAGTGAGCATGGGAAATTTGTCGTCTAAAATATTTTAATTTATTTAATTGGAGATTTTCCAATTATTGGAGAATAATTTATTTATTATTATAAATACATATATTATTTAATATTAATAGCCTTCCCATCCATCGAAAGAATCAGCCCGACAATCTATTCATTAAGGAGCATTATTGTTTTAATAAGGAGTGAAAAATACTGTTTATTAAATGTAAAGTAATTTATTAGTTGTGTGGTGGTTAGGCTATCGAGTGAGTGATATAGCAGTTTACATTTATGATGAACATCTTTATTCCTTAAAATTATGGTGTTATTAAATTTAAATACAAGTAACGAATGAAATGAAATTTTGACTAATTTGTGAGAAACCTTCAAATAAATAATTCTACGTCGGTATTTGTTTTCACCTAGGCCGTTATGCCTCAGTACGTGTTACAAAATTAAATTCTACTATTGATCCAATTTCTTGGACGAAAGTAGTATTAAATTCCCATTGCAGATTTTCTTACTATAAGTGTCAAAGTTTGTAGGATATGTATATTTTTTACACTGCCTATAATAGGTATTTCAGCATCGCGAGAGACAGTATTGACACATTACCAGTAAGTTACGTTTTGACATACGTTCCTCTTCTGGCAACAAAACCATAAAATAAGCTTTATTGCTTAGTGCGCCTTTCGCCATAGTAAGCTCATTTTGCTATAAAGAGTTACAGATTCTTTGTTTGTAAATTTTCGTGCTAAAATTCGAACAGTCTGAAACTTTAGATTAATAAAACCATTAATTTCTGGAATAGTAATAGTACGTTTACCTAAAAATATTTAATTTTTTTTATTTATCCTAACATTTCATGGACATTGTAAGCTATTTCTCTTAGCCTAATATAGTCTCTAAACCGAGCCCAGATAGAATAAGCACTTCTTGGTGTGCTAGCATGCAGAATCTCTTTCTGAAACACCATAAACATTTAAGACAATTGACAAGAGATTCTCAGGAGAACACTCTCACTGGCCGGACAGGCATTTAGAATCGCACTCTTGCATTCGATCTCTTCTGGCAACCTTTTCTTTCTTCGATATATCAATTCCCAGATCGCCGGAAACGAATTCTCTGTCAGTTTATTCTCCAAACACTGGACAAGAGTAAGTGGAAAAGGAAAACTTCATAAATATTACATGTACTTTCCCAAAATATAACAATGTTCAATGTAAATCTGTACAGCTTTTATAGTAATGGCAACGCCGTCCATTACTGAAATTAGAATGAAACTCACATTTTGAGCCTCTAGTGAAAGAAAGACCTTCTTTCTATTCCTTGTACTCCAAGCCCAGCTATGGATTTGTTCTTCACTGTGTCTTAAGGAACTATTTTCCTTTCATAAATCAATGTTAAGTTACTATTTCAAAATCAAAATTCTTAATCTACTGTTACTATTTTAAGTTACTAATTTAAATTACTTATAATTCTTAATCGACTGTTTGTTTCCAACATGTTAGTTTACCATCACACATTTACAGAATCTGTCAGATGCTTGGAATTTAGCCAAAGGATTTTCATTTAGATTCGAGTACTTTCTCATAAAAACGGAAGAATGCCATAACGTTATAGCATTTAATAGCTTTCTTTGTTTAGGTCTGAGATTACGAATCTGATATTGTTTTGGATTTCCCTGCTTTTTTTAACATCTTACCCCTTTCATTTTGCAATAAATATTTTTGTTTGTTTTTGTGTTATAGTTGGCTCTTTTCTAACACTTCCTAAGCTGGCTTTATTCCAGCTGCCTTGATACTGCAAGGGATATAAAAAATAAGTTGGAGAGGGATGCTTAGAGCATTTCGTAGCACTGGTAAACTTACTTACACTTCGCTGCAATGCTTTTCAAGTTATTTCCGCTCTAACTATCAAAGGATATGAATGCAAGTGCTCTTACGTTTAATTTCGTATGCTAATTTTATACCAATTAAATTTTGAGATCTACGACATAGCTTCACGAAAATAACAAACTAAATATTTAGTTTTCAATTCTATAGTAATATTTACTTACATGTTATTTTGTTGATTACCCAAGTATTTACTTATCAGGAGAATTAAAACTAAATACAGAAAACAAAAGAAGTCGGAACTAGAGGATTTTCTTCCATTAATATAAGCACATACACAAAGGAGAATTATACTAAAATCAGAAAATTATGATAGTGACAATGTAAGCATTAATGGACATCAATACTTTGAAAATATTACAGTAGGACGGATCTCACTAAAACCAGGCTCTAGTCTAGAAGGTTCTGTAGGTTTTATCAATCTATCCTATTCTACCTACGTTCGGGTCTCTGAACTCCAGAATTGTAATTTACTGCTACGAATTAAAGAATTGATCAGATTTTAATGAGACGAAATAAACGCTGCATAGTTCTAATGGACAAATAAATTTGCTATTCGAATTACTATACACTTTATTTTCTTACTATCAGTATGATTATTTTTAATTCAATGTTACCCGTATTCAAACACTCTGTCTCAAGAACTAGTATTTTTTGTTCAACGATACTGTCATAATACGATTTAAGATACTAGGATATAATCGTTACCATAATGATTTCCCTACAGAATACGTTTAATATCTTACACGGAACAATCTTCAAGCCTTAAAAGCAACAACTCAAACTGCACAATAAACAACCTGTATTTTACAAAATTAACTCAGTTTGAGTTAATATTAATATTACTCTAAATTGAGTTCATTTCACGTGTTTTAATATACGTTGCTTTGTGGTGAAAACGCCAAAAGACGCCCTGAGCTGCCTACATGCCGTCACCTGCCATCTTCGCTGATCGCCGAGTTCAGCCAAGTCGTTTGTTTGATAAATTACAAGGCGTTCTAAAAACTCAAAACTTAGACATTTAATTAGGCCTATGGTCGAACAAAAATAGTCGTATGCAACTTGCCTGCAATGGCAGTTAAGACCCACGTATGGAAATTGAGGGAACTATTAGCAAACCCGGCAATCTCCATTTTGAGAACGGATAAAGATGCTAACTTCTAATGAAGGTTTAATGCATTTCTTCCTGAATATTTAGTGTACGCGTTGCATAGGCCTATCCGACTTTCCACGTAAGGGAGAAACTCAGATTTATAACATATACACTAAATATCTAACACGAAATGGATTAATCTTTCATTAGAAATTAGCACTACTAACTTTTGCCAAAATGGAGATTGCCGGGTTTGCTAATAGTTCCCTCAATTATGAAACTCGCTGGGTTTATTTCGTCATTATACGCTCGTTGCGTGATATTATAATCTGAGTTAACCCTGGGAGAAATTTGTTAACTCTGGCTTCAACACGAAGGAAGTGAGACAAGAGTAAACATTAAGTTAATAATACTGCGGTTACGAACTTTTAAACCTAACAGATTTCAGCCATTCAAGAAAAAGAGTGTTTATAAGCAACATATAAATATTTTACAGACTTTCAAAGCAATGATTCCTGTTGAGGGAGGAAAATGTCAGTGATAAGAGGCTTAGTAATCCTCAAGAGCTAATCCCAGAAGAAAAAGTTAAAAGAAGTTTATTTCTTGAGAGAAATGAAAATAAATAGCTATAAATGCTCTTAAAACACTTTTTTAAATGAAACACCAAAAACATTTACACAGTTGATAAAGAAACAATATAGCTCACACATCTTACAATTCAAAGATAGATGTACGTAAATGTTTACAAGAATATTTATTTGTTATGAATATCTTCATTAAACCACAATATCGGTACCTACTTCCTTGATTTAGTAGGTCAAAAAGAATTTGTTGTGATGTTGAAAATGTTATATTTCAAGATTTTAATGGAGACATGTAGCATAAATCTGCATAAAGTATAAAAACTTCAATACATTTTTTCAGCTGAAGATGTCATTTTTCATTCAAAACTGTAATGATTTCATCTCAGTACGTAATATTCCATACTGTCTGCTCCTTATGCAAAGAGTTTAGTAGATTTTCCCTAAGACATCAAGTTCATATGTACTATTTGAACTGGTTTACGAAAGTATGCTGATATTGAGCCTGAATTTTTTTAGGTTTCGAAAGACGATTTAGAATGAATAATTCACAAATTATATCATGAAATACTCCAAGTAACATTTTTACAGTTTATATACTTTGCACAAATATACAATAAGCACAATTAGGCTAACAATGACAATAACTTCACAACCAGTCTTATGCCTGTAAAGCCTGTCGCGTACGCCTAATCCGAGCAAGTTTACTAATATATTTTTTTAAATCAGCTTTACTCCTTTGAACATCGAGGTCATATTAAAAGTCCGGTTCTGAGTATATACCAGTAGGCCATGTAAGTATTGATGTTCAACTTTTTTCTTGTTGATATGTTTATGGTATCTGATAATTTTAACTAACATTCAATTTTAATGAATACAATGCAGGATGAAACAAGGGGGATGAGTCATTTAAGTAAATACTCAAATCGGCATTTGCCTGTACGGCTGGGAAACCAGGGGGAAGAAAGCAAATCAATTTGATCGACCACGGGGTTTGAACCCAGAACCTCCTGAATGTGAGTCCACCTCGCGGCCACCTCACTTAGAAACCATTATATCAGCTGCAAGGATTTACTTAATTTAAATATTAATAATCATAGGTGAAGGAAGCGTTTTCTATAAATTGCAAATTTGTACTTCATTAACCTATTTTAGAGTCAATGCCCACATATTTCAAGTACAAATCGCGTGAAATGCTGTGTTTCAACAAGCATTCTCCAATATGTGATAAGTTATCCTGTTGAAACATTGATTAGCTAACTTATCTTACGGTATACGGTCGGTATAAGGGAAACGGAATCGCGCTTGTTTTTTTTCTTTCTTTCTTAAGGAAATATTTTTCTGCTTGCCCTCATTAATGTCATCGGCATTGGCACTATTACTAAATCATTCAGCACACTTTTTCACTATAAACAGTTCAAAAAGTCGTGTACAATACTAATTAATGATACTTCCCTAGTATGCTTCGGTTCGTGGTATGCGCATGCAGTATAAAAACAAAACACGACTGAACTGAGTTATTTAACCACGCTTCTTCCCACTATTCCCATATGATTTTAGAAACAATGGCGGTCACCTATCTATGTGTAGAACACACAGAATACTTCATATCCACCAACATGCATACAATGGAATGAACTTCAGTATATTCCATTCAAATAGTAAATTATTATTCAAGGCAAAATATACTTCGAAAAAAACACGAAAATCGTGGCAAGGAAATGTAAAACGTGGCATGAAAAGTGGCAAAATTCACATTGAGAAAATGTACTCTCCTTTGAGGCAAATAAACGTAAACATAATGAATATTTATAAGAAAAAACTTAATTCTATGCAAAAAAGCTTATGTGAAATACATAACTTCCTCTACCCAAATGAAAGAATTAGCTCTTAGTAAATAAAACAACATATGTTACGACATAATTTAGAATATAAGTCGTTCCCACGTTTTCGAATCGCATCCCAGAAGGATACACAGCCATAAAAAGCTCATGTAATGAAACTTTCTATTACCATAAGCGTCGACAAAACACATTTCTCACTTCGCAGTTTGATATTGAAAGAAAGGCCGTATTGCAAGGAGGGTGAAAAAATTTAAATTTCAACATCCTCTAAGCAATAATTACTTTTAAATCCATAATACAAAATAAATCAAATCATTTAAAGCAAAATAAATGCCAATAATATTATTAATTTACTATAAAGATTACTTGCAGAAAAAAGTCAATTGAAGAACGAGAAAAATCGAGTTGTTTCACCCAGATGCGAAGATTTATTGTTCACAGGCAATACTCAGTTTCTACGAATGGTACCTGGCTTATAACTACTCATCAGAAAATGTTTGGGAAAAACTTTCAAATAAAATTTTATACGTGTCTTATTTCATAAGTTAATTTATTTTTCATTATCATATTAGGCTACTATGATATTTAAGGAGTTATTTTAATTATTTATATCGTATGTTGTTAGAACTTCTTCCGCTTTACTCTTAATTTTTAACATAATTTACGTTACTGTTATTTTAAAACAATAAACTAATTTAACGTTTATTTCGTATTATTTGTTATTTTTGTTTATTGAAATAAATCGAACTGTACCTGAACACGTGCATCTTGCTCATTCTGGTAACTAATATATATACATATATATATATATATATATATATATATATATATATATATATATATATATAAACTTGTATATAAAATCAAGTAATATATTTCACTTAAATAAGATAAAATAAAATAAAAGAAACCTATAAAATCTTTTAGTCTTAATTTTTCGTGTACCAGTAAAGTTATTTAGTTACAAATATAATTTTACCTACAAATATAATTTTTCCCGAGTTCTTAAGGATAAGGGCCAGGGGCGACATGGGCATTCCAGGGAAAGGACGCAGGGCTTCCTGGCCAGCACAAGTCTGAATTTGTATGATATGATGAATCAGAATCAGAACAAGGCTATGACAAAACGGAAATAATCTACCAGTTTACATCCTTAAAATTTTCTCAGCGACCTACTGTACTGGTGGCCTTTCGAACCACAATTGTTTACATTGTTACTATTTCGGTTCACGATTGTTTGAATTTCACTTCCTTGTGACGTCACGCTAAACAAAGGAAGAACGCACAGGATTTATTGGTGGCGGCGCTAGTGTCGCCTCGTGCTGATTCAGATTTACAACGACACTGGTATAAACACGCAATATATTGCACGGCTCGTCCCGCCGAATTAAATTATAGCCTCTCTTTAGCCAGACTGTACGCATGCCAAACTATAAACATATACTTCACCGTTGTGGACAAAACGATAATGTGGTTCGTTGGATCCGGAAGGTTGCGGGGTATATGCTCGATGATTATGCATGGAATAAACCCTTCCAACCGCAGAATGGATTTACATCACTCACATGGGTTGGCGGTTTGAGCACCGGATAGGGTCATCGACTATAGGTGCTTAGATACATAAATAAATGTTACATTGCTGACAGAAATTATTTGTCATTATGTCACCTTACCTAAGCCTACATATTTGTATTTATTCACAACGCAATTGTGCTTTGTACCGGATGGCAGAGGTGTCATTTACAATATGAAAAGTTTACAGATTATTATGAATTCTAATAAATACGCACACCTAATATTTCCAATAAACTAAGTTACACCTAACTAAATAATAAAATGACAAACATAATTATAACTATCCCACTCATATGCCGCGTGCTTGATATTGACCATTAACGTTCACCAATTCCTCGGATATAGACCAATCACGGCCGTTTATCTTACAATATTATTGTAGGAATCGAGAGGATGCCGTTTTATCGAGGTAAAATCGTCTGCTCGTTACTGGGCATGTAAGTATCAGTGTGCAGTGATTGCTGCCAGTAAGCGGCACGAAAACAGATTATTTTATACAACATAACTTGTTTGGAGATTGAAATAATAGAAATGTAGATTCATTAAAACACACTTTCGATTCGGTGCAAGCCAGTTGGTGTGCTTTTATTCTGTTCTGCTGTTAGCTTACCTATGTCTTATAAGTAATATTGGTAGCACTGTGACAACATTCATGGATGGTTGATTCATAGTATGCCGTGATCTCGTAATTTTTATTTTTATTTTTATACAACAAATCACGAAAGTAATTATTATTTGTATAATCCGTTACATTTTTAGGCCTATTCATGGAATAGTCTTAATAAATCCAACTCGAGTTGACGAGTTACATCACATAAACTCGTCAACTCTCGTGGGATTACCTATGATAAAAATGAAGAAATCGGTATCGAGCTAGTTCTGTAATTAGCCTATCAGGTAAATAATTCATTTTCAATCCCTGAGTTTTACCTCCCCCTTGTAGGCCCACTCGGGGAAGGAGTTTCTATGGATCACATTTATACTTCTTTGAACAAACAAGGACATGGAGAACACGCTGGATGAGTGATCAGACCAATGCCAGGGCCGCCTCAGAGACAACACGAACACTGGACGATACACAACAGTCACATGCATTCTCATTCTGAAAAAGTCGTGGAAAAGTCAAGGTCTAAATTTCACATGTAAATGTCCATTGTTCACTCACTACAAGCTACTAATACTGAGCGAAGAAGCCGAGATGATAGCTTCATGGACTTGCATTCGGGAGGTCGCGGGTTCAAACCGCCTTGCCGGCAAACTTGACTTTCGTTT
Source organism: Ectobius pallidus (assembly GCA_964059195.1). NCBI lineage: Eukaryota > Metazoa > Arthropoda > Insecta > Blattodea > Ectobiidae > Ectobius > Ectobius pallidus. The sequence goes on along the minus strand of CAXKWD010000004.1, from coordinate 49,143,593 downwards.
TTACATGTTTTCTCCAGACGCTAAGGAAAATGCTAAATTGAACGATCACTAACCATAACTCATCGTCAGTATTCATCCTGTATTATAATAATAGGAAATTAAATATCAGTTAAAATTTACAGAAGTCGTCAATAACTGAAATAGAAGCACATCGATAGCTACACGGTCTACTGGTACACCCACAGAACATAACATGTGATATATAAATATGCTGATCTAAAACATGACATAAATAAAGGGAAGATAAAAAAGGAGCGACAGAGATACTATCATTTTAAATTAAACTTCTGTAAACAATAGGCCTAACGGATCTTAGATCTGCCTAAGAACAGGTTTTTTTGAATTTGTGGGTGGAATATCGTTACCTACGACAACACGGGGTTAAAAGGATCACTAGAAACCACAACCCATGTATCTCGAAGAAGGCTCGTAAATGTCTTAAGTTACATTAAAGCATATGTTAGTTTAGAAGCCGAGTAAAGGAGAAATAAGGAAAAGGAGATTTATGGTTCAAGTTAAGAGATACGGCTCGGGTATGTTTGTTTCCCACCATTATGATGAAAGTTAATGAAAGGGCGAATGGCAAGAGGTCAGGAGAACGACAACAAAAGAGGATAAACAAGATGGGAGGGCAATGTGTTGACCGGTGGGCGGGAATCCGCTTATAAAAGAGGCTTGACTTGGCTACCAACTGATGAAGAACATTATTGCTTCTTTTTTCTGGACATGCACAACTCCAGATAATTCCCACATCTTGATCCTACTTTTACCTTAATTTATTACTTCCATCGTAAATGAAAGTCAAGCGCGATTGCATTCACACTACATGGGCTCCGTAAGGTAAGAAATAAGACACTAAAAAACTATGGTTGAACGAAAAGTCGAATGCAACTTGCTTGCAATGATACTTAAGATACTCATATGGAAATTATGAAACTAGCAAAGCGAATTTCATAAACATACTTGTATCTTTTAAAATAGGCCTACTGTTATTTCATTATTTGCAAGGGAGTTATTTTTCATTAGGTTGGGGTGACACGAAGTTGAGAGGTTACTTTTCTGAAACTGGGGGGTGAGTCATGAAGCTATGGAGGAGAGCATTTCTGAATTAATTAAAACATCAGGAAAAAAATTTAGATATTGAATAGAAATTTGAGGTACGCCGTAGCGTAGTGGTTGAGGCGCTGAGCTACAAAGCGGAAGGTCGCGGGTTCGATTCCCGATGAGGTCATTGAGATTTTTCAATTTGCCTAATCTTTCTGGTGGCACTATGGCCCTGGGGTCGACTCAGCCTCTAACAGAAATGAGTACCAGGAGCAATCTTGGGGGTAAAGGTGGCCGGTGCGTAAGGCTGACAACCTTACCACCTTCATGTGCCGAATGTCTAAAATCTGGGAGCCTTAACCTCCTGGAACCCTCTGGGCCTCCATGGCCTGTATAGGGATCACTTTACTTAATAGAAATTTGAAACTGTTATTTCTGTTTTAAGTGTGTCAAATTCAAGTTTATAGCTCAAATAGTTCAGAAAATCATTCTCAACACGTTGGTCATTCCTTAACAATGTTTAATTTCCCATTAATGTTTTCCTAAACGTTCCTTTTGACTGAACGCGAGAATAGCTTTTAAGCATGAAATAGTGCTTTCTCATCTTTTAGTAAATTCAATGCGAAACTTGCATTTTATTAACTCATAAACATGGCATGTACCAGTGCTAACACTCGCTACTTGAAAGCCTGACGTTTACGATTTCGCATCTCATATATCGTGTAAACGGATCTCCAGAATTTAATGTTCATACCACCTCCTGGATATATCAAACAAAGACTTTACTGCAATGAACTTTCTAAATTGAAATGTCAACTTTACAATAAAATCTCACACTTCAAGAGAAACCGTTTTGTTCATAAAATAAGGAATCACAGTATTTCGTGCTGTATTGGTTATAAAAAACAACTGTGCTTAGCATTAACGAATTTTGTTTTCCCATTAAGGGTGTATTAGCCTACATGTTAAAATCTTGATAAATATACACAATCTTAACTTAGCTTATCTAGGTTCAGTTCACACTTCAGCATTCATAAATAAAATATCACACATATAAATAAATAAAATTAGGTAAACTGATATAACTAAGTGGCAGAATGCTTCTGTTTAATCAGTGAAAATTGCAATTATGATATGCAGAAAATAAATTATTTTTAAAACGATTTCCGAGTTAAGTTCCAGATTGATTCATTAAGTAGGGCTTACGGAAGAACAAGGGTATAGTTTGATAAGCATATGTGAAGGAACATGTGGGTAGTGTTATTTGTCAAAGTTGACTGTATTGCAACTTCCAAACCCGATCGAAATAGGTTTATTTATACTCATTCACTGTGCAGCAGGCCTATGTTGTTACTTACAATTCTATCATGTTCAACTTTGTTGAAAATATAAAAAACAATTTTGGGATAAAGCTGACTATGCTGTAATGGCTACTTTGCACCAGAAATACTACAGTAGGTGCCCTTATTCCATCGCACCCATCACCTTACACTTGTCAATCGGTGAATAAATAGAAGCCGATCCTTGTTTGGAGGCGACTGCAATACCGAAGATTTCGGGCGATGGAGCAAGAGGAAATTGGAAGCGTTTTGTAATACTTAATTTAAGAAATCGTGAAGAAAAGGAACAACAGGAATATTAGGAGACAGCAAACTGATTACCCGAACATCTATACAACATGATCAATGCAGATTTTCGGATTAAGGAATAATAATAATAATAATAATATATTTGTCACCATTAGGTAATACAAGATTACAATACGTTCGATAATCTGAACGAACTGATAATCCAAACTACTGTCGGTCCGATTAGGTCAGATTGAGATTTTGCTGTATTTGATAAAATGTGCTACTCTATTTTTATGCCGGTAAATCTACACTCTCTTGTCATTTTTCGTGACTCTCTTCATTTTCAAAAGAAAAAGTATTTACATAACTTGCGGCTCTACATAAGTTGTGTACTACAGCTCGGTTTGACAGTTTACACTACGGCATCCACACTTCTTTTACTGAGTACTGTACTACAGTAAGATTATTCAACGTTAAACCAGACTTGTGATGTACACAAACCTTACTTGAATATTTGCTATTCTACCTACCCTCTTACCAGACAATGCATCATGGCCTCCCATGTATAAATCTGTATGGATACATGAACATGGTTTTCTAGTGGCGGTCACGATTGTGGGATATGCTAATAGGATGGAAGATGGATTTGAGGGATTCAGATATATGCGAATCACGCTTGGTGCCGGTAAAATATTTCCCAGTTTTTAGAATCACCATAGGCTATGCCTAAACAACAGAATATATAGAACGCAGAAGTTCATCCTTGCCAGTGTCTTGACCAGAAATGGGCCAGGGTCTCAAAGCCGTATATCTATTCTCAACCTTTAACACATAACTTAAACATTCTAAAGTTAAATTTTGTTTATCGCACAAGTTTACGAGTAGGCCATGATGTGTATCCGTTTTGCTATTGTTTATATGTCATGGCTTGTTCATTTCGACGGATATTCAATCTTAATGGATATGATATAGGATGAAATAACGAATTTCCAATTCGGCATTAGCCTTTACGACTGGGGAAACCATGAAAAAACCAAAGTTAAATTGTTTGGCTACAGGGTTTGATCCCGGGACTTCCCACATGCAAGTACAAGACGCTACCATCTCGGCCACCTCGCTCAGTCTCTCGGCCTTTAATCACTTCAATCTCTATAATATAATTAATTAAATACTGTAATCAAATTATACCTATACAACTCAAAGTAACAAGGCAATAGTTCATTATGCTTCCTCTTCTTTCTTTTTTAACCGCAGTTTTACCTCTCCCTTTTAGGATTTAAGCGACCCAAGCCGCCCGGGCCTTACAAGGCTGCGACCTGTCGGGAGAGGGATTATCTTTGGATCACATACATACCTTTTGACCAGAAAAGGACATGGAGGGCCTCCCGGATGAGTGATCAGCCCAATGCCGGGGCCACCTCCGAGACAACAGGAACACATAGGACGAGACACACCATTCATACACACACACACTCATTCCAAACAAGGCGAGGATGGGATGAAGATGATAATGAAGGCCAGATGATGTCCGGGGACCACAAGGGCCTAAAGTTACCAGACATTTGTCTCACAGGTGAGGAAATACCCCGAAAAAACCCCACCTAGGTAACCTGTTCCGACCAGGATTTGAACCCGGGCCCGCTGCGTGAGAGAAGTGAACACATTCCCTACGCCACAGCGGTGGACCCATTTTTTTATAAGTATGATAAAAACATGTGTATTCATGTGGTAGGTCACGTATTATTATTACTGTTTGTAGAGTTTTATTACCTTGTCGTGCTGGTTTTCATTAATTAACGATTAAAAATTTAAGTGGGAAGATTCCAGAAGTAGAAAGAAGATGTGAAATGTACAGTGCTACTTTTTAAAACCTTGTGAATATTTTAATTATTAGCCTATATCAATGACAAGGCTACAAGCCCTTTTAATTTATAATCGTTAGTGAATCAACACCAACACGACAAGATACCCTGAGGATGACATAATTGTTAAAAGACCTATGAAGCATATAATAAAGATTGCTGAGCTGATGGGTTAATTATACATTTTAACTTTTTTTATTTTATTTACCGAGCTGAACGGTACTACATCATGTATATTAACACTTCTAATCTGATGTATCATCATCTTTTTTATCAGTGATTTTAATGGTAGGATACCACTATTGTGGTACTGCCAACTTTTTTATACGCCACTCGCATGAATTGAATAGCTTTGCGAACAAATTGAAAAGCCCTTTAGAAAGGCCACTAATGTCTTGCGCGTTCTGAAAGCAATGTTATCGTTTCAATCATAGTTTTAGTATCGGCATGTGCCAGGATGGATTGCAAAGCTAGTTGTTCCGCTAATGAATGCTGTTGCCATGACAGCAAATTCACACCAAACACAGCCGCTGCTGCTATCTATCAATCAATGTCTGAAACCATTTCATCGAGAGTGTGGTTCATAACCGGTATAAGAAGCCTAAAAATGTGTGATGCCTTAACACTAAGGACATTGAATTTAAAAAATGAAAATACTCTTTTTATAAATGATTGGAACAAGTTTAAGGACTTATTAATATATTATTACTGAAAAGGGATTCTGGATATATTTGCGACCTATTTCTAGAGTTAGTACGTTGCATAAATAATCACTATAATAAAATTAATTTAAAATTTGAATTTATTAAAAATACTCTCTTAAAAAACCTACTAACGGAATCTTCCCTTAACCACATTAAAATAGTGTTTTCGCAATCATAAGCTTCTGCGTTTTACATAAGTTATGCTAGTTTTGACTAATATACTGCATTCATATATGCAATAGCTGTATAATTCCCTTAGAATCTGATGGGTGGTTTATTATTTGCCAGAATGGTATTTTGTGAAACTTGGTATATTTGTACTACTTTTCTTATTTTTACTTGAAAAAGGTGTAATAGTATGATAATATTCTGACCTATTAAGGAATATGTTTACAAAATGAGAAAACAAAGGAGAAAAATTGTAGTGCAAATGCAGTGCATTAATTAATTAAATAATAATAATAATAATAATAATAATAATAATAATATATACAAGGGCCACTCCACGAATGTATCAAAGTATTGGAAATAATCCTTACCTACAACTACACTTAGCCTATAATTTATTTTTATTCTGAGACAAGGAAATTCAATCTTCTCAATTAAAAAAAAAAAAAAAAAAAAAAAAAAAAAAAAAAATCTCATGAAGAGCATATGTGAGAAATTGTTAAACTGAAATAAAATGTTGGAAATAATCCTTATTTACAACTACATTTAGCCTATCATTTTTTATTCTGGGACATTCAATCTTCTCAATTACAAAGAAACATATCTCATGAAAAGCATATGTGAGAAATTCTTAAACTGAAATAAAATGTTGGAAATAATCCTTACCTACAACTACATTTAGCCTATCATTTTTTATTCTGGGACAAGGAAATTCAATCTTCTCTATTACAAAAAAAAAACATATCTCATGAAAAGCATGTGTGAGAAATTCTTAAACTGAAATAAAGTGTTCTTCTTTCAGTATTCCATCTTTTACTCGTATTCAGCAGTCGCGCTTAAAAATTTTGTTATGATTTTCTGATAAAGAACGACGAGACAAAATGTGCGAACATAATGCCCAACATGAGTTGCAAACATTAAAATAACTTGCATGGATTCAGCTCCCCATCTTCTTTGTTTTGGATCTATGTAGACGCGTATAAACGTAGCTGTCGTTTCACTAACAGAAAGTGGACAGAACACGTTCTCTCACTTAGAAACGGGATAGGATTTCTTCCCATGCAGGACTATGAATGATGAGGGTGCTTTCTTTTCAACCTTATAAATTATTTAAGAGATTATTTATATGAGAAGTGCTATTTTCGAAGTGCATCAGCCCTGAAGATATTAAACCCAGAAGAGAGAGGCTGTCCGCTGCCACTCCCTCCTTTTCATATCATCTTTAGTAACAACAACGAACATAACACGTGGAAAAAGTTATATATTACTCAAAAGTTTTTTCTCAGGGATTTTAAGAGAAGCGCGCGTGAAGTATAGAATGTTTTAAAATAGCGCATCTATCATTAATTTTTCTAGCAAAGTAAGTCATGGGTAAATTGAAATTTTACAGCAGAATGTTAGTATCCTTCACTTCAGAAGAAAGTTAAAATATAACACTAATTTTTACTAGCAAATTAAATTAAAAGTAAACGAAAATTTTAAGCAGAATATTAAAATGTTTCATTTCAGAAGTAAAGTTAAAATAAGAAATGTTCCATTATTAAATGGAATAATTTACTCATAAAATAAACTTATAAGAAGCCGAAGCAATTCTGTCACGGAATCCCATTCGGGATTACGCAGGCTCAAGTCCCATGAACGGACAATATGAATGTGGTTTTTCAGTGGGTTTTATGAGGTAGCTCATTTCTCAGATTCGTTCCTGTTTCTGTTTTCTATTTTAAATAAGTGTGTAAATATATAGGTATACCTTTATCTTAGCTGTGTGCGTATACATATGTCTTGCGTCTTACATCAATTATATATAATGGTGTATTTAAAGGATGGCCTAGCATAGTGCTATCCACACTCATGGATAGCAGTCAGCAGCTTGAACTAAAAGTAGAACTTGTAGCTCAAGACACACGAAATGAAATGAAATAAAATAAAATTTGCACATTATCGAACTAGTGCTATAAAATCTTTATGCTACTCCATTGGTACCAACTTTGGTATTTTCACATGTTTCATTTTCAAAAACGAATAAAAAAAATTGATCTTCAAGTTTAACTATACATGGAGATTGTAAAACTCTCAGATTTTAGATGTTAGTATTACCGTATTTTTCGGACTATAAGACGCTCCGGACCATAAGACGCACCTTGGTTTTAGAATGGAAATTTGAGGGAAAAATTATTATGATTCTAAGCGAATTTTTTAAAAGAGAATAACATCATTTATTGCATACACAAATCATGACTTTCTACAATGGATTCAGTGCTCTATGTCAGGCTGTTTAGAGATCATTGCCACCCTACAGAGAGAACTCCTTTTCTATGAAAGAACCCAACATTCCTTTCTTTTTACACATTGCTATCCGCTACCCTCATTTTACAGATTGTGACAAGTGCACTGATGTACTGTCTGTGCCAAAATTTGCAACTTAATTTTTTTTAGTTTACTTCGGACCATTAGACGCACAAAACTTTCAAATACTCTGTTTTCAAGGTATGGTCCAAAAAATACGGTAGGTAGTATGTTATTACTTAGATGTTAGTCATTAGTTAGTATGAATGTATTATGACGTACTTTTGCAGTGCCGAATCGTGAATACTACTAAGAATAACTAGGGCGATACTATTAACCATGAAAGTAAAATTCAATTCGGAATACTAATGGTGTTTTGTACGGTATGCTAGCTGACATTAGAGTTCAAGAAAACCATAACACCAGACGGGATCGGTTCGGTATGGTAATGGCGAGCACGTGGTCATCATTGGAGGGATTTACAACACGTTCCAGCTTGTGTTAATGAACCAGATTCACGTTTGTAAAACTCTCACGTCCAGCAATTCAAACTGGTCACCATAGGAATGGATAAGGTTAATTCCATTACTGTATTTGAAATTCCATTTCATTATTATAACATTAACACATACCTTACGTTCTGTGAATAAATTCTACCAGAGATGATCACATAATTACCCGAACACAGAGTTAATTAAAAACACCCATTGCAGATAAATATACAAGGAGTTTTTTTATCGTTTTAGGGGACTTAATGTAGGAAATAATTTTTAACCTTATAAGAACTTAGTTAAATTTTTAATGGCATCCACAACTACGTTTTTAGTAATATGAATTACCAATTTTGGTACGCTTTCAACTGCAGTCACCTTCAGCAACTGGCTCCCATATTGCCAAGTTAGCGATCAGATGTCTTTGTACGATTTTATAGAACAGTACATATGATTTTAATTGTAGTTGTTCGTTTAAGTGTTTGATTTGTCCTGCTATGACGGAGAAGTGAGTTTAGAAAAGAAAGGGAGGTGAGTAGCTGAAAGATAAGAAAGAAGAGGAAGGGAATGAAGACCAGGATGAAAACGTATGAAATGGAAGAAAAGACAGTTATTAAAGATCAAAAGAGTCTGACGGAAAGATAGAATTAGAAATGCAAAATAGAACAACAAAATGAGAGATTACTAATTACTAATTACAATTACAGCACCACTAATAATGAAGAGGGTAATAAAGGTTTGTAGACCTAGTTTTATTGCAAATATATTTATATTTATTTTATATTTATTTTGTTACACTGCAAGTGGTTCAACAACCCGGAGGCAGTGTTGCAATTAATGCCAGTCATACATATATATATATATATATATATATATACATACAATTACATGCATTAAATATCACAACAAGCTATGTACATACCAATATCCTATCAATATAAGAATTAATAATTTAAAAAAAATCTCTGTCCAATCAAAACTGTAGCATATAAAAATATGTGGTCATCTAGTTAAAAAAAAAGTTCTAAAGAAGGAGAAAAAGCATGAAATAAAGAACCTAAGATAAAAGAAGAAAAGAGAGAAAGAATGAAACAAAAAGAAGAAAGCAGGAAAATAGAAAAATAAAAAGAAAGGAAATAGATCAATATTAAATAAATAAACAAAATAGAGAAAGGAATTAATTGAGGGTAAGTGAACATAATACATGAAATTAGAGTGAAATACACAAAGCAAGCTAAATTTCAGATGAAATAAAAAAAATGTAAATTTGTATAAGAGAAACAGGAATATTTGGGTAACGGATTGTCATAGGATAATGATGACAAAGATAAGGAGAGCAATACTGGATACAATGAAGTAGCGATACAAGGCTGATGATTGATAGACGGGATGAAATGGGAAAAATAAATTTCTTTGGAATCTGGACCCTGAGGAATGTAATAAGGAGACCGCTGCCGGCATGAGTACTCTTCCCTTTGTGTGTGCTTCTATAGCTATAAATCACGTAGTTCCTGTTCTGTGCTTAGTATGGATACGCCGTCAGGAGCAGGCAACTTCTCACACATCAGTGTTGTGCGGGGATGTATAAACATTCGGTGCCCCAGGAGTGTTTACACTTCCAAGCATAAAACTTTCTAAGAGCAGCTGCTATTATTCGGGAAAAAGAAAGAACGTGGTAAAACTTTCAAGAATACCCATTCTTTTTTAACGTGCTTCCTTAAGAAGTTAAATTAAAAGTTTATTATTTCAGGGAAACGGCTTTGAGTCATGCCTTTACTCTCAGCTTATGTCTTTTCCCATAGTACTATTTCGCAATATTTTGTCTATTTAGTTTTAAGGTAAATTTAGGTTAAGATTATATTTCAATAATGTAAAACATGCAAATATAAGCATGGAACTGCCCACGAGCACGAGCTCCTGCTCTTTCGGGGTTTCAGGGCCTTATACATTATCTATGTATTCGTGTAATTTTAAAGTAAACAATAAATTTACTTCAAAATGTACAATTTTAATCCACTTACAATTATTATTTGTCATAATTTGTGTGCACAAGAAATGAAATAGTTTAGGTATCATTTATTACTATTGGCAATCGAATTACAAGAGATTCAAGATACTCTAGCAGACCATCTGCAGTAATTAAGTTTTAATTAATCCCTATTAAAAGGAAGATACCAGTCCGCAATACTGTTTTCAGGATTATTACTTGTGCTCGGTCGAGCATGGGTAGTTTTTTTGTCCACTTAATCGCACAGTTGGTATCTCGATGTGTAATTTACTCTATTTTTGAAAGGCCAATAAGAATCCATGCTGAATATGAGCGTCATTGTAAAGGCCGTTGTTTAGAAATTTCAACACAGCGTCGATTGTACTTTTCTTTACGTATTTTTAAATACATTACAGATAGGGTATTTTAATGGAGGTATTTTTGGGCTGCTTACCGATTCACGATTAAATTATACACTAATTTCAGTCACCGTGAAGATTTATAGATGGTAAATGAATTTATATTATCTTGAATCTGTTATCGAATTAGAAGTTACAATGTCAGCTAATTTACTATTCTTTTTAAATCATGTAAAGAACGAAGATATAACCGGGAAACGTTGGAAGTGACTTACAAGGAGAAATAAATTTCTTGAACAGTATGAAAGAAAAAGTGATAGAAAGATTTTGTGGAGATGAAAGTACCTTCAATTTTAAAAAATACAGTATTCTTGTAGCCCATAACATTTCCATCCATATCGAACAATTTCGTATTTTTAAAGTTGCATGTTTTGTAAACTGCTTGATGCTCTTATATAATTTAACGTCCATGCCGGGTAAATTAATTTGTTATTATCAAATTGTTAACTCAAATATATTGCATATATTCATCAATTGCATCAATACATCAAATTGCATATTTCAAAATTGGTTAGTATAATTCAATTTTTTCTTTTTGGATTTTTTAGTATTGTCACTAGTGAATTTGTTTTAGCCATAAGATAATTGTAGTATGTTTTATAATTGTAAGGTAATTGTAGTATGTTTTATAATTGTAAGGTAATTGTAGTATGTTTTAGAACCAATTTATTTATGTCACCCCTCCAATGAGCTTTGCTCTTTGGGGTTGCACTGTAACTCGATTTTTTTAAACACAAGAAGGTAATTATTATTTATATAATCAGTTACACTTTATTCATGGAATAGACTTTAATAAATCCTACACGAGGTGACGAGTTTCGTCAGATAAATTCGCTCGAACTTCCTCTCTTAGTTGCTTCTTTTACCAGCACAACAATCACACACCTACTCATATGAGAACAAGCAGTTCATGGAAATTTCCTACTTTTCCGCCAGGGAGATCTTTCTCGCTGCCATACGATTCCTGCTCTAACTAATTAAGCTCGCAAGATTTTCTGCTCAATTTCACCTCAGGCGCGCGCACTTTTAACAGTTCTTATACTGCATGTGAAGACTGCAGTTTTATATAAGATCCCCTTCTTATCGTAAAATCTAGTGCGAACAGGCAATATCATAATACTTTGCAACCCGAAACTTTATAGTGGAGAAACTTTTGTCATCAGCACTGCAGCTTCCCTCTTTTATCTGAATTTAATGCCTTCTTCCCGACGGAGTAATGCGAACATCCCGCAGATGTAACCTCAAGTGTGTTGGAGTGTCAGGCATTGGATGATTCAGCTGGTGAAATATAATTATTGAGATTAATTAATTCACAACTTATTCTTTTTCATTGAAATTTGTTTGAAAACAGGCAAATATAGTGACACTTGTTTGGATTAACAAGCATCGTTCCTATCACTGCATACATGTTAGCATTATACCGAATATTATATTTAAGTAAAAACGTACTTTGCTGAGTATGTAGATAAAATTAAATCTGAATCTCTACTTATTATTATGTTTCATAATTAATTCAAAAGCTTGTACCACTAATTTAAAGTAGTAACAGTAAGTTCGTAGTAGTAGAGGTAGTGATTTATTAGCAGAACATAGTTCAGTGTGTTGTAAAATTATAACAGATTTGGCAGAATGATATTATAAATAACAATATATATAAATAATTATCACATAAACTAGTAAATTAGTAAAATACTAATAGTAACTTGAACATTCTGACAATTCGTTTCAGGTTTGCATAAAAATCAATAATTAATTATTTAAAATTAACGCTCAGGAAGGTAAATTATTTTTTTATTATTATGTTGTAACTTGATTTTTAAAAACACAAGTAAGTAATTATTATTTATATAATCAGTTATATTCTGTTCATGGAATAGTCTTAATAAATCCTACAATATAGTAGATGCTGTGTGTCCACAGACATTTCAAAATAAATTTCGCTGACTTTCCATGACCAGAAACTTACATTTCTCAAACCACAAGAATCAACGTTTTCATGGTTCTTTATGAACAAACAAACAAACAAACAAAAAATCCAGCCTCCTTCATCCCCATAACGCACAGGCGTTCTGCATGAATCGGTCTTCAGTAAGTTAGCAGCGAAATGAGAAGTAACATTTGTTTCTGGAATGTTACCATATTACATTTTAACACTAGTTAAGACACCAATGTAAAAAAATATAGACATTGATATAGCTTTTATTATTATTATTATTATTATTATTATTATTATTATCCCAATAACATCCCAGTGCGGGCTAGGGCCTCCTGTTACAGGGTGGCTTACAAAAAAGTGCCTCGGACCAGCCTTTCCGTGACACTAAAAACGTTCACACAAGTTTCTTAATGCTTGCAACTTCTTTCTACTTTTGTCTGTTTGCTGCTATTCTAGACCACTAGGCTACTACTTGATTCTTAAAAATATCACGCCACCGCATCCTTTGTCTTCCCACTTTCCTGCTCCCTAAGCTGGGTTCCCACACAGTTACAGCATATGTCCATTTTTTGTGGTCCATTCTAAGCACATGTCCTGCCCAACTCCATTTTAAATTTATTGCTGTTCTCGCTGCGTCTTTCAACTTCGTTATTTTACGTAAGTTATGTCTTCGTTTCTTATCCGATCTTTTCGCGTGATGTTAAGTAACTTCCCTTCCATATTTAATAGATGTTTAATATATATTTGTAATAAATAATGGTCGGAATTTTAGGTTCTTATAGCTTGGATTTCATCAAAATATAGCAAAAAATGTGTAAATTAGTAGCTTAAAAGGCGAAGAACAATGAACGAACCACCCCAGAGTTATGTCTTGGGTACTTGTTAAGGCAAAAAATAATTAAAATCCGAAATTAGGCGATAATATTTTCAGAGGAAGTTTTCCTCTAGGCATGAGTAAAATAAATTGGAATCTTATCCATTACAAATATTTAAAGCTATAAGAGTAATGGTACTGTTTTAGTTAGAAGTAGCCAATAAATCAATCGGTTATCTGCTCTATTATGTGACATTATCTCGAGCGATGAAATTCCTACCTATACTCTGTGTATTGTGTTAACTTGAACAATGAATTGTGCTGTCACTTTAGACGTAGTAAATTATGTTGTCTAGCGCTTCTTTTCTGATAATAAAAAAACTGGTAGAATAGTTACTTCTAGTTCGTGTTGCAGCTTTCCAATGGACCCTTGTAAAACTTGCAAATTTGCATGGAATTATTTTAAAATTCAAACAGAAATAAAACCAAAGTGACCGACACTGGTGTCATTTTCAGTGACATGAGGTGGGGGTGGACAAACGCAAGGCTATATATCTTTTTCACAAACCACTGACGTTATTTATGAAAGCTATGAACAGATGAAAGCACATTGTTTCAAGCGATGTTAATAACTATTTGCACTCTACACTGAAATCTCGTTAAGCTGCAAATGAACGCATCACATATCAGTTCGTACTTTATGTTATTTACACATTGTAAACCTAGTACTATCAATGAATCGTCTATACCCGTTAAACACTAGCTGATGTTACTGTTATCAGACATGATTTCCAGGTTTAAACTGTACTGATTTATTATTTAATTTTAATTTATAGCACAAAGTACAATTTATTATATGATTTACACCCGAGAGAGAAAAATGCTAGGGGTCGAGCGTAGTTCAGTTAAAAAAAAATTATAAGAAAGTACACTCCAAAATTAAAAAGAGCTAAAACACATAAACGGTACGGATATTTGGGCAAGACCTGCGAATTTGGGCACAGAAAGTCAGCGCCTCTTAGACTGCCCCACACAAGTAGGCATTATGTAAAACCGTTGATCATAATGTTTTCTTTAAAAAATATAAACATGACTTCTCTACTTTTGCTTTCAGCTTGTTTGAAATTACTAAACGTTGCCAACTATTAATATGATTATTTTTTTTCTTAAAATAAGGAATATGTTCATGTACTTTCAGGCACTAATTCCAAATAGATGAGGAGTAAACACACGTGGAAAATGTTAACTAAATGTTTTTTTCCTGTCTAATCCTTTAGCTTTAGCCCAAAAATATATAATTTTTTTTGTTGCTTTAGGTAATCTCCATTGCCATCTTGCCTGAGTACGCATTCAGTCGTTTCTACCTCATGTTCAACTGTGTTCGGTGAGCGAATATATGTTAGTAGAAGAGATGATTGCCAGTGGCGGACGTAGAGGGGGGATAGGGGGGTTAGATCCCCCCCCCCGAAATTTGAAAAAAGGGTATGTATTATATATGTAAGTTAATTAATTTTTTTTTGTATTCTTTCTACCTATTCAAATCCCCCCCCCCCGAAAAAAAATTCTGCGTCCGCCACTGATGATTGCTTAGCACTTTCCTCCAGAAATTTGTGTAAGATAATGTTATTATGTTATTACATTTTGTTTTAATATAGGCCTAATCGTTATGACTGTTTTGGAGGAATTTAAAAAAGAAAATCTTTCATGTGTCGTCTCTGGACGTTACGCCCCATCGTTTTCAAATTTAGATTCTTTTACCCTGGACGTTTCACGCTCGACCTTTCATTCTGGTTATTCCCTCCGGTTATGCCCTTAAATTTTTCTCCCTTCAGCTACTTTTATTATTTTGTTTTATCCATCCTCGGCGAACAATACATGCTACCAAACATCTTCATTGTGTTCTACGTTTCTATAGTTTCATGTCGTTGTTGTTGGTTTCCGTAGTTTCGTGACCAAAAAAAATAACCGGTATACGAAAACATGATGGCTCTGTATATCAAATAAAAAAGAAGTGGAAATATTTTGATCTGCCAAGGTTATACATATCATAAACATTCGGAAACATTGCAATTAACACAATGGATCTGCACGAGGAACCGGAAGAGAAGAGGAACGCTTGTAATACTATTGTAAGGCTGGTGGGCCTACTCCTGAACAAGAGGCAAATAAACCTTAGTTTGAAGAGTTCTGCATAGAAACAACCCTATATTGGTTTTGGACATACAGTAAGTAAAGAATTAACAAAGCTGACATCCTACTGCCGTTACCTATTCACGTTGTAAACTCAGAAGTTAATTTGTTAATGTCGCAAATTATCATCCGTAAAGTGTGAAATTTCTCCTCCCTATTTTAGACCTTGGAGGCACTTATTGTTTACAAGATCAAATTAAAGTAGTCACTTTGTATCAGGGTCAAACTAAACTAAACTCCGTGGCGCTACATCCCTGAAGGGACTAGGCCTACCATCCGACCACTGCCTCATCAAACCATAGGAAGATTGCAGGATTGGGAGCATGTGGTCAGCATGCCGACACCCACGGCCGTTAATGGTGGTTTCCATTGCCGGAATCAGGGTCAAGCCATAGTGTTTATTTTGTTAAGGGAAAAGAAATCCTAAAGTAGGCTTATACTTAAAGTAGGATTGAGCACAGAGTACTTAGAAATTTGGAATTTATGCACTAAAGTACTAATATCAACTGCCGGCCCTGCTGTGGTTTGCATCAATCTGGGACTTAAGGACTCAAAGAAAAAAATAACTGTCGTGTTACGGAAGAAAAGATTCCTGTGCTCAGACCTACTTGACTTATACTTTAGGATTTCTTCCTTCCTTAACAAAATTAATACTATGGCTTGACCGATCATCCAGCTCGTAATGCAGTGTCTTAACCAGCTCTGCTACAGTGTACCCCGGGAAAGGAGACTTAGCTGAAAATAACTGAGGTGAAAATGGGAATTAGGAAAGGGGCGAAGGGCGAAAAAAACACTGGGCAATACGAGGTTTAGGTATCTTTTTGTAAAAGCAAGAAAAAGTCATTATGTTTTGTTACGTAATTACAAATTGCATACACAATAAGCCTAACTCAGAATTCCGTTAAGATACGCTCTTTCGTTTTTTAGTTAAACCGATCACAGACAGACACACAGAGAATAACATACACGCAGATGTTTGTAATATAATTTTAGTATGACTGAACTGACCCCGAAAACGAGCTATGCTCATGCAGGGTAAATAATACTATTTTGTATTTGTAATAATTTTGTAAAAATTTGTATTTTTGTAATTTGTAATAATTAGTAAATTTTGTAATAAAAAGAAGATACGTTTCCGAAAATAGTATTTTAGGCTCAGAGAACCTGAAAATGCATTATTAAAGCTCAAAACTAATTACCGCTATGGAATTTCATGATTGCACAAAATGTTCTCTTTACTGTAATGCAGAAAGATTGTAAAATATATAAACCAACCTGACAAAAGACCAAATGTACAATTTAGAAATAAATGGAAGGGTGAAAAAACTAGAATCTCAGGAAATCCCAATTGCGATAGGTTATCCTATCAGAGGGGGATGTGTTCATGCTCCTCTCGCAGCGGGCCTGGGTTAGATTCCTGGTCAGGACAAGTTTCCTAGAAGATGTTATTTTATGGGGTTTACTGTGAGACGAATGTCTGGAAACTTTAGGTAATCGTGGTCTCCGAATATCGTCTGACTGTCATTATCACAGTCATCACATTTGCGTTCTGTTCGGCATGAGTGTGTAAGCGACTGGTGTGTCTCGTCCTATGTGTTCATGTTGTCTCGGAGATGGTCCTGGCATTGATCTGATCACTCATCCGCGAAGGCCCTCCACGTCCTTATTTTCTACAAAAATGTACATATGCGATAACCCCCCCGACAGTTAGCGGTCCTATAAGGCCCAGGCGGCATGGACCGCATAAATTTCCATGCAAGGGGGGAGGTAAAACTCAGAGAGAAAAAAGAACTTCCTGGTCTCCTTAAGGATGACACAATCATAGATCATTAATTGGAGCTTAGAATTGTAGACAGTAGTTAAGGACAAAGTTCGGTTTCTGCTACCTGACTTAATGGAACTTGTAATGTCACTCTGTAATTCCAATAAGCAATTAGACTATTTGGATTGTCAGCTGGACTCATCAATTAGAATTAGGGGTTGCATTAATAGTCTGACCTGATCAGATAGATACGATTTATATGCATTAGAGCCCACCTTCCTTGTCTATTGAAAGTCCGAGTGAGGAAGGAAGTGGTGTGAACAGAATAAATTACGAAAAATTGGAATTCCTATGGTAACGAGAATGGTATTAGATGTCGTAGTCATAACGAACGTTGAAATTAATTCTTTACTTAGGTACTACTGCAGTTATCGAAATGGTTCTTTTTCAGTACAGTGAATCACTGAGAAGTTATTATTAAGTGCCAGAATGGTATTTTATGAGATAGTGTGGGGGACGGGAAAATGTCTATCTGTCTGTCCGTCCGTGTGTCTGTATGCGCGGTACCTCAAATACGCTCTACCGAATTTTCATGAAACTTGGTATAAACATTTATAATGTCCATTGGAAGAACCCTATTGAAATTGGACCAAATCGGTTGACCGGTAGCGGAGTAATGCCCAATTTAGCGCCTATTTTATGGTAATATATTAGAAAGAATTTATCAAATGAAAATCAGTTCTCATGACAACATATTGTTTTACAGTGTGCATATGCGGCTTTGGAAGTTGCAATATAGTTAGCTATGACACTATTCTTTCGAATATGTTTATCAAACTAGACCGTTAAACCGAACGAGGTGGCCGAGATGGTAACATCTTCGACTCGCATTCTGGAGGTTCCTTGTTCAAATTCCGTAGCCGGTCAATTTAAAATGGATCTTTTTTTTTTGTATTTTTATATGAGTTTGCGTTTTTCAAGAAATTACAAATCTGTATAGTTCTACTGATGCTGGACGATTATAATTTGATTAAAAAGAAAACTAGACCTCTGTTCTTCCTCAAGCTCTGCTTAATGAATCAATCTGGAGCTTAACTCGGAAATCGATTAAAAAAATAATCTATTTTCTGCATATCATAATCGCAATTATCACTAATTAAACAAAAGCATTTTGGAACTTTGTTACATCAGTTTACCTGATTTTATTAATATTATTACCATTATCATTATTATTATTATTATTATTATTATTATTATTATTATTATTATCATATAAAAAGGGAATAGCACGCACGGATATTAGTGATGTCTACAAGGAAATTTCTATCGGCATGTGTCAGTTTGTTATAACAAAGAATTTTGAAACTTACTTTATAAGTAATTTGAAAGAGTTTCTTCGATATAATTATATTTTCAGAGACATCATTTTGGATTTATGATACCCCGCAAAAAAAATATATGTAGGCCTAATTGAATAAATCCTGCTATGATTACAATACTGCTCCTACTGAAAATACACTACATAAGTAGGAAATAATATAAATCCATTTCTGCCGGTTAGTACAATTAAACAAGTAGATTACACTCCATTGAGGTTGGATGCATGGTTATTTAACGTCTTCATAGTTTCAATACACTCTTTTAAACCTTGATACTAAAAACCCAGCCTTCATGCAGAAATTCGAAAACTTTACGTCCTGCGGATTGCACTTAGACAATTAAGATAAACTTTGAAGTATCTGTCAGTAGAATCTTGAGTTAGTTTCCCGGTTTATATAAAACAAGACAAAAACACGTATTTCTTAACGGCTATCAGTTGACAAGAATTCTACAAGAACACTTACACTGAACGCTTCATGTTTCTTACTTGTAGAGTATGTCAGTCTTCTTCCGGGCTGTTATCACACGAAACAAAGAAGATATTCCACTGACAACTCAGTACTTCACGACAACGAACCAGACTAATTTTTACGATAACCTCCATGCGTACGAGTACAAACATAACGTAACCGGTTTAGAACTGCAACAAGTTCTGGAGACAATACCGTCATGTCCAGGAAAGAAACTGCAAACCAACTACATTTCCTATAAAACTGAAATAAACTAAAATAAACTATAATTAATTTTTGGAATAATGGTGTTAGGATAACATTCGCGGCTTATCCTGATTACGAAACGGTTCGCTGAACTTATAAAACATGCATTTATTAGATTACTTTTCTTTATTAGCCCCTCCCCCATTCGGGAATTTCAATGAAAAATATTTAAATTATGAGATGTAGGTATTTTCGGAAAATACATAGAAGTTTAAATAATATCGTTGTTACAACTTTCGAGTTAATCAAGAACATTCTTTCAATGAAAGTCATCTTCGGGATGCTACATTAAAATCAATTTATTTTTTTAACTAAGTGAAATAGTTGTTTTCATGAGTGACAACTATAACACATTTTAACATAAAGCATTACTCTATTAATTTATTAATAATGCTTTTATGCAATTTTTGCAGTGATGAATGAATTAGTCAGTAGCAGTGAAAAGGTTAAAGATTATTCTATCAATAAATTAGTAAAGTCATAAATTGTAGAAAACAAAAAATAATATATTGGTTTGAGTAAATAATAATAAATTTAACTACACTTCATTGGTGATATGTAGTCTGACTACTAGACCTAGGCTAGTATTTGTATTTTGAGATAATTTGTAATAATTGGTAGTTTGTAATTTGTAATAAAATTTGTAATTTTGTAAACAAATAAAAAAAAATGTTTATTTAAATCTATACTGTTTTTAAAAAACTTTAAACATTATTTTATGAAGCATATTCCCATAATAACCGTTAAATTAAATATATTAAAATACATAATTATACCAACAATCTTAACAATCCTGAGTATGATACATTGATTTCCGGGTCACGTCATGAAACGGCCACAAATTATAACATCCAATTTGATCTTCGTAACCTTTACTTTTGTAACTATCTGATAATTAATAGACACACACGTGCGTAACTCTTATAAGAAATATTAGCTGAACCCAATAATAATAATAATAATGATAATGATAATAATAATAATAATAATAATAATAATAACAATAATAATGTTATCCAATGTTCAAATAAAAGTTTAGAGTTCTGAAACTGTAGCAAATAAAAGTTCAAATAAATCATTAAAGTAATCTCAAAACCGAAAATAAATAATTCAAATAATGTATTCGTTAGGCTAAGAGAAATGAATCAAATTATTCTTGTCAAAACCGTCACAAGTTTAAACATGAAATTATGTTTTGGTACCATTTCTGCCTTTTTTATTTACGGCATTAACACAGAAACACACAGTTTCTGATACTTCATTTAGCAAAGTAACTGAAAATGAACGACAATAATAGGCTATAAGAAAGTATACGAAAAATTTCTTCTCATCTTCGATAATGAATAAATTGAATAGCTTACTATTTTTTAATTTTTTTTTTTAGTTCTGGTAGACAGAATTGGAGATACACATGCACACAACTGTCAAAATTAATATCTTTCGCACTCATGAAATTTAGGCCCACGTAATTTTTAAAATGAAAATTCGAAAAAAAAAAATATAATTCATATTCAATTGCAACATAGTAAAATACTTTACTAATAAGTTACCCACATACCTGCAAAAAACGTGGTGACTGTGAACTTCTCGGTGATAGGGGTGAGCATTACGCCGCCGCCCCCAAGCTGGAGGCCGTGGTTCAACACGTGCACCCCAACACTACACCCCACGACCACCCACCCCCAGCCGCCCTCGGGGTAGTAGTGCCTCCAGAGGAGGCGGCGTGTCTGAGCTACGGCAGTCGGGGGCGGGAAAGGCGGCTGGGCGGTGAGGAGCGGCCAAGATCGCGCTCGGCACACCGGCATGACTACCATGCACTGACAAGAAACTAGCTCCTCGCGCCACGGCCGGCCGTGGCCTCCGCGACTGCGCACAAACACCCCGCGATTAATACAATTCCTCTCGTCTGTCTGAGCAGGTCATGAATGAAGGACTGTGGGATTCGCAAGCAACATCCCGCGAGACAAGAATCCACCGTTACTCCGCCGGGAGTCAGAAGTCTTCGACATCTTGCGTTTCTATCAATGTTCTCTATAGGCCTATGCTATCCTTCAAGTATTCTCCTCTCAGTGGCATGGGGAAGGGGGGGGTCCAGGGACCAGACCTCCCCGAAATCTAAACCTAAAATTCTATTCAAATTATTTAAGCTATATTTTGTCAAATATTTAATTATTCTATTTAATAATAAAATACTAACCCTGTTCCATGTGTTATTTAACTTTTCTTATAAATAGTAATAAGTGTTATAACTTAGGTAACGATTTCTTGTTTAAGTTGGCATATCTTAGCGTATAGTAAACAAATTTGCTAACTTGTTTTTCAGCGCTAAAATAGCGTAAAATGTGATTTTTATTAGTTCAATATTTAAAAATTTTCAGGGAGTGAACCCCCAAACCCACTTCAACTTTCAGGGCACTTTCGACTCTCCCCGAAATTATTTTCTGGCTATGCCACTGTCTCCTCTATTCATTTTGTTACCATATGTCAAAGAATAATTATTCATATTAGTTCCTCAACAACACGAAAAACGGTGTTTTATTTTATCCTAAAATTGCATCTTTATATTCCGTCAGTATTTATTCATGATTGAAGGAAGCCAAATTGGTATTTTTGGGAAAAGAGGTCGCCCTATATAATGCCAAAAATGCCAAATAAAGACTTGTATACACAGCAGGAATCCCTTGAAAAACGATGTTAATTCTGTGGTGGGATGGTCCAACCCAACCGCCCATCTCAATGCATTTTCTTTTATAATATAATTGAAGATATACTCCCCTCCACATTGAAGAAGACCGTAACTTCGCAGGCGTGTATACCGAAGATGAAGACGTGACAATAATTGTAATTACTTTGTTCTTAATTACTTTGTCTGCCTGTAACATAGGTATCCTACTATAGATAGGGGAAATATTGGGTTCGATTTGAAATTCGAAGTTGAGTTTTTAACATAAATAAGTATTTGAGGTCCTCTGAATCTAAAAATACCATTTTAAGAAACATGTCTGTGTGTGTGTTTACGCCTGTGAAGAGCCTAACTCCTGAACGAAAAAGTCATATGAAACAAAATTTTCTATTTGGGTTAGCTACCTTTTGGTAATGTGACACGAAGATTGGCGGCGACCCTATCTTACTTTTAATGCCACTTTAGATGAGGAAAATTTATGTTTTTGCGATTTTCTCGAAGAGGCTCGAAGATTTTGTTTAAATTTTGTGCTTTAGGTGCTTAATCTAAAAGCTAAAACCTTTATTTAAAACATTTTTTCTAAAAGAATCTCTTAAGGGTAGTTATAAGCCACCCACTCTTTGTACAAAGTCAGTCTTGCCTGGTGAGCAATACAGTTTTGGATCAGGTTGAAAAAACTTAATACGCACTCTTTGCAGTGCGGTCTCTTAATCTACATCATAATATGTAGTGAGAAAGATGCATTGTCCATGCTTGAGGTAAAGAAAGTTATGTGAGATTTTATTTAGGTTGTATAACTTTCGGAGATGCGATGCGTTACCTCATTTAACCACATTCTCTACATTTTACAACCAATTTACACGAAGAAAATTTCATACATAATATATTGTACTAAGAGGCAAACATTTTATCTGGGCAGAGGAAATTATGTGTTTAACACCAAATTTTTCCTTTGGTACCAAAACTACGTCAACAAGACGTTGCTGGAGCTCCCAATATTAAAATTGAATTATTCAACAGTTCAGTATAAGTACCTGGGGAAAATTGAATTTCTAATTGTTGCAGTAATTCCAATGTTAAGTAACATGCATACTAAAACCCGTAATACTCTTTACATGCCATGAAATTAGTTCACTCAGATATACCGTATGTATTAAAATATACTAGGTACATAGGCTAACTTACATGAACGCATTACCATAATTTATTATACTAGCATCACCAAGACGACATAGGGCATTTTAAGGGACTAATATCAGCTTAAAGTAGGCTTATGTAAAGTCCCCGTAAAAGTGACACGTGTGTGAATTTGCTGAAATTAGCATTTTACTTTTCCTTTAATGGAAACCGTGACGAGACTGAATGGACCCATATCTTTCCTGGGAAGTGGAAAGGTATAAAAATCCACTCGGAAAATCTTACAGGGAATGCACTATCACAAGGGGTTTCCAACTTTATAAGAGTTCCGAGGGTCAATATCATATCCAGGGCCCTGTTTCATAGTACTTGCTAATAATATTAGTTAATAATATTAGAACTCATAATATTACTGATTAGTTAAAATATTATTATTATTTCATAAAATATAGGTACACTACTCATACAATCTTTTCACTAATATTAAAAGTTCATTAGCCAATCGATTGATTTGGAGATTAAGTCTGGACTGTTGTTCGTGATTAGTTACTTCTTATTCTTCTTTTCTGTACTACTTCAAAGTACCACAGCCTATGTGTACCTTCATAAATGTAATAAATATCATTGGTCACATATGCGATAATATCTTTTTTCATCTACTGCCTTCACATAGAACATTGGTTTTCTATTTGTTTTTTATGAATCACTTAATTTGTGGACCGAAGCCTAATAACTACATCTGAGAAATAAGTAAACCTACCAAGCACTTATTAAAGGTAAAAGTAGGCTTATGTAGGCTACTAAAGTCTAACTTCAAATTCTAAAGTCTAAAAAAATAATCACGGGCGCACAAGTTTTGGGGGTAAAATTAGACAAATTGTAAATAATGATCAGAAATGAATGCAAAATTTACCCTATATAAGATGCTGTTTCCTAGGTACGGAATGTTAATGAAAACAATATTCTTGCTATAATTGGAAAGGAACGCTAGGCAACGGTGGTTTTCTTCAAACATGAAGTGGGCGGATGAAACTAATATCTCCAGAAAGAAAATATTAAATGAGTAATCATCGGTATGTATATAGTCATCTAATTCAACCTGGTCACGCCAAACCAATTACGATGTTACACGTTTTTGTTCCTGCAGAGAGGCTCAGATCCTTAGTACAGGGTATGTAACAACTTCAACTGTAATTTGTAATGTGGTCATAGCTAAAATAATTAACGTTATTAAGTCTTGAAAAGAGGCTTAAAACGAAATAGATACTTTCAATATTTCAGTATATTCATAATATCTGTATCTCTGTATCTGGTACCCTATGATCCCCAGGTGGGGCCTCCAATGGAGGTTTCATTACCTATAGTAATTTTGATATGCTTATTTTCCGAGAGAGGGTAGAGGGACAGGTGGTAAGCCCATCGCCTCGCAACCCCCTCTGGAAACTAAGTATTTCTTGGACGTGATAGGGCCGAGAAATTTTGTCCAGAGGCTCTAATTTAGGCTTGGAGTTCTTTTACGTGCCGTAAATCTACGACACGGGACCCCCAGCTTAAAGTCCCTCCCGGAGGACTCCGTGCCCAGGATTTTTACGTCCTGAAAAATCCATCGACCGCCGCCGGGTTTGATCCCGCGCCCTGCGGATCTAGAGGCGGGCACGCTACCTCTAGACCACCGCGGCCGACTATATTCATAATATACTGTATAATAATTATTCGGTGATGAAATATTAATTTCTGTACTTCTTTAACATTTAATGTGTGTAACTTTTATTCAAAGGAATCGTAGATTAAATTTTGACCATTAGTTTTGACAAAATAAACATTAGATACCCTTTGCTACTATATACTTTGATAAAATGAATTTAATGTACAGCATTTTTAAAACATCAAAGTTAATGGAAAGTTATTTTAAGAAAATATAACAAATTGTTAAAATTAGAGATGAAACAGAATATTTAAAAACATTACTGATTACAGATTTCATTAGGTAATTCAGTGTAACAAACCGAAGAATTATAAACTATAAATAAAGAATTGATGTAAAAAGGATTCAAAGTTAGCATGACTGCATGTAGGCCTATGACTTCAGATTGGGTCGTGCGTTCTAACCCAGCCGAAGCTTTAATCTTTAGGGTAAAACGTTCCAGTAAGAAGTCATCCGGAAGGAACGTAGCATTAAGGCACTGGTACCGTGTAAAATACAGAATCTTAAAATTGTTATAGCTATGCTTGGTTCATAGCTATATATCAGTTCATTACTAAGTGGGGTTTCCTCTACGGTCTAGTGTGGCAAGAAATATGTGTAATTAAATACAGATGTGTATGGCGGTACATCGTATAAACTAATGTAGTACATGGGAAGAAAGGATCAGCTAAGATTATAATAAAAATCACTAACATTTAATTTATATTAAGTTATTATTCAAATCAAATGCACGATTTTCATATTTTGTGAAATGTTGCTGTCGTATTGAGGAGGATAGGGTCTAAGCCTTCACGTCCATACTGTATAAATCAGCAGCCGGCTCTCAGGCCGTCACCGCCCCTCCGAACCCTTGAACTTGCATGGTAGCCTATATGTGATAGGACAAGATCAGTTTATAGCCCTCCTGAAGGTCTTCGTGCCCAGGATTGGTTTGAAATCCCTTCGTAATCAGGATTTTTACATTCTGAAGAATCCGTCGACCGCGGCCAGGTTTGAACCGGCGCCGTTACCTTCGGATCCAGATGCGGTTTCACTATCTCTGCACGATTGCGCCCGACCAAATGAAATATACTATATCCGGAACTGTTGTACAGTTTATAAAAACTAAGCCGGCGCGGTGGCTCATGCTGTAGCGC
This sequence comes from Ectobius pallidus, assembly GCA_964059195.1. Lineage (NCBI taxonomy): Eukaryota > Metazoa > Arthropoda > Insecta > Blattodea > Ectobiidae > Ectobius > Ectobius pallidus. The sequence continues at coordinate 49,117,602 of CAXKWD010000004.1, read as the reverse complement.
GTGAGCCTGGCATGCTAGCGGTCCTGAGTTCAAATCTCGGGGCCGGCGGGTGTGTCATTCGTGGTGGACGAAGCCGTGCCTTGGGGGTTCTCCCGTTTCCCCCTCTCATTCCACCAACACTCTCCACTTCATCTCACCTTTCCCCCTTTTCATCATCATCCCGTTTCCACTTCCGGTATCGGGCCTGCTTTGGCGGGCCTGCTTTGGCAGTCAGCGCCCTTTGGGGGCCTCTCCCGTCCTCCCCGCTGCTTGTGGTCAAGAGGTTGTTGGTGGTGTGTGTCGCGGACCTGTCGGGGCTCCGGTTGGAGGGACCGAAGGGGGTGGCGTGTGTCGCGGACCTGTCGGGGCTCCGGTTGGAGGGACCGAAGGGGGTGGCGCATACGTGGCATGGTAATAAGGCTTGCTGGATGTAGGGGAGCTCCGTGGGGGCCTGCGGGGGGATCTGCCGTCCTGGGCGGTCTATGGGCACGCAACTCATTCCATCCCGGAGGTAGGTACAATAAGCCTGCGGCTTCGGTGCTTAGGGGCGTTCCCACCCCGCCTCCCGCCTAAAGGGCACTTATTCAATTCAATTATAAAAACTAAAGTAGGCTATACTATTTCCATCGATATCTGTGATTGACGTAAGTTATCTTCTGTTTTATAGATGACCTGTTTTGTAAAGTTCAGTGCATAATGCCACCTCGATAGACATCTGGATGTGATAGGGATATTTACAGAATGTGAATATATCGACTCTTATTTTTTGTCTTCCCTCGTTAAAATGCATTGGTTTGTTATTCATACAGTCAGCTGGAAGAAAAACTGACATAAACATATTATATGTATGCAATACGGAACTGCAACTCTTCGAGGTATTTTATTATTATATGGTGCTGTGGTAACGACATATTTACAGCTTTTCTGAAGATAAGTCTCATAAAACCAAACAGATGGCAGCCTTATCGATTATGTGTTCCAGCTCCTGCACATTGCATCGCTAATGACTAGTCAAATATTCCCTTTACTCAACCCCAGACAGATGTTAATGGAATCCAGATTTTGTAAAATTGTTTATAAAGTTCAGTTCATTAAACGAGCTGTAATTAGTGGTATACATTAAGAGATCTTTATTTGATAATAGCTACTTCGGTCCTTTATATTTTTCGGTTAGATGAAGAGTTCAAATTGTTTCCAGCACTCCAAAAGAGGTTAGGCGCAAATAGTGCAAAAAATGAAAACATGTTATATTTGAATAAATTCTCTCCTTGACTTCTATATAGAGATTTGAAATTTTGGTTTTCAACTGCTTACCTCTCCTTCAAAGTACTAACAAACTGCAGTACCTCCTTAGGGACAGGGATCTAATCTTGAACGAAAATATGTAAGTCTCCTCAATTATACAATCAATTTTACACACGGCCGAAGTATAGTGAGTAGTTTTCCAAACTAAGTTACTTGACCTAGAAACTTGAAATTTTGCTCTCTTCATTAAAATGCAAACTTAAACAAAAGTTTAAAATTTAATTCTAAACTTGAAATTTATCTCTTCCGAGAGATGAAAATGTGAACCTGCATTTTTTATATGAGATTCTCTAATCCTTGCTTTACAATTTTACCAATGGATTATTTGATATTCTGCACACAATAATTTTTTCAAGCATATTTCACCAGAAAAATGAAAAAAAAACACTGCTCTATGATTATACGAAGTATTTTAAAAAACTAAGACCTGTACAGAAATTCTGATTGGACATTTAATTACACAGATTGTAAAGTATACTGTGAAAAAATGTCATGACTATTGTCGATGTTTATGTTTATGTCTATGACTATATCTCTATTTTTGTAGAAGAAGATAGACTTTGAATGTGACAAAATAACATGCAAATTGAAGCTGAGAAAAATGCTACTTGTATTAAAGTTTGCATGCACTGGTAGTTGGGAACGCACTGAGGTTTCAAAATGTTGTCAGCAGCTCTGTTCTAAGCGCCCAAACTGCATACAATTTTGTACGGGTATAGTTTAGGATGCTTGATTTTTTAGACTAAAATTTTAAAAGTCGCATTTTTTACCAAAATCTCTAAATCAACACTTCTCTCATCCCTTAACATATTTCATTTATAAATTTTTTTTGGAGTCTATGATAATAATCATGGTTATAAAATCATAATATTTTGAAGGCAGATGTCCAGAGTAAAAATAAAATAGTTAGAATGATTTGGAAGATAGAATGGGTACTGATTTACAGCTAAGAGCCCATCCTAAAATTTCTATAGGAGCTTTTACTCCTATTGTATTGTGAAGGTGCTTATGCAAAAGTAGTGACAAAAGACCGAATTTCTCCTTCCTGTAATCGGGGGAAGTCAGTTTTTTAATACCTTTTCAACATTTATATTTATACTGGCTACGGAATGACTTTATGACGTGCAATCAGCACGATGCAGGGTCTGATACATACAGACAACGCACCGGGAATATTCGGGTAAGAGGGAATAGTTTTTTATGATGTAACATCGTTATACAGAACTTAACAAGCGAGCACGAAGTTAACAAAACGAGAACTGCCGAGTTTCGTTATTCGCGTAAGAATCTACAAGGCCTATATAGGAAGAACTTTACTTTAACAGCCAATAGGCGCCTTTTATATATCAGCAGAATTTTATGTAAGAATAGGCCTATTTTTAATAAAAAAAAAATATATAATTCCACTCTGTAAATGTATTTGCTTTGCAACGTTAGAGAGAACGAATATGTAACGAGATAAACCAAAGTCATTGTCTGGCAAGGTTAACTAAGTGTTGTCATTATACAATGCAATAATGTTTTAATTAATTGGCATTTTAAACAAAATAAAAATCATCAAAGGAGTAGAATTATTCTCATCCAAACAAAGAATGACAGGGGTTCTTGATATATAGGAGCTCAGCCTATGAATTACTTACTCTGAAAACATTTCCATGAGATATACGTGCATTTTTTAAAGCTCTGCATGTTTAAAATCATGTCACGAACACAACTTTTGGCCTTGCCATTGTTTACTTCTACTTACTGCAGATATAATTAATTTTCTGATTAAGTATTCTATAATCGTCTCTTACCTGATTCCTGATTTCTTCCCATGATTGGGCAACTGGACTGCTACATTTACATTGTGCTAGATGCTAAAGGGCCACCGGAGACTTGTAGTGCAGCCTATATTATAGATATATTTATATATTCTGGTCTATATAATATACAATTATCATTCTGTATTGGTATGTATGTTTCTATTGTGTGTACGTATCACATAGGAATTATTATTATACGATTACATATCCTACGTAATGAATTAGAACACCAAATTTTATGTCGCCCCAGTAAGTTCTGCTCCATGGAGCTGCATCGTATTTAAAATTATTTATTTATTTAAATACAACGGAGATTGCCTTTCAGACGAAGAATAACTTACAACAAAATATACACTTACACAAAAATTACATTAACTTTCAGTTACATCTTAATGATTCAATAATGGCAGGAAAATTAAAACAATCAAGTAGTAAAACCATTCAAAATTGTAGAAAGGAAACCTGTTCAACTTAATTGTTGTCATTGTATAGGTGGTTTCTTAATATTTGGATGGATCCCTTAAAATAAAATAAAATATGAAAAAAGTAACAATAATTTAGTGTCTCCACTTCAGTAATAACTAGCCCAAGAGTGGTCTACGATTCAACGTTTTAAAAATTTAGAAAATTATTTGTTCCTGACAAATAACTTCTTTCTACATGCACTTATAGTCACTGTCTAAGGGAAATGTTCTTAGTTCCCAACATTTGAAGTACACTGAAAATTTCAAAGCATGCTATAAATCGTGTTGAGAAGTACATGCTAGAATGTAATATTTCTGCTAACCCAGTCAGAATAAACGATGTTTGAGGATAGTTAAGCTTTGTTAAACGAGTAAGAGTAGACAAATGGAAGGTGCCGGCAGCGTTGTTTATTTTGATTTGGTGCCACTCGATTAATTAAAGGTGTCACTTTGAAGTGCATCCCAGTTTCTATTTTAACGAGACCTGGAAATGTGTTGAAAGTGTTCGAGCGGCTACAAAGATAAGAGTTAGATGCATGGAAATAGCTTGAGTGCATGCAGCAGATGCGACCCCAACAGATAAATTATTCCCTCGCTGCAAGAAAACTGCACGTTTGATAGACTTTGACGTCCGTTTAAAACTTGGAACGGGAAACTTGCAATCGTGCCAAAACTCTCAGAAAATGTTCATCAACCCACAAACATTTAAGAAGTAGTATTTTAAAAATGTTTTCTTTTTATTTTCTCTGATTTTTTTGTTTATCTTGATTTTCCTGTTGCCAATTTTGCAATGTATACCAACATCCATGCCCGAAGCTGAAGTCGAACCAGCAGCCACCTGCACCACTGCTCCAAAAAAAGATTTAATCCGGAAATAAAATAAATAACTGAGACAATAAACAAACGTACAGTAACAAGAAGTATGTGTGGAGCCAATTAAAGAAGGAGTAACTGTACGTTCTCCCCTTAAGTATTCATCAATTCACCTCAAAGGATTTTTTTTTAAAAATGGTAACGGCAAAAATATTTTAACTTTCGAAGATGGAACTTGCCAATATATGCAGCTAGGAGCTATATACAAATAACAAAATTAACGGGTTGTAATAATATTTCGAGCATTCTTCTGTAACTAAAGTGAATTAGGCCTATACCTACTCAGTAATTAATACGTCTTATCATTTAACGATTTCAGTATTTTAGCAAACAATGATTGCAATCGCGTTTTGTTGAAAAACAACAGCTACGAAGGCTACATCTTATCTCGTGAATAAATTTTAATAAGTTTGAATTCAAATAATTCAATAGTAATTTTGTTCGTATTTCATGAGACAGTACGATCTGTGGGTGCCTAGTAGTTTAGGTTTCATCGTACGAAGCTGCTACCTCGGTTTCGATTCCCACCCAGGTCAAATTTTCCTCTACAGACTACTATATAAATCATTAATCCAAATAAGACTGGAATCCTATCATTCAATTTATTTTTATTATTTCTCCCACTCAAATAGACATTATAAATGCGATTCGTAATTTTAACACAGAATAAAACTTGAATCTCATATTATAAAGACCATGACAAATGAATGACTTTAACCATTTATTTGGCGAGATCGAATTTCTCACACAATATATAACCCATGCCGGACTGCGAAGAAAACAACGCTATACTATAGTTTCCTTCTTGCTACCTCATTCTGTTAAATGTAGTTTAAATTTTCCTTCCAGTTAATTTTCCGACCATTCAAAACAAATTTAATGCAAATGACTGGGTCCCGTAGGGTACATTATCAAATTCATGGGTTATGGGCATTTTTTCCATTATTATACCACCAGAAATCGAACTATGTATTAATATTTCGGGGAAGCCCGTCTGCCTGTGCTTTAGAGTATCATGAAACACGAAACTTACAGAGTTACTCGTATGGATTAACCGTTCTTGTTTCGATCCCAGGCGAGAGAAAGGAGTGGGAACGATTCCAGGCCGCTCTCAACGCCAATTAGCTTCAAATAAAATAAATAACAAGTTTCTCTTCTCTGAGTGAAGACCGGGATTAATTAAACTCTTACAAGAGAGTATTCTCACAAGGAATCTTTCCTCACATTCAGTTCAACCTCCGCGCGTAAGAAAATAAATCCATTTACATCTTATGTTCCACACTTCATCATCTTATATCGAATAGTTTCAGATTGAAAAGAAAGAAAGAAAAAAAAAATCTTCACTTATTTCGTCCTTTGCGTTTTTTAAAATAATTCTCTGAAAGTGAGTTTCCACTTTGAGGGTTGGGATATAATACAATATAGGCTATATTGTTTTTTTTAAATTTCAGCTATGCTTATAGTCCTTTTAGCTACGATGCCATATCAGGAGTTCTGTGTCTATACAGTAGGGTAGGCCATGGAATTATTGGTTGTCAATTATTTCTATTATTGGTGAATTGTATGGAGTATAAATCGTGAGGATGATTCATGGTATGTAGATATCCAATTCGGCATTTGCCTTTGCGACTGGGGAAACCATGAAAAAACTCATGAGAAATTGGCTGGCCACGGGATTTGAACCTGAGACCTCCCGAATGCTAATCCAAGAAGTTACCAGCTCGGCCACCTCGCTCGGTATTTACTTATTGTTTTTTATTAACTGTAAAATCTATCGTATATCTATTTTGTATCTCTTCTGCTAAGAACAAAGCTATAATAATAATAATAATAATAATAATAATAATAATAATAATAATAATCATCATCATCATCATAATATTAATATTACAACTATCGTATTTTGCAACTTGAGAATACAATTTTGTGAGACGCTGCGTGTGAAAAGATTTTGGAATAATCGAATCAACAAACCCATATAAAATTTATTTAATAAGATATGAAGAATCACTTTTCCATTTATGAAATGAACAGAACTTGCTTTAAAACTTATTCCGTGGACACCGCATAAAGCAAATGGTGTCAGAGCCAGTCAAATATCTTAACAAGGCAATCTGATTCGGCCCACAAACGTGTAAAAGCATCGAGCGGCTTTCAACCATACTATCAACATATTCTTTCGTCCACACCAGTGCAGTGCCACCGTTACTATATCCTTGTGTGAACTCTGTATTCAACTTCATCATACAAAGGTTATTGTAATATGAATAGCGACCCGAAGTGGGGACGTTCCCTTCTTCGAGAAGAGCATCTTTATTTTTTTGGAACTGTGTGTCTTGCTATTAAATGCAGTGCAGATCCATACTCCCTTCCAGCCAAACAAACCATTCACCCCCTGGTGTGGATCACGAAAGGAATTCAATTGTTCATCTATTAACCTCATTCCATTCAATCTTTATTGAAGCAAAATTAAAAAATCTTTTTCCCGCAGACAATCTAGCTATTCAAATAAAGAAAACTTCCAATCCAAAATCCTTACAGTATAAAGAATGAATTTGCATCCAAGAAAATATTCGTATTTTCTTTTTAGTTTGAGAGGTCGTATAGAAATTGTCACGTTATACTTGTCCATGAAATTTCAAAATGTTGAATTGTTATAAGTTAAAGATAAGTACCATGGAGTTACAAGTGAATAGTCTTGAATTTCTGATGTGATTGCCAATAATATCTAACCAGTTCACACGCGGAAAATCAACTGCTTATTTCCACTGAACGGCCCCAAAATAGAGTCCTGAATTAAAATTTTAAGTGAAAGGAAAGCAATATGTTTCCATCTCTATTCGTCACAAACAACTGGTCACAGCGACAATTCGTCATGCATTATAAACTATCATAATAATTCTCTACAAAATTTTAAGTTTCCACAGGTTCATTTGAAATTAATGAATGCTTACTATTATTTAATATAATTAGTGCAGAGTCATTTATCTCTAAGAGTGGGATTTTATTAACAACAACAATTTATAAGTTGTTTCCATGGTTACGTGTACAAATACCTCCAATCTATTTGGAATGACAAAAATCTGATTTAATAAATCTGAGAGAGGAAAAGATAAACTTACATATGAAGGTTCCATGTAGGCATATATGAGACATCGAAAGAGCGAAGGCCACAAAATGAATAGAGAATATGAAGGAAAGGGCTGGATCTTTCAGGGAAGTATTTTCCATTGTCCAGGATGAGTTGCAACGAGTGGTAATTGAAGGTAATGTTAAATTACGTTATTTAAGATAAAGTCTGCCGTTAAAGAAAGGAGGCCCTTCCTCCAGATCATTTAACCACAGGTGGTATTCAATCCATAATGTTTAAAATTGTGTTGTGTTGTACCGTTGAGCTTGATCAGTAAAATAATATCTTTATACATCTTTACATCTTTATACTAAGAATCTTTTATTTTCCCCGGGCTTTTCGGTTACATGGAACCATCATCAGGGCAACTTGTAGGGAAAAAATAGTTGAGAATAAAGGTATCACATAATTATTTTACTTCAATCCACATCAGACAGAGATACTAAGAACACATAAGGCGAATTATGTATTTTCTATTTTGAACCGAAAAAGATGCAAAACTTATTAATCCCACAAGTAAATTAATTGCAATAAATACATGAAACGTTCTACAACTTTTATAACATATGATATATAAATTTATTAACTGGATACCTTTAAGGACTGAATGTACAAGGAGGTGTAATTTTTAATGAACTTCAATATAATTCTCAGTTATTCAATATAATGTGTACAAATATTCAAAGAAAAAGATACAACATGCCTTACAGTAATTTAAATATTCGCAATAAAAGCATGGATGAGTTTGATATTATATTCATAGCTAATATTTCATAACATTATTCAAGTCACTGCACTTAAATTTAGATTAAAATACAACGAGCCCGTTTGTTTTCTATTTTCGAAACAACCGAGTTTATGTGCAGTAGTACATAATTTAATTTTTAATTTATTAGATGTCGTTGGCAGAGTCTCCTATTTCATATTTTGGTTGGTCATTAAACTCCCCACAGCCTCGCTATACATCTTTCTGACAGTTTATGCACTAATTTATTTATTTACCAAACATCGGGCGTATTCTAGTTTATATGAACGCTTCTTTTAGAATAAATTACATTAATTTCTGCGTGAAACCAAACCAGAAAAGTCTACATATAAATTAAATAACTTCTGATAAATTCGTATCACGTTCATCTTTTGCTAACTTTATAAAGACCATTTATAACCTGATATGAATATTTAAAAGATTCTTAGATATTTCTCTAGAATGTATATTTCCTTCGAAATATAATTATAGCTAGTGATTAACTATGTTCGAGGTAAGCTATATTTCAAGCCGACAAGAATAAAAAAAAATAGGCCTACGACAGGACATAATCCGGAAAGAGTTTTAATTTACTCGTATTATGCCCTCATCAAAGCGATTTCACGTCTTCTTCCTATTAATTATTTAAAAGACAGTCACTTGGAATTTTTACGTACACACCTGTGAACCTTGAGAACTTGTTCTGAAATTTTAAACAGATAGCTTTATTTATTTTCAGTTATTTAAAAAATCGCTGCTATTGCAACAATATCTTCAATTTACCAATAATTAACAACTTTAAAGAAAACTACATTTTTATAACAGCAGCTCAGATTTTCTGCAACTTTTTCACAATACTTTCAGCATAGTTTATATTTTAAAATGTTGTTTATGTTTTTCTGCACTTGAAGGCTGTCATAGTCAACACCTACTAAACAAATAAACATCTTTAAATGGAACTAATTTCTGTTTACAAAAGGTATCTTAGTTAAAAACGTAATACACAACACAAACTATAATTTCTTAAAATTTACAATCTAGAATATAGAAGAGCAAAATGAAAGATGATCTATCAACCTCTGATGATATGATTTTTAATTAAGTATTGCTAGCGGGCATTTAAGTGTCGCGAGTACCACATCTTGAATAAATTTAGCAACCAAGTTAAACTGAAGTTCCGAAATAAATTTCGTATAGGTCTAGTTCCTCTTTCCTCCTAACTCCAGCACTTTCTATCGACTCTAGATAGTATTTTTGAGTAAAATAAATATGTGGGAGTAGATGTCGCATTATTTCTTGTGAATATCACCCGATTGCGTTTGTGGTGTCCCAGTTCTAATACTAGTCTATAACGAATAGCCTATGGTAAATTTATAGAGTCAGACTCAGAAACATACTGGTCGGTATACTTGTCGTGCGGTTCAACTTTCATTTGTCCAAGTTCGTCAAAGTTCCTAAGAGTAAAAAATCGCAACACGTCTTCCTTCCCAGAGCTATAAAAACTTTTGGTTCTGTTTCGTAAACGTTTCGAGTAAGATATGGACGATCCTGGATCGTTCCTGGGTATAGGATATTGGTCAGCAGCAGAGCGTCTACTGTTAAGCAGAATATCCTGAATATGAAACCCGGTCAGCATATTTTCGTTCCAAAGATCACTATCTAAATAATTTAGTTCTTAAAAATACTCCATTCCTTTTAAACTGACATTAATTGATAGAATGTTAATTAAATAGGGACCCTCGGAGGACAAAATCTATTAAAATGCATGACTTATCGACTAAGCAAATAACTGAAGCTACCGGCGTGATTTATTACGAACTTGGTAAAAATGCTTGATTGGACTTGTTGATTGGCCTTAAAGCACAGGCTTGTTTGCCACGTGGGTAAGCAGTAATTTGCATGCAGTTAATAGCGTTATAAATTGCGGGGTCCCAGCCTTTGTGAGTAAATCAGCGAGCCGTGTCTCCACGAAGTGCAAAAACGCACAACTAGAGCCATATACATTGCTCCACGTAGTACAGTATATCTTGTCGCACATTCGCTAAATACGCCTTGAACGCTTTATATAGAAGACAGAGAGTACAGTACCGACAACCAAATGGTATGGCATATTTAAAGTAGTCAGGGGCTACCAAGGTAAAATAGGGTTACACTATTTGGAAAATAAATAATAATAATAATAATAATAATAATAATAATTAGTAGTAGTAGTCAGGGGTTTTTCCCACTAGCAAACATGAATTCCAGGACGGAATTCAGGTTCCATCTACCTCTAACACATGAATATTAGGGCTGAAAATCGATTAAAATTTCTAATCGAGTTAAAGCTTGACTTCAATCGATTAATCGACTGATTAATCGATTGATAAATCGACAAAGAGGTCAGTATTTTAAACGAAACCAAAGTGTACATTTAATTTTGTTTTACGCGTTTAATAACTACTACACTACAGATAATCAAAATAAATCCTGAATTAATGAATACCATTATTAGTTAACTAGTGAAAAAATATATACAAAACTTACATTTCCGGTTACTTTTTCAGCCAAAACCTGAGACACACAAGTTTGTTGACTAAACTACCCTTCAGGTTTCTGAGTAACGGGAATTGTTTGGACACAATAGGCTGAATGACACATGATGTGCCAAGGCCGGAGAAGGGAGAGAAAGGAGTTTGGTCATTTGACCCATTTCTCGATTTTTTTTCAGAATTCGACTAGCCTAATCCGATTAATCGGAAAATGTAATTGATCGACGATTAAATGATTAATCAATTAATCGAGCCGATTAATCGATTAATCGGTACAGCCCTTATGAATATTATATAATAAATAGTTAAGATGGTTATATGCCTCAAACAGAGAACAGCAGGTTCAATCCTTGTCATTTTTGACCAGTGTTTTCGAGCGAAAAATCATCAGCACAGGTCTTACAGGAACATTAAGGGAGGACGTAGGCCTACAAGTTTAGGCTCTGAGAAATAGGTGAAATTCATATTTTTTCTCAGCATGATTTGCTCTACATCCTCGTAATCAGTCTTTCTCCATATTTATTACTTCTATAATTGCGTACTTTCTTCAGAATTACTCAAACTATTACAGTTACTGGATAAGTATCGTTACAATATGGTGGCCACGTTTCGGGCAATGAAATGCCGTTTCCGTGATAATTTCCACAAATACGAATATTTCTGAGGGATTATTTTTTTCTAATTGTTAATGTAATGCATATAAACAACATTATCAACTATTATTGATTTGACATTAATATCGTTTTTAATATTTTAATGTAAAAGAAAATGTAAACAAATTACTCCTCATGGGATTTTTTAAAAATAATTATACTGCAGATATTCCAAAGATATTAGCTGATGTTGTTCATATGATATTTACAAACAGATAGAAAACCGAATCAACCAGCAATATTGACATTTCTAGAAAGTATCACGGAAATGGCACTTTAGGGCATAAAACGTGACTGCGATAATTACCCGTAACAGTAACAGTTTAATTCATTTTGAAAATAGTATGTAATTGTAGAGCAATAAAGAGGATGTCAGATTACAAGATTATACAATTCACTGCTGAGAAAACAAAAATGAATTTCACACACTTCTCAGTTCCCAAACCTGTATGCCCCCCAGGACAATCTCCAGTCTCCATATGTAGAATATCCGTGATTCAAAACGTGAATTTTACTGATGTTTTAAAATCATTTTAAGTTTTAGTAATTTCAATTAAAACGTCGCCAATAGTGAAAAAGTTGTATTCCTCTCAAATGTGCCTGTGCAAGCAAGATTCTCTGATGATGTTTCCATGTAACCAAAAGGATTGGGCAAAATAAAAGAAATAAATTGAGAATACAGATATTATGTAATTATTTTATTTCTTTGGAAGTGTTTAATTTATTTACTTATAATTGCGTTTGTTTATTTATAATTTTATTTTTACTTATACTCGTATTTGTTGTTAGTGTATTTACTTTTCCGTTCAAAACGATAAAATACTGTAACACTTGAGAAAAGCATAAGGAAGGTGCTGCAGAGTTATATTTCATAAATGTATTGACAGTTTATGTGCCTTTGTACAGAACACTTCCGGCTTGAAAATAAGAAAATGATTGAAAATCGGTGGAAAATAGGTCGAAGTACTCAATCGTTGGGTAATCGTAGCTGCAAGTAGAACAATATAAAGTGGGGGTGAGTGACTGTGCAAGGCTGCCACTATTAATATCGCTACTGAACTTAATTTACCGCGCAAGCAACGTTATTTTTTGTTCTCTCTAGTGCGGTAATGAAGTCGGAAACACAACAAGACAAATGCCTCGCGTCAGCTCTGCTCACTGCTCCATCTGTCAACGGGTGCTGCAACTAAGCGCAAGCTATACGTCACTGACCTCACACAAGCAACGGGTGCTTAAAAAAGCAGGCCGCCCATTTACGCCTCATTTAGTTGATTTCGAAGAGCATGTGCTGGCAGGATTAAAGGATTTCATAGACATTTCCTGAAAATCCGGCTTGTTAGTTTTAGTAGAGAAAAACAATGCCAATACGACTGTTTCCTTTGGCTATTTAGCCCATACGTCTTCCTTTCCATTTGGACCAATATTGATTGATTGAATCATTGATTGGTTTATTTCATCATATAATATATACATAAGGGACTTTCGGTTGATGATGAGTGTTCTGCCCGAAGGCAGGTCCAGACCCGGGACGAAGCCGTGGGGTGATGACCACGACTCTTCTGAGGTGATTCAGGCAAGGGTGATACCGCGGAGATTTGCCATTGCCTCTCGCGGGATGGGAATGAAAGGACACAACACAACACCCAGTCCTGAACCCAGGAAGGAAATTTTTCACTGCTGAAAAATCCCCGACCCGGCCGGGAATCGAACCCTGCCGCAGAGCCCCTTTTGTTGAGAAAAAAGAAAACTATTGGTATCCCTCTCAGCACAAGAACAAACACAAAATCTGCAAAGATACATATAATTGTTTCAACATGTTAATCCTTGCCTAAAACTTTTTAAAAATATATCATTTAAACCAATTATACCGTCCTACTATCGCTTTCAATTTTTTTATCCCAAATTCTCTTAATTATAAACGGGAATTTCCCCATTATTTGGACCAGTAACATAATAATAATGGGTCTGAAATCCCACAGAAGTGATGAAGACGCTTCCTCCTTTCTTTATCTTCTAATCAGTTGGGAGAATCTCTGGGCAGTGACTTAAATGCATAATGGCACCATTGTTGCGGTACGCTAGGATTTATTCTGGAAATAAAGTGAATTGCACTGCACTTACATCTGTTCAGGAATCAGCATTACAATATTTTATGGGAAATGTATTCCATGGTTCTGCAACGTTGGCATTTAATTGTAATCATCTCCTGTAAACAAGTAACCTCAACAGCTTGAATTAAATACATTTACTCCTACGTGCTTATATCTTTCAAGAAACAGTACTTACCGAAACATTTTACGCAAGATATGTTCAGTATTTCAGCAAACAATACTTGAATAAATGGACATTTATTAACTATAGTATTGGGTTTCCACACGGCCTAAGATCGTGTTTTGTTAAGAAAAAACAGCCACATTGGTTATACGTCATGAATGCCTTTTAATAGTGGATTTGTCTCAACCAAAAAAAAAAAAAAAAAGTTACGTAGAACGGCACGTGACAGAAATGAAAATTGTTTAAATTTATGGATTTTTTTCAATTTTGGAGTTTTGGATTGTTGGACTTTTTTAACATTGGGATTTTGGACTTTTTAAATTTTGGATTTTGGATTTTTTTAATTTTTTAATTTTGGATTTTTTAAATTTTGGATCTTTTAATATTTTTAATTTTGGATTTTTACATTTTTAATTTTCGATTTTTAATTTTGGATTCTTAGATTTTTCAATTTAGGAATTTAGATTTTTTAATTTTGTAATTTTTTTTATTTTTCGTTTTTGGATTTCTAATTACCGGTATTTTTAATTTTGGATTTATTGTTTTTTAAATTATGGATTTTTTAAATTTTGGATCTTTAAATTTTAATTTTGGAATCTTGGATTTTTTATTTTGGATTTTTAAATTTTGGATCTATGAATTTTTTATTTTTTTGGATTATTTAATTTTGGGTTTTCGATTTTTTATTTTGGATGTACTGTTTAAATTTAAATTTTGGATTTTTTGAGTTTTTAATTTTAGATATTTTATTTTGGATCTTTAAATTTTTTATTTCATCGAATTTTTAAATTTGGAATTTGAGATTTTTTTAAATTTTGGATTTTCGATTTTTTTATTTTGGATTTTTTAATTCTAGATTTTTTTATATTTTTAATTTTGGATTTTTTATAACGGTGAAGGGCTTACCACGACACTAGCTCGAAACAGTAATAGCCCCCTACTCAATGCCTGATACCTTTCCCCCGCGCGCTTCCGTAATTACTTTTTTAACTTTTTATTTTGGATTTTTCGATTTTTTAATTTTGGATTTTTTGTTTTTTTAAGTTATGAATTTTTTAATGTTTTAAATTTTGGATCTGCCTAATCATTGAGTTGATTGTTTTCTGTGCAGTCCGTTGCGTCACAGCCCCTCTAATTTCGTTGACGATTTTGAAGCTCTGTAAAAAAAAAGTGTTACTTAGAACTTCGATAGGTATATTTTTCAAAACATAGTCCTATCTTCACTGTGGTAGAAAATATATAATTAGAATTGAAATCACTAAATTTCAAACATTCATGCATCTTTTACCAATTCTTAAATTAAAATACGCTACTCTCTTTAAAACTGTTACAGTGAATTTTGAGACATAAAAAAATCGTTTTACTTAGTTCAATAAAACAACAGACGTTTCGATCTACGACCACAGAATATTGTCCCGAATCATGACCTACCGCAACGTTGACAGTAAACTGTTATCAGGGCTAGCCGCCAGATTGCGCTAATGCGCTTTGCAGTTTACGATCCTCTCAACTGACGCTGCAGTTCTCACGTTCTCTCACAAAAATATTACAGCGAGGTGCAAGAACGCAAATCTACAAAGAACAGGGTTCAAATGTTGTTTGAGAAAGACGACAAATTTAGGCTGCTATTTTATGAAGAAAAATTTCAATATTTAACAATGGAAATAATTGTTGTCTTTCTAAACAGGATGCAGGAAAATATTTGGACGTAAGAGAGATGAAAATGGGGAATGGAAAAAACTGCATAATGATGAGCTTCATAACCTGTACTCGTCACCGGATATGGTAAGGGTAATTAAATCACGGAGGATGAAATGGGCTGGACATGTTGCACGAATGGGGAGAAAGCCATATCTCAAAAATATTGACGGGAAGAGCCGAAGAGAAAAGACCACTTGGAAGACCTAGACGCAGGTGGAGGACAATATTAGGATAGATTTAAGGGAAGTCGGATTTGCGAGGAATGGTTGAATGGAGTTAGCACAGAATAGGGTTGAATGGCGGGTTCATGTAAGAGCGGCAATGAACCTTCGGGTTCCATAAAATATATAATATTCCTTTAGCTTACTTAGGAATTGTCTATTGCCATTGAGTAAGTAAGTAAGTAAGCATAAAAAGTTATCCCCATTGATGAGATCTGAGTCATTCTGAGTAGATGTTTTCTTTAAGCCTATACAAGTTAAACCAAAATAGATTACTTGGGCTACATCTCAAGGAGTAATAGGATCTACCATGTGGCCGTTGCAACATTTACCTCCGAATTTCTACTTCTTCTTCACAAAAATTCGAGGAGGTTTCTCAAGGGCATACATAGGGTGCAAAAATGCTGGACACGAACAGAGGAAAGGAATAAGATATGAGCAATTTTAGGACGTCACCATATACTTTTCTTTATGTTTCAGGGAGTTACGAACCTCAGATTATGTGCATGTCTATATGTAAGACAAAATCATCTTAGCTGCCTTGGGTGATTCCATTTAAATATATTTTTAAATCTTACATCGATCAGCTAATTTAATGACAAATTTTATTATGAACCAGCCTGTGCCCGCAATACTCCGGCTGAAAAGAAATTGCCGAGCTATCTAAGCTCCAGGTGTAAGTAAAAAACATTTATTTAGTCTTCCGCCTGCAGCGATTGCGTAGAAAACCCGCAATACTCCAGCGGAGAAGAAATTGCCGCGCTATCTGAGCTCCAGGCGTAAGTAAAATATGTCTTCCGCCTGCAGCTATTGATTAGAAAACCCGCAATACTCCGGCGGAGAAGAAATTGCCGCGCTATCTAAGCTCCAGGCGTAGTTAAAACATTTATTCGGTCTTCCGCCTGCAGCGATTATTTAGAAAACCCGCAATGCTTTTATTTCCAAGGTATGGCAAAAATAGGCATCCAGGTTTCACGATCCAGGAGAATCGTGCGTGTGTGCTATGTGTGGGAAGGAGTGCGGTAGATACCATATACTGTAGTGGAATGTGAGGCAAGAAAGATTGCAATCAGTGAGTTGCTTAAATCTAACTGAACAATGCACATTGTGCGCAATTATTACTATTATTAAAAATAGGCAAAACCACTTGCAATTGATTTGATAATTGAAATGTATTACTGAATAGTGACGCTTAAAAAGAGCAAAAAATTCACGTTTTCTGTCCGCCGCGATAATTATTTCAAAATTAAGAGCATAATTGTCACATCATTATATTTATTAACATCTAAATCACATGAATTACATACCATGATTAGATAGCGTCGCCTGGTAAAAGCGATCTCAGATTCGAGTTCCTTCGCCCAGAAAACCCATGTATAGTGAGTTTCATCCAAATCGAACAATGTTTGACCATATTTAGGCCTATATTTATTATCCCTCTTCCGTCTAAGTTGAAAATTTCAGATATCTGCATGCCTTGACATTATAAACAAGGTTTTTATTTCCAAGGTATGACAAAAATAATCAAAGCCAACTGTAAAAGATTTGACATTGAAATGTATTACTGAAAACTTATGCTTCGAAAACGCAAAAAAAATTCCCGTTTTCTGCCCGTTTTTCACTCATAACTCACGAACGAAAGCGAAAATTAAAATTCCGGCTTTGAGGTGCATTTTCCGACCCTTCAGTCCACCTATGTTTAAAATTTCAGATCTCTGCTTTCAGTAGATTTCGCTGGGCATCGCGGACAGACAGACAGACACTCCCTTTTATTAATGTACGAGTAGATTAAATTCAGGAATGTTGGGTTTAACATTAGCCAATAGACTATAGGCCTATATCTAACAGAACTGAGTCATTATATAAAAATCTGTTGCGAATAGATTAAATAATATTGCAAAAAATTCGAGCATGAAAAGATTACTTCAATTTTATCAGTACCCTGATTACCCTGGAGATTAACAATGATAATTTGAACTTGAATTTCAAACAATATAGATGCAAGACGTGTATTTCTGTTTTAGGGCAGCGAAGGTCTATATTTTTCACAGACCATGAGGAATATTTATGAATATTTTATCCAGAATATTCGAAGTTATAAGGTATATATGTATGTATTATGGTTTCAAGGATTTAAATTAGTACATGTATGGAATGATCACCAATCAATTTTAACCAATTCTTTCTCAATGTCTTGAAAATTTGACTCTAAGGGGTAAAGAAAAGTAGTTCAGAAATATAAAGTCCAGTGATTTTAGAGTTATCAGAATGTATTGTTGTCTGTCACAAAGAAGACGTGTCCAGAAAATTTGTTTGTAATATATTGTTTAACGGGTATTAAAGTATTATTACGAAAGATGTCTTCTCGAGTCAATCCAACCTTTCGGCATTCCGATGGCTTGGAATGACAAGGTTCTGACTACGTACGTTTTAAAAATTGAAATTAGATTTAGAATTGACATGTTTTAACATAATTTTTAATAGTACAAGAATTCAAGCTGCAACTTATGACTAATTTACAAATCGAAAAATTGCCAAGTCCTAGATTTAAAATATAAAGTCTTCTGGAGTAAATGTTTTATTAGCAGTGGAGAGTTATCAGCGTTAAATTAACAACCCGAGAAGCAGGAATGGTCCTTTCTTTAGGATTGAATTATCTAATGCAATTAATGCACACAATATTTTTAGCTATATAGTTCAAAATTTTGTTTTATGACGTTGAAACTTGATTGTTCAAAAAATATAATTTATGGCAATTGATTTCCACAGATAAAGAGCGTTTCCATGTTTTAAACATCAGTTTCACAATACAGCAATACCATTTTCCAAGTCTAGCACACGCTAACAGAATGTCCCGCATTTAATGTTTCTTTCACAATTTCCATTGCGACTTATGAATGGGTTTCTAAAAGTGCATACTCTGAAAATACTAAGGTTGGCAAGGCTGTCTTTACGTTTGTTGTGATAAGAGAATGTGTACAAGAATGAAACCAATAGATGGCATCAAAATCTAAAAGTCGACATTTTACACCCTGGCAGTTGTTTTCTACTGTTACGCGGAAACGTGTTTACCCGGCACGGTCACATGCAGAATTCCACCCATGTAAGAGTAGAATGAACTTCAGTCATAGTGTCTTACCAATAGAAAATATGAAAGTTATATTAATGTATGTGGGCTATTAGAGTGCAATATTTTATTCATTAATGTTTATAAAAAATACGTCGGAGAATACTTCTGTGCACGTAAAGTAAGTTTCTACCGAATTATAAGTATGCCATCATGTTATCAGATTTACCAGAAGGGGTTGGGATTGCGGCAACTGGGTTGCCCACAACAAGCACAGTCATAACTCATGCTATAATTTATTAGTCAGTGCAGGAGCAGCATCTGTAGCAGGAATTGATCGCACCGCCTCGCCCGCCACATCTCTTTGTTTCGTCACCAGATATCACACCTCATTAACCCTGACTCAATATCGAAACACAATCGGGGTGCTGCCAGAACTGGAGCTGGTAACTTAGGATTTGAGAAGATGTAGGCCTATTGTATTACAAACCTCATTATCGGCTACATGAAGTTATTCTTTTCAAAAATACAGTATACAATCAACCCCATAACGAACCCCAATGAATTTGTAAATGAACGCATCTTCTATAGGAAGTGTTTGTCTGTCTCTCTGTCTGTCTGTACGCGATGCCAGCGAAATCTACTGAACGCAGACATCTGAAATTTTAAACATAGATGGGCTGAAGTGTGGGCGAATGCACATCGAATAAGGATTTTTTACTTTCGCTTTCGTTCGCGAGTAATGAGTGAAAAACGGACAGAAAACGTAAATTTTTTGCTCTTTCAAAGCGTCACTTTTCAGTAATACATTTCAATTGTCAAATCAATTGCAGGTGGCTTTGCCTATTTTTGCCATACCTTGGAAATAAAAGCATCGCGATCGCTTGAATTTTGTAAGCCCACCCTGGTCGATTCATTTGTTTAAAATGTCAAGCTACGCAGACATCTGAAATTTTCAACATAGATGTGAATTTTTTAACACAGATGGATTGAAGGGCGTCAGAAAGCATCTCGGAGCCGGATTTTTTATTTTCGCTTTCTTCGAGATGTTATGAGCGAAAAACTGACAGAAAAGGCGATTTTTTTCCCCGCTTTTGAAGCATCAGTTTTCGCTAATAAATTTCAATTGTGAAATTAACTGCACGTAGCCTTGACCTGTAGCCATAGCAACCGGGAAAGAAAGAGCATAGCCCAAATGGATTTTTCATTATAACACATGGATTATTGTCAATCGCTTCGAATTTGTTAGCTCGCTCTGCTAGATTCATTTCTTTATAACATTGCGGCACGCAGAGATCTGATACTTTTTACATAGGCGGGAGGAAGGGGAATCACGAATATTGGCCCAAATGAGAAAACACTGATAATTAGACGAAACTCACTAGCCTATGTGAGATTTTTTTTTGGGGGGGGGTTTAGGAAACTCGAATATCAGGTCTTCCCTCCCCCCGGTGGCGCTTTCTAATAGTGAAATGCACCTCGAGGCAGGATTATTGGATCTTACATTATTAATTTTTAAAATTTTATGAATGATTTCCGTTTTTTTTGTGCCCTCCCTTACCCCTGGAGCGCCAAGCAATGAAGCTTATCATCTCCCGTCAAAACAAACTTTGGTAACCATTTGTGATGTGTGTGTTCCTATTTGTGCCCTTATGTACATCCATAGGGGATGTTGAAGCTAAATAGAAAGAAGCTAAATAGAGACATACATAGAGCCTAAGCTTGATGAAAACGCCTGAAACCAAATTGGAATGAAAGCTGGTTACTTATACCACATATCGGCTGACACTAGCAGATGTCCCCGCACTTAATTTACGCCTTAACAAGTCAATACGTTGATATTATTCATGAAATCCGCCTATTCCGAATTCCCGCTGAAACGAACAGTATGCGGTCCCAATTAGTTCGGAATAGCGGGACTCTACTGTATATATATATATATATAGGCCTACATATATAATAGAAAAATATTAAAAGAACTAATCACCATCTAAAAATGTAGTTTTAACTTGAATATTAAACTCAAACACTTAAGGAATAAATTTCTTGCATGTACATTACCTTTCACGCCCATTGTCGGAGTATAATATCTCTATCGTTTTGCGGTCATCATATGCAAGCTTACCTGAAAAAAAAAATCACTCTATTACAATTATGTCACACTTTAATCCATAATAAAATATATTTTGAAAAAATATATATTCTATTTCATACCTGAAAATGGTTACCATGGAAAAGTTTAAATAATGACCTTCATAATCCCATGAAAAATACAGTATTGGTCAACAGCTTAGGTATATATAGGTGATGCAAAATAATAGTTTCCAATATTAGCAATAAAATAAAACAAAACTTGGTAACTGTATATTCTTATAGGACTATATTCTTATAGATCTAGAAGTTACAAAATAAATATACAGGATGGATTACAGCGAAAGCATTTTCAAATTGAAAATAGTCCTCCACGGAATACATTAAATTAATTATTGCACATAAATAGTAAGGAACTTAAATTTAATGTAGATACGGTTCGTACAGCCGTACAAGATGTTTCATGAAGATTTGTAAACACGTGTTAGGAATATCATTCATGGGGACTATTTATTCCCCGAAAATTCCCTCATTGATTTGAAATTTAAGAGCCCACTGATGCCTTCACGTGATGATTGCTTACGTAAACATCAGCTCTGAAAGGGTTAAATCCAATTCGCTGCTCCGGAAAAAGGCACTTCTTAGGTCACCATGTTCAGCGATATAATTGTGTGGTAGTTAACATTAGGGATGAGCATCGATAGTTAAAACATCGATGTTAAAATCGGCGGTAACCATCAATGTAGCGATAATACAATATCGACCTGAAAACATCGATGTAGGTCATGGTTTCAGAAAATTAGGCAAAATACATAAACAAACTGAAATATTTCCATGAAAACTATCGATGTAAAAAATCCATGTTTTGGGAAATTAGGCTCCTGTAAATAAATTTATATCTTAGAACCAAGGTAGGCCTATTAATCTTTTTTTAAATTATAAAAACATCGATGTCGGCTAGAAGCATTGATGTAGCAAAAACATCGGTAATTTTCCATCGATGTAGAAAATATCGATCATCGTCATGAAAACGTCGATGTTTTGAAATCATCGGCCATCGATGCTCAACCCTAGTTTACATTTTATCTGTAATGGATTAAATAGTTTATGTATGACTCATCATTAGACCTGAATAAGAAGGAAAAAAATTCATATTAACTATATCTTATTTATTAGTACCTAGACAACGTGGACGTTGGCGGTAACAATATAATGTTGCACCCTTTTACGATAAAAGAAATGCATTTGCAGTGCATGTTGTGGTAGGTTATGATGTGTACTGGAGTAATTTCCGCAACATGTCACATGCTAGAAGGCGGTGGGCGGCCCAGACACACCTCACAGTGATGTAGTGCATGAGATTTATTTAAGCCCTACACAACATACTGCATGTATTACACCAGGCTAGGGTAACGTTAGACATGCATCCAGAATCAAACAGTCTCGCCAATTACAAGCACCACTCTCTAGGTTAACTAAACATAAATTAACACGACATAGAATTCAATGTAATCCATCTCAGTTTCGTATCTTAACAATTGAATTAAACTATTACAACAATAAGAACAGATAGATGTATAATTTCTCTAGCGATACCCTACTATAACGAATGTGGATGAATAACTCCAAAATATTTTACCTGTGTATAGAGGGGACATAGACAAGCAACTTTTATTAGATTTTTCCTCTATGACATAAAATGTAGCTAAAGGGCATTAAAGTCATTACAATTTGTTGCTCATAAGTCAATAATGAAGCGAAATAGAGTTACAATTTTATTAAATTTACTTCGTAGTGAGCGATAAAAACCTATTGTTAATCATTCAGTAACAGCTATATCATAATTTAATGTTTCCATAATCTGCAAAATTAACAGACTAATCACATGACTGGCCGCCACTGCATTAGTTTTTTATTCATAACTCCAGTGTTAACAACAAAGTTCCTTTGTTTTGTATTTTTTTCAAATGATAGAAGTCAGTGGCGGCCATGCCCTGGGAGATTTTAGGCTGTAACAGGAAAAATTGAATCCATTCAGAAAAGTCCCCTAAATAAAAGTACACAGGCAAAATATATTGGTGTTATTGATTAACACCCTGTATGTACTATATGTACATGAGATGTTGTATTACATTACGATGATCAATGTCAAGTTTTCAGTAACATTACACGTTTTGAGGCTGACCTAATTAAAAAATATTTTTTAGAAAACAATCCCTGAGTGCTTCTCTATGCCTGTCTGTTCACCTATGGACAAACTAGCTACAAAATTGGCAATTATATTTTTTTTTTAAACTGGGTGGATCTTCGAAATTATAAGTAGACTATTCCAATCATATGACGCGTGCTTGATGTTGACCAATAACGTTTAGTAATTCCTCGTATATCGACCTATCACGATAGTTTATTTTATAATATTCTTAAAACAGATGTTTTGGGGAGGTCCATTGAATAAGTGATATTGTAGTTAGAGAGAATCACGAAGGAGTGTAGGTGTAGAGGCGAACCATGTTGACAGAAGGAACAGAACTAGTATTTACAGTGGACTTAGCCAAAGAGTATGAGTGTGACTGTGGTCCGGGAGAAATGGTATCTATGGAAACGGCTCGTCTCTCTATTATTCTTTCTTCAAAGGAGAGCAAATATCTTCTGTAGACTACTCAACCAAGCCCTTCAGCAATCAATCACCGATATTAAAGCAAGACAATACCTATTGCTCACTGATAAAAACGCAGAAAAATTGCTTTTAGAAGTACTTTGCTAGAACTGTAAGGCACTGTTCAATCTTTTGTTTGTCAATATATGAAAATGGGCTACAAAAACTTGTAAATTTTATATTTTGTTGTAATTACTGCCTCAGGTCTTCGAATGTGTTTTATTATGTTCACTGGCAGCATGTGACATATTAACCACTGCATATTGATACCTACATTTCTAGTAACGAGCTGGCGTTTTATGAGAAAAAATCGCATCTTTGTGTACTAGCAAGAATATTATACAGTATATGTGAGATCTTACAGCAACTACCATTAGTCCCTTCTTTCCAAAGTGACTACTTAACCACGGTAATACCAGGTAAAGTAGAACTGTTGAAAATGTTATCTCCTCAGATCTGTAGGTATCATACAAAGACGTATAACATTTTACGTGAACGGAACGTTGTAGGGCTACTCTTAAGTTGATGTTTGGGAAATCCAAACTTCCTGAGCGAAACTGCAAAATGGTTAAGGAAGTTGGGATTTCCCAAACGGCTAAATGGATCACGAAGTTGGGATTTCTCAAACATCAGTGTTAAGGGGACTTAAATGTTCGATGTTCAGTCCATATAAAATTTATACGTCTTTGTCAGATACGTACAGATCAAAGGGGACAGCAATTTCAACGTTTACTTTCAGAAAGATGAGTTAAATACTGAAATTCTTATTTTTATTTGGGCATTCCCTTATTTGAATCTTCGGTGCGAGATGGAATTAGCGGAGGGAGCATATATATATATATATATATACGTACACACATATTTATGGTAAGTCAAGTTTCATGTATCGGCACCGAAATACTATATATGTAATCTTTCATGCTTGCAAGTAAGTTAATTATTTAAAATACTGTTTGTTGCTGGAAGATATTAAGAATTAATATTAATCAGAATGTTATATTTACATGTGTACTATAAACAGATATATATTCTTCCTCCCTTAGGAGAGGCCATGCAATAAACATAGGGCTCAGCGGACGAGCGATGAGGGAGGGATCTCTAATGAGGGACCAAATGACTAACGTCATCTTCCTCATGAGGGACAAGAACTTCCAGGTAAGAGATATAAAGCAAGTGGAGAAACCACCGAAAAATACCAAACTATAACTTGTGGCCCAATAATAAGTCGCGAGGGCACCGCCTCGGCCAATCCGTTCGGTTAATTTTAAGTGGCAGACTTAAAATTTAATCCCTTCATTTTGATTTGTTTTAATCTCTGCTCAATAGAAACAGATGTACTGTTTATTTTGTTAAATACATTCTTGTCTATATAGTGAGATAATGCTACTTATACACCCATTATTTGGGGTACGCCGTAGCGTAGTGGTTGAGGCGCTGCGTTACAAACCGGAAGGTCGTGGGTTCGATTCCCGATGAGGTCGTTGAGATTTTTCAATTGGCCTAATCCTTCTGGTGGCACTATGGCCCTGGGGTCGATTCAGCCTCCAACAGAAATGAGTACCAGGAGCAATCCTGGGGTTAAAGGCAACAACCTTACCACATTCATGTGCCGAATGTCCAAAATCTGGGAGCCTCAACCTCCTGGAACCCTCTGGGCCTCCATGGCCTGTATAGGGATCACTTTACCTTTTACACCCATTATTTGGTTAAATAATTATTACAAAATTTAACCATGAAATTACTAAATATAAATAAGTTTCCTCTAAACTGGCGAATACAACTTCACAAAGTCCGTCTAATTCTATTTTTTTTTTAATATTGGTACATCATCTATAGATATTCCATATGCTGATATACCCACCATATTCATACGCAGTTGAAATATATAACGAAAACCTGGAACTACTTTGTTCGGTTATATTCACCACATTATCCTGTAGTAAAGTGTGCTAGTCAACGGTTTATTGGGAAGTGTTAATGAGTTTAAGGCCTTGGTAATTTGGCACAGATGGTCTTTCAAAAATGATAAGTTAGTCTAATTAATTGGTCGTTAGAATCACCTGGAGTTCAACAGCACCGGACCATTTTATAGGTGGCCCATCTGCTTTTGCCAAATTGCTGCCGCTATTTGATCGTTATTGGCGATGACGTAGAAGAAGTATGAGGTCCTTTACCTGGCACGCCAAGTATAGAAGGCAGTGGAATGTGTGCGGAGTATTTCTAATTGATCATCAACACTTCATATATCAGGACAAGTATCCTTAAACAGAAACGCACTCGCTCGCTGACTGAATATCTTGACAGACATCGTGTTCTTCACACGTGCATGTGGTTTATGACTCCTACTCGTGTGAACGTGTCTATGAGACAGGGCAAATAACCTACGCAGACTTGTAGCATCGACATTGATTTCAAATTACTTCGCAGCTTGCACTATCATAGCTTATTCAAGTCTGGCCATAAATATGTAAATCCATAACCCTTCAATCGTCGTTACCACTATTTTCATTTATATCTCATTTGTGTTTTAAATCGCCATTCCTTCACGTTCTTTACTGCTAGAAATGCTTCACTTTATTTTTATTTTCACTTGGTGCCTTACTTATCTTAATAATCTATCAGTTTATATAATTGAATATTTTATTTTATCAAATGCCTAGTTACCATTTACGACATTTTATTTCAGAGATATGAAAAGTCTCATATAAGTGAAATACCAAGAAGAAAGATAAATAGAAAAAAATTATAATAAAAAAGAACTAAGAATGGAAGGAATTATATTTTTTCTAAATGAAGTAAAGATAAATAAATTAATAGTAAATAAAAGAAATGCTGTACAGCAGGATACTGTACTTGAAAAGAAAGAACTGAAAAAACTAAAGAAAATAAATAAAAAATCAGGTAAACTAATGTAACAAAGTGCAAAAATGCTTTCGTTTAATCAGTTATAATTGCAATTATGATATGCAGAAAAATAAGTTTTTTTTATCGATTTCCTTGTTAAGCTCCAGATTGATTCACTAAGCAAGACTTACGGAAGAACAAAGGTCTAGTTTTTAAAAAAAATCACATTAAATCATCCAGCATCAGCAGAACTATACAGATTCGTGATATTTTGACAATCGCACACCCACATATAAATACCAACAAAAAATGTCAAATTGGCCGGCTACGGGATTTGAACCAGATGCTACTCCAAGACTTTATCATCTCGGCCACCTTGCTCAGTTTAACGGTTTAGTTTGATAAGCTTAGGCTTATGTGAAGGGATAGAGTTATTTGTCAAAGCTAAATGTATTGCAACTTCCAAAGCCGTATATGAACACTCTAAAACAATATGTTGTCATGATAACTGATTTGCATCTTTTTAATATATTATCATAAGATAGGCACTAAATTGGATATTACTCCGGTACCGGTCAACCTATTTGGTCTAATATTTGTAGGCTTCTTCCCATGGACGTTATAAATGCATATACTAGGTTTCATGAAAATCCGATAAAGCGTATTTGAGTTATCGCGCGTACAGACACACGGACGGGAACGGACAGACATTTTCCCGTCTCCCACACAATCTTAAAAAGTAACATTCTGGCACTTAATAAATAAATAAAGCGTCAAATAAAGATTAAGTGGTTTGAGTTATTTCAGTAAGCAATCAGCCCTAATATAATGGATATAATGAATATAAATGGATATCTTATTATTCCTATTATTACAATGTATCTGTTATTAATCAGAAGGCGTTTTCCTTTGCAGAAAACATTATCTCTAATATTATACAATAACTCAAGATGCAAGCAACAAAAAATTTCAAAAAATAAAAAATAAATACCGATACATAAAACAACAAATTTAGTTTTGTGAAATCACGAAGAAAGGGAGAGAGATCAGAGAAAGAGAGCCATACAGCGAAGAGTGAGGAGAGGGAATGAAAGAGTGAAGGGAATATGATAATTAAATTTAGATCATGAAGTGTATCATGAAAATAATTAATAAGAAGTCAAAACGGCAAACCGAATAAAAAATATATGTTTAAGAAAAGACGGAGCCTAATAATATAGAAACAAAACAAAAAATATAGAAATAAAATAAAATGAATACTCACATCAAATTACACAGAAGCTCCAACGGGGGAAAATTACAATAAAGAAAACAATAAGTGAAATATACACGGATGAAAGTAAGTAAACAGATAACGAATAAACAAAAGGATTTGGATAGTAAACACGTAGAAACAAAAGAAGTACAGCCAACAAGTGTCTATAAAACAAGACAGACATGTTGTTGAGTGACAGACATCATGTTGCAGTCATATAACAGCGGGTAGTTCGTGGTTTATGGGCCACAGCTTGTGGCTCACATAAAACAATAAACTGGAAGCTGGTTCTCACTCTGAATTATTCCGAAGCGCAATCAACAAATTGCAGTTGGACCGTATACAAAGATATATTTCAGTCCTTCTCTACAGCACTGTTTCTAATTCCTCCTTTTGCTCAGACTTTATTAGCTTCAATAACACATTCCAGTTCTGTTACCCCTTTTTCAGCCACTCTTCACTTTTCCCACCCTCAGGATCTCCCGCCTCCCGGATTTTTTTTTAAACCAATAATCTGTGGTTTTATATTTTCATTATAACCTGGAAAAATATTATTCATGATCACGATGTCAAAATATCTTTAGGGACAAAGTAGGGCAAGGCATTCGTTGGTTTTATGGTTATTTTATGGTTATTTATTGTCATTTTATTGTCATTTTTCCCCCGTTGGAGATTTGTGTAATTTGATGTGCGTATAAATTTTATTTTATTTCTATATTTTTTGTTTTGTTTCTATATTATTAGGCTCAGTCTTTTCTTAAACATATATTTCTTTATTCAATTTGCTGTTTTGACTTCTTATTAATTAAGACTGTAAGGTATGAGCGTCGCTGATGTGTCCAAATTTCGCCCACAACCACAGACTACAAACTCAGGACAACGGGACACCGTATTGAATAATCCATTATTAAAAATTACTGTAGTAAATATTTATGAAAATGAGAAAGAAGTGAATATACCAAAACGGCAAAAACATTAAACCGCTTTCAATAAGTTATTCAAATTACCTCGTTTTCCATGAACTTTGGCGAGCCAATCCGGTGTAGACTTGTAAATTTTTTGAACGAGAACTAATATTGCGGAATTCGTAACTACAGAAACTATCAATAATAATGTCTAGCTAGTGAAACTATTATTAATAATATAACCGCAGTAACAGCCTATTATTTTAATTGTAATAATTGTATGTGCACTATTCGTCCAGTGGACGTACGATAACATAGGCCTATGAAAGATTACATTCACATAGCACTTTGGGTGAAATCAGTGATATTCCTTAAATTGCCTTCTCAATTCTGGTGTCATTTTGACCCACTCCAACAGAACCGAATACCAGGAGTAATCTGGAAGAAAAAGGCGGCCGGTGTATAAGAACCTTGATTCGAGGAAGTATCTTTACTCAGAACACCGAATGAAGGTCTAAATTGACTGAAGTAGGATTAAATTAGCGAAGAAGACCTAAAAGTAGCAAATAATGTTTTGTCGTTTATGTAACAGATAAGAATTGCACATTTTCTTCGTTAGTGTAGGCAAGTCGGCAACTAACTTTCAGTGGTGTTTTCAGATCACTCGACCACAAATTAGCCTAAGTCCACTTTTAAGAAATGTTAATCTTCTTGTAAGTTATAAAAATGATTATTATAAAAAATAACAATTAAAAAAAAACATATAATGCAAATAATCATACACATTAAAATTGTAAAAAATACGGTGCTTACTTTTATACATTACTAATCGTTTTGTGGCCCATTTTAAATACCACGTAACTTATATTTTTCTTTCTTGCCTAAAATTAAATAATAGGCCTAATGCAAATTTCATTTGTAAACTATTTTAGGTGCCTAAAATGTTTTTCATGCCTAATATTCCGAGATCTTGACATGACTCAACTGCGAATGTAAAATGTTATCGCGATTAATTGAAGTCATGTCCTTCTCCACCCGGTAGTTATACTGCACAATGTGACGTTTCACTCGCCTTTCAATGCAAATCATGTTTGCAAATTTGAAAAAAAAAACTCGTTAGTGAGTGCAATCTGCACATATTAATTATAAAGAGTGGATGTGTTGTTTTATTGGAATTACATTACTTGGATTTTTGTCCCCTCAACAGGCACGGCGTTGTGTTGTCCATGTACGCTGTATTACAAACGTTTTCATGGACTGCAAAAATCTAGCGATTGATGCACAAGTTTGTTATACCTAACCGAGTCAAGTACGAAAACGACAGCGTCACGGACTCTCATTCGAGATATTGCGGATTCGTATCCGAGGACTGTCAATGCATTAGATTTTTCCTTGGTTTTCCAGGTAATCTTGGGTTGGAATCTTGATTGGCATGGTCACCTCATCTCTAATTTCATCTATGCCTTCATTTCATGTATAATCTCTTCACATCCGGAAACTATCGGGAGTGCCTGGCTGGTCACAGATGGACCCTTCTCACTCTCTTCCATACTGAGTCTATGATGTCCTTTTCGTGCCTGATTTGAGAACTCGAATCTTTAAAGGGTGCTTTGAACCCCGCTTGAAGTAAGGACGAACAGAGGCGGCCAGTTAGGAATTTTTGAAAATGCTAGAGAAGGGCACGTGAGGGATAGAAGGTACCACGGATACTTGGTTAGGATGTTCATTACTTCCTATGAATTTTAACTTTCATTAGATTCGTGCATTTGGGCTCCTCACCCACCCTGCATTATCCAATTTCAATTGCTATACACAGAAATTATTATATTCAGTAGAGTTGAATACTTTCTGTCGTTTCACAACAATGGCACCTGATGGACATTAACACAATCGAGACTATTTTTTTAAGTATGTTTCCTTATTTTGTAAATAGGGTGTGATATTTCTACAGAATTCTATAAGATGCAACGTTTTTGTTCAAATCATCGTTATCATCATAGTTCCGTAAATAATTGGCAAAACCGATAGCAGTAGTAGGTATTTATCACGCATGTCAACAAATAAAAAGGATGTTAATAGAAAATTGTTGAAATTTTACTTTAAACAATGCTTTGGTAAGAATATTATAGGGAAAAATTCCTCACAGTGTGACTCACAGTACTGCATATGACATAACTTGTCTTTCTGTGAGGTAGACCATTAGGGCAATCAGTCATAGGAGAGAGGTTCCATCTGGCGCTGTGAATTGAACTCCGGCTTAACTCAGTTGGTAGAGCATTGGCGCGAATAGCCAAAAGTCCTGGGTTCAAATCCCAGTGTCGGAGGAATTTTTCTCCTATAATATTCTCATGTAATGTCCAACAGAGACAATAATCTGTGGTTCATGAAAGCTTATATATCTATAATGCTTCGGTAAATAGAAGGAGTGGATGTGTGAATGGACGGATGAATGGATGGACTAATGGGTGGAAGCATGAACGACGTATGGAGGGGTGGATGGATATATAGACCTATATACAGACGGACGGTCAGACACGCTGTTAAGACAAACTGACGAATAGCAAACGGGCAGGAAATAAATTGGTATACACTGCAGGTAGTTAATGCAATGCAGACATGTTAATCAACAAATAGATCAATGGATGGTTGAATATATGAATGGCTGATTGGCTGACGGATGGAAGAATGGGTAGGGATGGAGAGTTCGTGCACTTGTTATTAGGCCTACTTGCACGATAGCTTCGAAAAGAGAAGCTCAACTCATCCAGGTTTAAGGTTTCATTACACTGGTGCATCTCACGCGAGGTATATAAAAAGTGGATAGGGCTAACCTCTGATGTTATTCTAGTCATGTTTAGGGCTCCTATTGATTCTTATTATTTCCGGGTGTTCTGTTACCAATTTCTGCACATGTGGTGTGATCATAGCAAAGTCAATAACTCCTCCGCTCTGCCATCTATTCGCCGCCAGATCAACTACTTCAATACAATTTTCAGGAATACCTGTAATATGAAATAAGAGATTGGGCCTATACTCCCCTGTGTGAATGACTGGGAAATTCCTTACCCTTACAACTGTATAGCCTACACAATATGAAAAAGAAAATCTGACACAAAGGTTGAGTTTAAAAGTTTGCATTGAGTTTGAATCAGTGCACATTACTATTTCACTTGGAAATTGGTTGGTTGGTATATGGCTATTTAACGACGGGGATGTACGCCTACTGAGGTCTGTGACCGTCGTCGGTGTGCCGGAATTTTGTCCCACAGGAGTTCTTTTATATGCCTGGAAATCTACAGACATTTATGTACACATAAATCCATCGACTGGGCCGGGATCGAACCCGCAACCTTGGGCATAGAAAGCCAGCGCATTTGGAAATTATTTCTTGAAAAATGTCTCCAGTTGGTAACTATAAAGATGAATGAATTTGAGATGCTGGTACGACATACAATACTGCAACACGTTTGTAGCACCGTAGAGCGTGCAACAATGTGATTTAGGTTTCATGCATAGGCACAGACTTGTAAATTTTATTGGGGTGCTCATCAGAAAAGGTAAATCACATTCAAGTTTAATATAATTTACGTTGAAAGTCCTTCTTTGTAGCAACAAACGACATTATTAAATAATAAACATAAACTTTCGGTTCATAGTTTGTTTAATTAATAATTATTGCATTATTAAGTATATTACCACTTTTCTGAGGATGGCCTTTTTGAGAATTTTGTAAATGTCGCCTGCTAATTTGATTTCTAGTGATGTACTTATTGGCTTTTCCATCCAGATCTAAATGTATAACTTCTTTTCTGTGGGAACGAATGATTCCTACGTCGTTCTCTCGCTGGTCCTTAGTGCAGGATTAAGGGGGTAGATACAACTTACCACTTTCAGAAAAGTGGTTTGTAAAAACAATTTCAAAATATGTAGCAACTTTTTAAGTTCATTTTGGTGCACGCTCTTAAATTATGAATTTACTTCAAACGGAATTAAATGCGTCGCTTTCAGCCGAATGTGTAAAAATATTATGGTAGTTTAGCACTTTTTCTCACAAACAACTGATACATTTTTCAGAACTCTTTCCCTGATAATTAAAAAATAATGAACAGAATTTAATGACTTTTTAGCATATTACCTCGTATGTAATCTACAAAAATGACGGTGCCTCTCTTATAAATATTTTGCCTACAAAAAATAATTTAGGTACTAAAATACTTTGAAAATCTGTGTCACAAATTTATATGTAGGCCTATACTAAAAATATAATTTATTTTGCCACAAATTTGGTGGAAGTCATTTTGTTTATCTATTTCTAAGCTTTAAAATAAAAGAAAAAGAACACAAAAATGTTGAATATATTTTCAGTTAAGAGGGAAACGCTAAATACTGACGCAGAAAGTAGTTTCATTTGAATAATTAATTTTTAAATTTAATTGCAAATCAGAAATTTGAAAATAGTCTTAATGTATTTTAAACAGCCTAGGTTTTCAGTGTATTAATTCGCAACTTCACCCAAGACATGTACACTAAGGAAAACAAGATTGAATATGCATTATTAAAAGTGCTGAAAGTGCAAAGCGACCCTAAAGTAGTTCCCTGTGGTTTCACACGTACACAATCTGACTGAGTCCATTCCGGTTTTTTTTCTTTCTTTCTTTAATATGCGGGTAACCAATCGAATTGCAGAATGAATGTTTCATCATTAATTTGCTGACATTTTGTAAAAAGCCTGGGCATCTTGTAAAAGACTGAATTTACAATTCGCTTGCGACACATATATTTTTAATAATTGTTTATGTATGTGTACACTATAATTGTACAGGAGTGAATTTATTGACCGAGCGAAGTTTAAATGTACAGTTTTCCTGGGCGTATGTGAAAAAGGAAACAAAGTGGTAGAACTTCCGACGGCTTTACTAGTAAATAACTATGTGTAATGTGCTGTTTTTAAAGCGTGATACAGATTGCTCGGACGTTGTGAGTGCACGTTCCAATTAGTATGCAGAATGCAGTCTGCAACCCTGGAGCAGAGCTCGTATTACTCATTACC
This sequence comes from Ectobius pallidus, assembly GCA_964059195.1. Lineage (NCBI taxonomy): Eukaryota > Metazoa > Arthropoda > Insecta > Blattodea > Ectobiidae > Ectobius > Ectobius pallidus. The sequence continues at coordinate 49,084,053 of CAXKWD010000004.1, read as the reverse complement.
AGTTAATTATTACCGCAATCATTCTCTGGTAGCTGTAGCAACCTCTGTGCTTATAATTTATAACAACATGAAACCTGTCTACTCACTTCACCCCTGACCCTCGCCCTCATATAGGTAGTCATCATACAGGGTATTTCATAAATTTACTGGCAGGTCCGGACTGGCCCTTCGGGAGTATCGGGAATTTTCCCAGTGAGCAGTTGTTGTGTGCCCCCGATTATATTAATGCACAGCTGTGGCGGACGCAGAATTTTCTTTCGGGGAGGGATTTGAGGAGATAATAAGTTCACTTATATTATTTATAATGAGTTTATAAAATTGTAATCTTACCAGTAGTTTTGTATGAATGTGAAACATGGCCACTTACATTACAGGAGGAACACAAAAACAAAGTTTTAAGGAAAATATTTGGACCAAAAAGAATTGGATGTCAGGGGAATGGAGAAATCTCTACAACGAAAAATGTCATAGTCTGATTCGATGTCCTAATATTGTAAGAATAATTAAATGCAGGTGGTTAATATGGTCTGGGCATGTTGCTCGGATGGGAGTGGAGAGAGATATTTAACAAAACTTTAATGGGAAGACCAGAAGGAAAAATGGCCATTAGGGAACCAAGAAGAAGATGGGATGGTAATGTTAGGATGGATCTAAGAGCGGCTGACTTTAAAAGTCCAATCTGGACAGCTGGCTATGGACTAATATTTTCTGCATTCCACAGTCTAACATGCTCTCTTTTCAATTAATGAGAAATACGGAATTTAAATACTTCCGAACATAGATAGAAACAGTTGCGTAAAATTTACCGTATTAATTCATATTGATACCTATCCTTTTTACTTTTTTTAAATTTCAGGTGGAGGACATGTCCCCTCAATCCCCTTCTGCGTCCGCTACCGATGCATAGATATATTTATCTAATAAAATCAGGTAATCTGATGTAACAAAGTACCAGAATGCTTTTGTTTAATCAGTGATAATTGTGATTCTGATATGCAAAAAATAAGTTACTTTACTAATAATAATTTAACAATCAAAATTAAACCAGCTAAAAATATATTTAAATATGAGTCACATTAAAAAGCTTTATCGTAATTTTTATAATCATGTTTGCTATTTTTTTACAAGTTAATTGAATATCGTCATGAATTTGTAATAATTTATATGCTTCTTTTTTAAAATAATTTAGTATTTTGAGAAAATAACTTTTTAAAAACAAAATATATAATTTTTTTTTAATAATACATAGAATATCAATTTGTAAAATAACATAAGTACAATATATGAATAGCCTATACTTCGATCTCGGAATAACGTCTTAAAAGAGAAGCGCTGAGGAAATTTGAAGTGACATCACACGCCCTGCCATCTGTGAACCATTTTCGCAAACTTGGCAAGCGGGGTTATAAGGACTGCCATCTGTCGGGTCATAAAGTCATGTGTCTATTTGCACATTGATCACGAGCAATTAACCCTTGAAAGGTGAGGTTAATGGGCCCGCACGTGTACCCTGTCAACAGTCTTTGCGTGAGAACCCCCTTCCACCCTCAACACAATAACATTTCTTGACCCCATTAACTACAATCACTTGTTTATTTTCATTTAACATAGCCCTAATAAAAGCAAACTACAAAGCATTGTTCTTTGACTTTGGTATCCTAAAAGAGGTTGAAACGAACCCGAAGGAACGAGTTAAGAAAACATGCATATTATCAGTAATCAAGGAGGTGCCAAATTATTAATAAGCGGCAGAGTATTTTTTTTTTTTTTTTTTTTTTTTTTGCAAATAATTTTTCCCATAAAAATCAACCTGAAAAAAGATAACTATGCTAACTTGAGCTTAATTGAAGTTCTAATCCACAAAGATAACTGTTTATTTACATGTAATTTATTCAGCTCATCGGGAAATCTTGTATTATTTTTATGCCTAAAACTATAGAGAAAGATAAAACTACAACACGTGGACTTCAGAAGTACATCAAGAAAAGTAGTTAAGTAAAAACCACTCTGGATTTAAAATCAACTAATTCATATTCAAGTAGCTTTCCTACTTTCCTATTGAGTGGATAATTCGCATCGTGCTCATCACCAGTGAAATCCTCCACCTCCTGTATAAATATATGTAATCCATTGTAGGCATGTGAAAGTGGAAATAAAATATAGTAGTTAAAGAATGAGCAATTACTACAGTTCCCTTTTTTGACACGTTTCGGGACCATTAATTTTTCGAACCTCTGCTAGTTTCCATTTGCGCAATGACTTACCCAAGTCTAATTTCAAATAATGCTTTATATCAATAAATTCATTATTCTTATTACTATCAACAACATAATTACTAAAGTCGTATTTTATTGTATGATGCAGTTACTATTATCGGCTGTTCTTGTTCAACATGAGGAACAACCGACAGTAGTAAAATCACGATGAAAAAGTGTGCTTCTAACTCTATATTATCAATTTATTATATATTTATTAATTTATTTTTGAGGGTCCGTTCCCTTTGCTTCCATGACACATAAATCAAATGCAAATTAATAAGGGCCTGTTAAGAAATACATACAGGTCTACTGAATTAATATTGTCATAAAATATGGTTGCGAAGAATTAGTAAGAAGTCCTTCAACGCCCATATTTTTAATATATCTTATGAATTAGGGAATTTAGAATTAATTTTAGATACTCTCCAACATTACAACTTCCTGAAGACTGGTAAATAATATCCCGAAATGGCCGGATAAGAAAAATACTTTCGTTTCGCATATCTTTCCTGCGATAATTATACGTTTACGATCTTCAGCCACATAGAAAATAAGAGACGAAGGTAAGTTTAATCAATCAATGTAAAGCCTGCTTTGATTCATGACCACCATCGCTCAGAGATCGTAAGGAGGAAAGCAATGATTGATGTCTGAAGAATATCGAGAAAGTAAAGAACGGGATTGACAGAAAATCCAAGTAGACGTAAAGAATAACAGATGGCACAATGGTTGCTTCCTACAGAATAACGATAGAGAAGATTGCAGGAAAGACAGGGAATGAATAACACATGACAAACATTTTGTATTAAACTTCCACACTCATTCCTCTAATCCTAGTTGTGTGCTTGAAATTTACCCAGCAAAGTGTTCCCCCCCCCCCAAAAAAAAAACTTAACATCTTATATTATTTTCTGGTTTTCTATGTTGGGGCGAAGGGCCTCCAAGTGGATGGAGGTTTCTGTTACCTATGTGAATTTTCTTACGCTTGCTTATTTTCCGAGAGAGGGCAGAGGGACAGGTGATAAGCCCATCGCCTCTCAACCTTCCCCCGAAAACTAAGGTATTACTTGGACGTGAAAGGGCAGATAAATTTTGTTGAGAGGCTCTTATTTATGCCGTAAATCTACGACACGGGCCCCCCAGCTTAAAGTCCCTCCCGGAGGACTCCGTGCTCAGGATTTCCACGTCCATCGACCACGACCGGGTTTGATCCCGCGATCTTCGGATCAAGAGGCGGGCAAGCTACCTCTAGGTCACCGCGGCTCGATAAAATTGGTCTTTCTTGGCTTAGATTAGGTTATTTAAGATCTTCTTCTTATTCTTGTGATATAGGATGGCATCCTGTTTATTTCCGCTTTATTCCTCAGATGAGTCATGTGTACTGTCTTTCCATCTCGTAGCAGGTCTTCCTCTTAATCTTTTTCCGTCTGGTCTGCTTTACATTGCTCGCAGTCCCCAGGATATTTAAGATGTGTTTTGTTATTTTAGTTTAGATTATGATTTATTATATTCTTAATTCTTCTGGTACTAAGGTAGAGGAAGCATTGTCAACTCGAAGTTGAGTTTTTGACATAAATACAGGCTTTGAAGGGAGCAGGTGCCCTCTGTGGGCACTAAGGCCCAGGGGGTCAACTCAGCCTTTAACAGAAATGAGTACCAGGAGCAGTCGGTGAGTAAGGCAGACAACCTTACTACCTTCATGTGCTAAATGCTTAAAAATGTGGGAGTTTTATCTACCTAGGTGGGACCCTAAGAGCCCTCATGGCCAGAATAGGGATGACTTTACTTTTAAATCGTCAGAAAACATAAACAAAGACACATGGAATACCACCAATTCTGTACCATAGAGTTTCTTAGAACTAATCATTACAATCTAGCGCCATATTCCTTTAAGTATTGTCGAACTTGATTTCGAACTTTTAAATTCGAAATCGGTGAATAATTCCTTCTTTTAGCATGGTCACTTGTCACCCCTAAACAAAGCAATCTATCTATCGTCCTGTCTACTGTCGGGGCATTAAGTCCTCCAAATGGAAGTTACACCTACCGATGCGAATTTTGTTACGCTTGTTTTCCGAGAGAGGACAGAGGGACAGGTGGTAAGCCCATCGCCTCACAGACCCCTCAGGAAACCAGGGTATTACTTGGACGTGAAATAGCCGAGAAATGTTGTCCAGAGGCTTTAATTTAGGCACACCAAGCAATAAACTTTAATAATTCGAAATCGTGATTAATTCGACTTTTTATTTATTCATTTAACTTCATTTTATTTATTCATTTAAGACCATAAAACAATCTCTACCACTCAGCCAGGGCAAAAATATGAAATACATAATAATAATAATAATAATAATATTAATAAATGAAAACTGGTCCCTTTACCTTCGAATTACCCACAGTTCAACTGTAAGGCATTAATCGAATGCTATACAACAATTCTTATTATTGAACTCATTCTGAAAAAAATTGTTATATTCTAAAGACATAGTCTAGAGATACATATCAGAAACATGTGAGTTTTAGTCAATTATCACGCTGTATACATTTGGTGAACAAAAGCCAATGATATTATGCTAAAATGGAACGAGGATCCCATGGGTAATATAGTAATGGTACTTATCTTCACAACCACTAAGGAGGAGGAAATGTTCATATCTTTCAGTCAGTGGGAAGGATGAAACAGCGTTCCGAAGGAAGACATCTCTACTTACCGAATAATGCAGATCGATTCTTATCACTGTATCGAGTTCGTTAAACAGACCTATTATACTTTCTTAAGGAAGCGTTAAGATGCCAAACGTATATCCACAGTACGGTGCAATATTCAGGTATAAAGCTATCATTTAATATTTTCTTCAAATACAATTTCCACAATTTAACCTGATTTATAAGAAATCAGTAAATTATTCAATATTTAATTTTCCCACGACTTCTCCTATGCTTTTTCGCGCAAGAATTCCTGTTTCTAGGCATTATTTCTAAACACTGGTTAGTTGTCTTTATTCGTTTCTTGAATTATTGTTCTTTTATTATTTCCTCTGCCCGTGCCATAGGAAGTATTGTGTTCGACCGCGAAATTCGAAGTTGAGTTTTGAACATATATACACGTTTTGAGGTCCCCTGAATAAAGAAAAAAAATCTATTTTCAGAAACATATAGGTATGTGTGTGTCTGTGCATGTGTCTGTGTTGCTCCAGAACGAAAATTCGTACAAATACGAAATTTTGTATTTGGGTTAGGTACCTTCTAGAGATGTGACACGAAGATTGGCGATGACTTTCTTTTACTTTTAATACTTCTTTACATGAAGAAAATTTTGTTTTTCCTGATTCTTTCGAAATTGGCTGTAACGATTTTGTTTACATTTGATATCTGAAGTGCATGTACAAAGAGAAAACTTTTTTTTGAAAGATTTTTTCGTAATAATTCTCTCAAGGGTACTTATAAGCCATGTAGTCTACCGTTCATACAAAGTCACTCTTGCCTGGTCAACAATAAAGCCTTGCATCAGGTTGAAACAACTGAATACGCGTTCTTGCAACACGGCCTCTTATTCTATATCAGCATGTGCAGCAAGAAAAATGTATTGTCCATCCTTAGGATAAAGAAAGTAAGTGAGTGCAATAATAAGGTTTCATATGGGTGATGTATCCTTCGGGGATGCGATCTGGTAACAGCATTCTCTTCATTTTTGCAACCAAATATACATTAAGAGAACGTCATACATAATAATATATATTACTAAGAGGAAAAACTTTTATTTGGGCAGAGGAAGTTTCATATCAGATTGTTTCTTTCATTTACGCCTTTGTAATAACTAATAACATTAGCCTATACATCTGAAATTAAATCCTTATTTATCTTCCAGTATACCCTTCTCATTTAATTGCTGAAGAACGTTTCTATTTAAGGATACATCTTTATATTCTGCTTTAAAATCTACATGCCACAATATTCTAGAAAGCGATTCCCATGATTCAGGATATTGAAGATAAAATAGCACACTTCCTTTGTTTGTAGTGACTTGTTTAAATTTCCGTTACGGCGCTCCTCTGTTATTAGGTAAGGCCTCTTTGATCCTTTTCACATTCATTTATTCATCCACTTTAACTCGTTGCAATCCACTTAGAGTAACTGCTACCATTTTCACATAAAACCTTTTTAATGAGAAATTCTCGTTTTAGACTTCAACTATGTTATTAACTATCTGTCTTCTCATTTCTATCTATCTATCTATCTTGACCTTAGTTTTACCTTTCCTTTTAGGGACATATTTAAGCGACCCACGCCGCCCGGACCTTACAGGGCGTCATTTCTGCCAAATTTTATTTTATAACTCCTGGAAACTTGCATCTCGACGTATTGGTAGAAGCCTGTTTTTTTTAAATAAAAATGACTGATCTCGGTATTTACTTCCTTCTATTTCGGTGGATATTTCGTGAAATAAAGTAATAATTTTACTTCTTTATTTACTTTATTTAATATTTAAATATAGCTGTGAAGGATAGGCCTACAACCAAAATTATTATTTGGCAATGGAAATAAATTTTAGTTTCAGTGTTGAAAGATAAAACAATAGCCTATTAATTACATTAAATCTTATATGAAGGAGATTTTTTAATTGTTAGATCGTCATATCTGTGACATTTCAATTTTCATTTTAACCTAAGTTCTATTGTTCGTATCACTTTGTCCATGTGACAATCCCCTACTAAGAAAGGTTTTGTTACTAAAAAATAGCCTTTTCAAAACAGAAGGTGAATAACATTCCATGAATTATGCAGAATAAAAAATAAAGTTCAAACACAAAAAATTATGATTTTAAATCGTGTTTTCTTAAACTTCTCAATATTCATCCTGGAGAAAAGTATTTCGCGCTTATTTACATATTTGGTGAAATCCAACTAGTTTCGCGACATTTCGTGGTTTTTTTTACCCTTATGTTGATCATTCAAGCATTCATAAAGCTAAATAGCCTATAACTAAAGAAACCTGTTCTGTAATCAAAAGACCGCATACCTTTATCACTCCTTACTACACCTTCTGGTGTAAATCCTTCCTTATTACAATCTTGAAAGTCCTTATGATTCCAGAATTTTTAGGCATTTGACCAAAGATCATAGTGCTAACAGAAGGATTAAGTGAAATGATTGGTTTGTTGGTTTTATGGTTAATTAACGACGGTGATGTACTACTACTCAGTTCTGTGACCGTCGACGGTGTGCCGGAATTTTGTCCCGCAGTTATTTTAAATGCCTGTAGATCTAAAAAAAACACGTGCCCGTCACAATTAGGCAGAAAAAAACGCCATCGCCTGAGCTGGGATCGAACCCGCAACATTCAGCCCATTTTAACTGTGCCAGCTGTGTCAATTTAGTCGATTGAAAAAACCCAGTGACCTCATTTGGATCCTTTGCTGAGGCCAAGGCAATTGAATGTGATGTATTCACAACGCAGACCAATTATTTTGCCAATAAAAATGTATTAATGCAACCAACACGATTTCATTAAATGATGATGTTCATTTTTTCTGAAACGATTCGGTCATTCAAAATTATTAGTTCCATATGACAGAGCGTGTTTCATACTTCTTCCTGATTTCATTATTAATCCTTATGTAATAATTTCCTTTTCTTATGTTGTGTTAGTAACTGTAAATTAAGACTACTGCATGGCCGAGTATAATGTGGTAAAATATCTAGCTCCACTTCGTCAGTGTTAAAATATCATGTGCAGTACGTTTTGGTTACAACCCTCAGTTCTTAATGAAGACTTAGTAGTCTGTATTATTTGAGTGGCGCTCTTAGTGGTCACTAGAGGCTTTCGCCATAGTGCGGTGGCAGAGAAGTAAAAACTGCCTAGAGGCAAGAGAGAAAAATATTCAAATTCATACATATGTTAATAAAGATCTACCTACTGAAGGCTTAGAAATAGCGGTATCTTCTAGACAACAATGAGATTATGTCTTGAAATCATGTCTTGACTGTAACATAATGCAATTTTTGAAAATATTATAAAACTCGTCCATGTCATGAAAGTATCCTTGAGTTATTTGAAAATGTCTTTGTTGTGGATAATCTTTCCGAAGATTCGATACCGATCAAATTATTAAAAATAAATTTGTCTAGCTAAAACTGAAATTGACAAATTTTATCAAACTTTCTGAGAAAAAAATTCTTATGTGAAATTCGCAAAACTTCTTCGCCCAAATAAAAGTTAGCCTCTTAGTATAATACGCTATAATATGTTATGTATGAAATTCTCTTTACATAAGTTTGTTGTAAAAATGAAGAGAATGTCGTCACATCGCTTTAACGAAGGATACATTACCCAAATAAAATCTGATTAATGTACTCTCGTAACTTTCTTTACTTTAAGCATGGCCAATACATTTTTCTCACTTCACATTCTGATATAGAACAAGAGGCCATATTGCAAAGAGCACATATTGAGTGTGGGTGGCTTATAACTACCCTTCAGAAAAAATTGCGAAAAAATGTTTTAAATAAAAGTTTTAGCTCTTAGCATAAGCAACCCATGTGCAAAATTTTAAGAAAGTCTTTAGGGCCGTTTTCGAGAAAATCGCGAAAAACAAAAATTTCTTCATCTAAAGCTCTCTTTAAAAATAAGCGAAACTTGTCGTCAACCGTCGTGTCACATATTCAGAAGGTACCTGATCCAAATACAAAATTTTGTTTTCATACGTCTTTCCGTTCTGGAGCTAGGTTGTTCACAGATATCCATGAATCCACACAGACACACTGACACACACACAGACATGTTTCCGATCATAGTATTTTTGGATTCAGGGGACCTCAAAACATGTATTTATGTTAAAAACTCAGCTTCGAACTTGGGGGTCGAAGACAATACTTCCTCTGCCTATAGTAGACCTACGGGCAGAGGAAGTAAAAATAGTGTAGTTGGACTAATATATGTCGTCCTGAAGACATTCGAAAAGACTCTCGTACGCTTGTGAATATTTCACAGTAATTAGTGATCATTTCCTTTAAAGTGAATTATTACGGTATTTAATAATTATTCCAAAAATGTCAAAGAAAGGAAATCCAAACTCTTACTATTTTATTATCTCTCTTTGTCCTGATTGGCTAACTGACTGACTGACTGACTGACTGACAGAATATCAACGTACAGCCTAAACTATAATAGGTAGAGATTTTAAGTTTTGACAGTACCTTCGTCATATAATGTAAATGCTCACTAAGAAAGGATTTTGGAAAAAATTGATTTTAATGCCAAAAATCAAATGTTTTTTAGAATACTTAATCCCTTTTTACACAGAATTATCAAATCCAAATCTGGGCCTTTTAAGCTAGTTTTATATAAATAATTAACTGACCATTTTAAAATTCTCAACTAAATTCATTTAATTAGAATATATTAAATAGGAAAAATATTTTGTAATCACTGTGATATATTATTCTTGATTTGTCTTTACCATCCCTAGGCAGATGTTCAACTGTAGGAGACTGTTTACTCTGATGCAGCATCTGAAACTTTGTGCGTTCAGGCGAGAGGAATTCGAAACATTTATCCCAACAATTCCACCTGAGGCAACAAGAGACTGTACTATACATAAATTCCATGCAATTCGCATACGATAGAAACCACTGGTGCGTGAATGGTACGAAAGTATCCAGAAATCATGCGAATAAACCATTCACACGACGGAGAGCTTTGCAGATTTCTCTTTATTAATAGAAAACTTTAATTTAACTAATGCTAATACTTTATCATAAACTTGTATTTAAATCTGTAAATTTTACTCCTGCATTAGCCTTCTATACATTATAAACATCTATTGACCAATAATTGAGATTATTTCGGATATTAACAGTAACCATGGCATTCTGTAATACTGAATGTTAAGCTATGTACTCGAGAGCCAATGAAAATACTTGGGGGCTTCAAACATCGCAAAATATTATACGGATTATTATAAGGTTTTTACAAATAAAATCCACGGCAACTGTAAACATAAACAAAAGTAAACCCATGCAATATATGAACATTTTGTGGTCACTAAAATAAATCCATCTCGCTAAAACTGAAACTCACATATTTTCTCAAACTTTCTGAAAAATAAATGTATTATTCCTAATAGATGCTAAAAATATGTATACAGTGAAATATCCGTACAAGAATACCGGTAAAACGACAATACTCTGTCTAACATTAAAATATTATAGTCGCAGCATTTATTCATTTTAAACCATCTAAAATTCCCCTCGAATTTACGACACTCTTAATAACGATAAACCTCTCCATTATTACAATCAGAATCCATGTAATATACTTTTTCCAGGTACAACCATGAAATAAGTCGCGAAAGTGTAAATCGGAATAAACAGGCGGAAGAAGAAGGCAAAGAAGAGAAGAACAAAGTGTGAATATATGAACTTCCATTACATTAGAAACCACTTCCTTCTGCAAAGCTCTACAGAAGTTCCTGTCAATTGTCCCGTGAGTTCCGAAAGGTCATTTAGTGACCCTGACGCAATAAGGTCTTCGTGTATGTGTGTGTATTTTTCCATGAAAAAAAAGTGAAGCAGACTGTCAATTCAGATTTCATAAAGAGATCCAAACATAAAATGTATTCCATTTGTTCATGCCTTCCTTGACTGATGTTGTAATGTAAAATGTGTTCGCTCAAAATGAGCATAAAGTGAATGGACATTGTGCCCAGTAGTGTAGTGTATTAATTTAAGGCTAGAGTAAAAAGTTGATGCTAAAATTATATTAGTTTTCTTTAAATAGATTTTTAAAACTTCGATTACGGGAGTGGTTCCCTATATATAACCAAATTAGAACATTTTTTTTGGTAAATTTTCGATATAACAAAATTTTTCTACCGATATATAACTAATCATTAATTCTAACGAAACTTTGATAACTTTGAAAGTAACGAGTCTTTCATTTACCCGAAATGGCATTTTTTACATGAAACTTTTTCAATGCTAAAATTAATAACAATCGTGATATTTCGAATTTTAATTTCTTTGTTCCTCAAGCTCTACACCACCATAATCTACTATTATACATATGAATTATAACATAAAACATTCCCCGGGAGTGTTTTAATTCACCAAAAATTAAATTCCTATTTTGTACAATTTTAATCGTTGTTCAACAATTTTTCAAAACTGCTCAAGGAACAAATGTGCAAAATCTTTAAGGTATTTGTACAGATTATACTGTGCTGTTTACGTGGTTATTGCTTCCATTTACCTATTTCCTTCTTATTTCCTTATACATTATAGTACCATTATAGTCAACTTTATTTTAGGAAACCCTTTCGTGTTAATTGAGCCATTCTATAATTAATTCCAATCCGAGTTCACTGAACTCATAACATTGCATCATAACTACTTCTTTCACACTTCTAATCAGTTTGCAGTGTCTCGTTTATGGAGTATAATCCTACAGTAAAATTTTACTTCTTCCAGACATAAAAAGATTCATGGCATGCAATCAGGAACAAATGCTTTTTAGAAAACTTTACCTTAACAATCGTTTCTGCTTCAAATGTTCCGTAATACTGTAATCGAGTATCATTGCTGTGTTTATTTTTATCATTCGGATATGTTATAAAAATAAACTTTGTTCTAGCATTGTCATTCGAAGTTATGCTACAGTTGTGCTGAAAATTGGTTTATTGGTGGAAGAGGTACTGCATCAGACGAAGTTATATAGGCTATACATATGAAAGTCAATGCAAAAGTTGCTATAAATTCTGTTCAGTATCCAAAAGGAGCTTAGACTCATATGTCCCACTCGTATAAATACGGTTCAATAAGAGCGGAACAGGTTTAGAACTACCTTATCGAACATCAGCAATTATTTTATATTTATACTTTTCTCCGCCATATTCATTATTTAGATCCAGTACATATCCAGTGAAGATAATTTGACTTTATATATGTATATGCAGTGACCGTCTGCGTGGTCTCGTGGTTAGCGTCGCAGACTAAGGATCCGCAGGCCCGGGTTTGATCCCCGGTACCTCCTCGGATTTTTCTGAGATAGGGAGGTGTGGAACAGGTTGCACTCAGCCTCGCGATACAAACTGAGGAGCTACTTGATTGAGAAGTAGCTGCTCCGGTCACGGAAACCATCCTTAACGGCCGTGGGTGTCGGAAACCTAACCACATGCCCCCAATTCTGTCATCTGTCTAAGACAGAAGACGCAGCGGTTGGATAGTAGGCCTAGTCCCTCAAGGGATGTAGCGCCACGTAGTGTAGTTTATGTATGTGTAGTCAACCGGATCGCAAGCGACTCCTGATAATATTCTCAGCATTTGTCTCCGGGGTGCACCAGTCTCCTACCTAACACTTAAACCTAAAGACGATCCAATCACCTAGTTCTGAACCCGAGAATTGAACCCGGACCGCCGGGGTGGAAGGCAGGTGGACTGCCGACTCACCCACGTCGACGGACAATATAATTTAATTTACATATTTGTAGGCATCTTCTTCACCACAGGTGCTGTGCGGGTAGCCGAACTGGACAGCAACAGGAGGATTCAGCATCATTTTAGGTAGGGCATAATATGTTAGGCGTTCCAGCGTGTTTTCAATCCTCATTGCAGCAGAAAGGCCAAAACTATATATGTCTAGAAGAATTATAGATCCACAGTTTAGATAACGAAGGATGCCGAAATGACATCAAATAGTAGGAAACTAAATGTGCTCGTTCTTGCCAGGGAAGCAAGAAATTGTTTGGTAAGAAAGCTGCGTCTTTGCGCTAATTAGAGAGACTAAGAAAATTTTGTAGTAATTAATTAGAAAACAGCTCTTAGTTTAATTCTTTTCAGTAATATTTCAACGATATGCAGGAATTTGTATATGGCAGTCACAATATTAATGAAAGGTTTTAAAACAAAAGGAAGACCTTATAGTTATTTGTATAATTAACAGAGGTCATTGTGTCTATACTTATTCTCCGAAGGCGACAGGATTTGCTGGAGTTCAGCTCAGCAATTTATAGATTTATTTCTTTGTTCGTAAGAAGAAGAAAAAAGATGATAAAATTTAACTAAAATATCTGGTCTTCTGCATAAAAACATCAAAGAACAATAGAGTTCTTAATTAATGACATTCATGGTAAAGGTATCTAGGAAGTTTGTTATCAAGAAATGCATACAAAATGAAAGGGAATCGTACTGCACAGAAAGCTCTATATTAAATTTGTGCCTTGTGGGTGGCTTTTGTGACGGCTATATTTTACAGCCATCTATAAGTGAAGATTGTGATAGCGAGATTGCGAATAGTGTAAATGTATTCAGTGCTAGTACTTTAGTTTGCGCGTTTTAAAACTGTTTCTGCAAATCAAGATAGCGAAAAGCGCCTTGGAACTTGTGAACGCCTGCGAGGTAGAATAATGAACGATGTAACGTATCTCATATCTATGAAGTGAATAAATAATAACTGAAACGTTTAGTCTTATAAGGGTCTAAGTGCCAAAATCATTATTATGTAGAACACAAGACATAGACCCACAGAAAGACGTGGCTGAGGTAGACCCAGCGCTATATCTTGGAATTTATTGCTATTAACGTGGCTTTTCCTGGACTTTGGACCCTTTTGAAATGTATTGACCTGGGTACATAGATCCATTTAAAATTATCAGGTGAAAATCATGATTTTGACACTTAAATATGAACTAGTATACCATAATCATTTCTAAGACTATAAGATTATAAGATTAAAAAGCAATACCTGTATCAATGCAATGAATTATTCTAAATTTTTACATACTGTTTTAATAATACTAATACTAATGTTAATGTTAAGTAATAACTAAACGTTAATGTTAAATAGTAATGTTAAATTTTAATACCAATGTTAAAGGTAAGACGTATCATACTTATGAACTAGATGAATTAGATGGAAAGCTAATAATATTAAAATATAAAAAAGAAGTAAAGACAACAGGTATGATTCAACAGATATGGAAAATTCAACTAGTAATATGATTATATTCCATGTCTGCAATACTAAATACTTCAAATGTTATTGGGTTTTATATAATGATGCACATGGCTTCAAATAAGGCAAAGACTGGGTAAGTTACATTACCGCCACTGGGTGCGAGAAATTCATCTTTCTACCATCATAGCATGAACAAGAAAACTGACTAAAAACATTACCGTCGAAAAAATCGCTTTAAGTATGCATTCTACTGAAATCGTGCAGCAATAACAATAATTGTAAAATACATAATTCAAACTATTTTCCTTTTTTATCGTTTGCAGACCTCTTAAGAGATGGAAAGAGGCGTTATCATCACCGACATAATGTGTGGAAATCAAGAGGCAAGCGCCTATAAAGAAGAAGAAGAAGAAGAAGAAGCATTCAAATGAATATTCTGCCTGCTTTTATTACTTCCTCTGCCCATACCCCAGGTACTATAGAAAGAGGAAGTATTGTGATCGACCCCGAGGTTTTAACATAAATAAACGTTTTGGGGTTCCCTGATTCCAAAAATAATATTTTCAGAAACATCTATGTGTGTGTATGTGTGTGTGTCTGTGAATAGCCTAAAACAAAACAAAAAAATTATTTGGTTTAGGCACCTTCTGAGGATGTTAAACGATTTTCTCGAAAACGACTCTTAACGATTTTGTTTAAATTTCGTACATTTTTTTTGTGCCCGCCCTTACCCCCGGAGTGCCAAGCAATTAAGCCTAAACCTCCGGTCAAACCAAATTTTGGTAACCATATGTGATATGTGTATACGCATTGTGCCCTTATGTACATCAGTAGGGGTTGTTGATGGTGTGACGTGTTTGGGCTGTGTACTTGTGTCTTTGTATTTTGGCGCAGGATAGACCTAAGTGCGGATAGGTCTTATGTGCAATATTTCCCGAGTGTGTTTTTTTAGTGACTTGTAGTTATGTATTCTAGAGATTTTTAGTGCGTGTACCTGTTTGAAGGGATTATTGACCAGTCCGGCATTCGCCTAAGAACGAGGGAAACCCCTCGAAAACCTTTGAGGTGCTCATATTAAGAGCTAAAACTTTTATTTGAAATTTTTTTTTCGAAAAAATTATCTGAATGATAGCTATAAACCACCCGCCCATATAAGCTTATATATATATATATATATATATATATGTTTGAAAATTAAAGTAACGTAATAAGTTAAGATTTGGGATCCTGCAGAACCAAAGGGAGCAGCAGCCCCCACAGCCCCCCCCCCACGGATTCGCCAATGTTTTAAGAATAAAATTCCTTGATTGCTTATGTTGCAGCACCGCCTGCTAGCAACGACTAGAAAACCCGCAATACACAGCCGGCAGAGAATGCTTCGAAGACAGTGGCGGATCCAGTATTTTTAAAGGGAGATGCTGTGTAAGATGAATCACCGGCACCAAAGTACTGGATGACAGACGTTTAATACGAAATAAAATAAATGCATCTATTATAAAAATTGGCATACATTTCTTTAAAAAAAAAACCTAGTGCTCATTTAGTACGTCAAGAATTTTTCGAATCAGACAATACACCCATGAACATTGGCATTAAATGGTCTACAACATTAAAAACCAAGTTATGTTCTGCGAAAAAAGCAGCTGTTTTATTTCAGCGTTCTGTGCATTGTTCTTATGGGCTCTTTACTGCCAGTTTTAATATTTTATTTGTGGAAAAAGAGTGAAATTTAAAAAGGTAAAATGATAATTTGTAGTATTTGTCGGACAAAATAGTTCACATTCTAACATTGCTGACACCTAGGCCAATCGATGGCAGACGACATAACCACCGAATAGTCTTGCTATTTGTTTTTCGATCAGCTCACTGCGGCCTGCCTGCTGATAAGTACCACTATCGCTCCTTGTAGTCCATGTTATTTATTGCTGACGGATCTTCTCTGCTCCTAAGTTTATTTACATAATGAACAGTTTTTGTAATAATGAATAAATTAAATTACGTCGCAAGTTCAAAGGAATTCATTGTGTCGTTCCTTAATCCTTATTAGCCGATATGTTTTAAAATGAAAGTAATGTAATAAGTTAACTTTTGGGATGCTGCAGAGCCACAGGGGAGCCGCAGCTACCAAAGCCCTTCCCCTGAATCCGCCAATGACTTCGTGTACTCTATTATGTAAGTTTTACATTTTATTTAAATTTCTTTTAGAGTTTATTTGCTGTTATTTTATCAGATTTAAGACAAACTCTTTAGGCTTTTTAATGCATTAGGCATTTAAGGGTTAACACCAAATCATCAGCAGTGGCTACATGTTCTAGTTTACGTAATCAGAAACCGTTATTACTAAATATTCTGAAGTTTATTCAAACACCTAAAATTCTACAATAATTACGTGTATTTTCAACGTAATAGGTAAAATAATGCCCCAAAAAGCAGGAGAATAAAGGTAATTATACTCATTTAGCGTAATAGCTGGTTGTATTCTAGGGATAAACAAACAACAAAAGATAATAATAACATACTTCAAGTACTACAAAAATACAAAGTGTGGAGTTACAAGAGGTCAACAACCACGAGGAATAAACATACATACAACCATAAGTGAATTAAGGTTGTAAGTACATTTGATCTCATATTACTGAATGTGTGATAGGATTCAACATATTCTGGTTTTACATTTTAAAGACTGACGCTATAAACATTACGGAATTGAGTACATACAAAAATGTTTAGACAATACTTCATTTAAGTGAAGTACAAACTGTATTTTTAAAATGTTTATAGTTGTTTTAAGAGTATTTTTTAAAGGTTATATATGGCAATTCCTGTAAACAGGATTCTATGCATAGGCCTAGACGAAATAATTTGCTGGTTAATCGTCAGCATAATCATAATATTGTAAATGTTATTGGAAATATTCCCTGGACATCCTAGGCTATAGTGAGGGCATAAGGGCGACAAACTTACACAAAATAAACTACTCCCTCATTGACAAAATGAAGTTTATTAATTAATTAAATCTTCATATCAAGGAATATTTATTATGAATTTTCTACTACTAAGAATTCGACTTAACACTGGTAAAAAAAATAAGTAACGTCATAACTTATGAAACAGTGTAGCCTCATACATAAAGGACAATGAAATATGGTATTTATCGTGCAAATTATTTGCATGTGTGTAACTAGTGTAATAATTTAAACTAACATACTGCATTAGATGTTTAACTAATTGTGTTACTCTATCTCCTACCAAGTAAATTGTATAAACTGCAAATCAATGCATTTTAAAACACGACACTTTAATACCTATAAATAAACTTTCTGTTCATTTTAACTTAGTTTAGTTTTGTTACTACTGACATTTTAATATCAGTTCTTGGTAATAAAGAAAGACTGTTTTTAAATTACTCTATGAGCATTTGTAGCGATCTATAGCAAGAACTGTTATCATTTTTTCATGAACAAAAACCTACATGCCTTCTTCTCCAAAGCTGCAAGAACATTTCTCGTATAATACTATGTTATATATAACGTGGGATATATAGCTGAAAGACTTGCATTGTGTCTATAGAGACCTGCATTCTGTATGCGCTATTGTGCTTCCAAAGGTTAGAAATCGCCCATAAAAGACATCCACAACCAAAAAGAGTAAAAGGAGAAGCAAAGAATTTATTAACGTCTCCGACTTTATAAAAATCTTTTCTTCCTCGTGCCGCCCTCAAACTTTTCGTTTAACATGTAACTTATTTTATTACTCTTGTTTCCTTTTTGAGATTTCCATTTATGACAAACATCGCTACGAACCATATGGCGTTGATGGAAGTTATAAAATAGAGGAAACACTCGGGTCATATGCCATGACCGTTGCCATAATTTTAGAGGCTTATCAATGAAAGCTTTCGTAATGCATACAAAGTAAGTTTACAGTTGGGCTTTCGATTAGGAGTGGTCAGAGAAAGAAACCTTATACGCTTTCCGAAGCAATTTCCTCATCACAAGTAGCCTTATGGTATTTTAGCTAACTTCGGTGTAATTCTAGAAGTGGTAAGCTTATGTGTGAGAGTTAAGGTGAGCGTAATAATTTAAATAAATCCAATATGAAATACATAACTTATTCTTCTATTTTAACCAATATAATATGCGTCGCATAATATGTGAAGATCGTGAGTTCCTATCCAGTGGCTGGATGATCCGACTTAAATTTTCCCCAGTCTCACAGGCGAATAAAGATTTGAATTCAGCAGTTTATCTTTGATTTGGGAATAGACATAATAATATACAGAGTGTTAATGAATAAAACCGAAATATTTTACCTGTGTATAGAGGGGACAAAGACAAACAACTTTTATTAGGAGATTTTTGCTCTATGGATTCAATTTTTCCTGTTACAGCATAAAATCTCCCAGGGCACGGCCGCCACTGGCTTCTAACATTATAAAAAATACAAAACAAAGGAACTTCGCTGTTAACACTGTAGTCAGTAGTTATGAATCAAAAAAGACGTATGCAGTGGCGACTAGTCATGTGATTAGACTGTAAATTTTGCAGATTATGGAAACACTAAATTATTATATAGCTGTTGACGAATGATTAAGAATCAGGTTTTTATCGATCACTAGGAAGGCATGAAATCAATTTAATGAACATTTTAACCCTATTCTGCGTAATTATTTATTTACGAGCACCAAATTATAATGAATTTAATACCCTGTAGCATACACACTTTACGCCATAGAGCAAAAATCTCCTAATAAAAGTTGCTTGTCTAAGTCCCCTCTATGTACAGGTAAAATAATTCGGTGTTATTTATTAACACCCTGTACAATGAAACAAAATAGAATACCCGACAACGGCGAGAGGATTGTAAATACCATTCAATCGATTCCAGTGAAAGCACAAAATTATTTTATTATGTCCTCTCAATGCAATCAGTTGAACTGTTTACAAATTTACAAGAAACGCAACATATTTTCTGTTTGCATAATATACGAAACCTTTCATAATTGAAAACCAATAGTAAGGGAAGTTTTTGGTTGTAATTTATTTGTAAGTATGAGTGTTGTGTAAACGCATCCTAAAGAGTGGATTTGCAATATTTGACATTGCAATTAACGTTATGGGACTTAAACCTTTCTGGGGAAATGGGAAATCGGATTTCCATCAGGCCTTTTCTCAAAGTGAACTAAAGCTGTTGTTCCCATTTCGTTTGTAAGTAAACTCATATGCATTAATACAGAGTAATACCCATAGCCCCCCCCAAAAAAAATTGTGATTTCGAGGGGCTAAATTGCCGTATGAGCTAATGAATTTCTGGTCCATTTTTCACAAGTTTTCACCACACTGAATACCCAAATTATTACTATCTTTAGACCTAATTTACACTTTTTTTTATTATTAAAACTGTTTCATGCTTTATCACACTTACTGTTTGTTTCTGATTTCGTGGTGACCACATGGAATGGGGTTGTTTAGTAATCCCGTATTTACAGTAGTATTGACACTTTTCACTTACTCTTTCAGACGAAATTAAGAATACGTAAACACCTTGTGAGGAGATCTGTCTTCAATTTTCCGTTTCTATTTATGTTAAAAGTTTCAGTTCTTGTTGATGTAGTATCAGCCGAGATGTTGCAACAGCGGTAAAGTGAAAAGTTCGTAGATGGGATAAGAGTTTTCACAACCCTGCGTAATGTAAATATGAAGTTGAAAAGCCGATTATACTTTCCTCTTTCTTCTTAATGAAGGTAACCCACTTTTACCCATCTTCAATTCTTTAAAATATCAGTAATGGAGAAATAGGGAAAAAGTAAAAAGTTAATGTTTGTTTCATAAAATTTTGATTGATAAAGCGAAACCCCTGTATTCTTACTGTAATTCAACTTTGTTGTAATTAATCATGAATTTTATTTATGTGCCTTATGACTAGAGCAGTTTATCTCATATTTATAAGAAAATAGCAGCAAAATAATTGGAATCTTTAATAAAATTTCAGAATGATAAATAATAAATGCACATTAGGCCTATCATAGCGTTCGTTGTTTTCTTTTCTCTCTGTCAGGATATATCTTGTAACTCCTAAAAAATGCATTCTATCCTAAAACACTCCATTACAAAAGTTAAAGAGCATAAAATTTCCTATTATTCGCACTATTTACACGTTTTCTAAAACCAAATATGTACCGAAATATGGCGCTTCAAAGTTTTGAAAAACTTTCAAAATATCGAAAAACTGCGAAAAATGCAGCGTTTTCCCTAGTAACTTTCGTCTTTAAACATTTATGTACGAATAACGTTCAATAACCTGCACAATAGAAATCCCGTCCTTAATAAGATGTTCATTTAAGAATAAAGTACACAATTATCGTTGTATAAAATGTATTTTATAAAAATGTATACTGCATGTGATGATATGTGGATATATTAACTAAGTAGAAAATGTGTAAATTATTACAAATTATCCATTAATATTGATTCATAAAAGCCTTGACCTCTTTGCTCCCGATGGCAAATCGGCATCATCTCTCAGTAATTCCTCCTGAGCAATGATCTTATCGATGATGTCCTCCTTTGCTTACATTTCAGCATTCAATCCTTACATTTTTATACGACGATAATTGTGTACTTTATTCTTAAATGAACATCTGAAAACACTGAAAAAAAACAATATTTCGGTGTTTTTCGGCTGCCCTGAAGTTCGCACAGGGTTCTCGAATTGGAAAAGTTGCATTCTACACCACAGAATACCCACATATAATATATTAAAAATTATTAACTTCGGACCTTTTTCCAGGCAGTACTTCGAAATCAGTACCTGGTGACTTGACTATAGCTATAAGGGAATTTATTATGTATGTAACGTCGTACAAGTTCAGGGGCAGCAACTACTTCACCATAAGAGCAATGCGGGTTGCATTAGGAATCTATAAGGGGATTTATCATCTATATAACGCCGTACAAGTTCAGGGGCAGCAACTACTTCACCAGAAAAGTAATGCGGGTTGAATTAGGAAGCTACGGCCATTAGCGATTAATTTCGCAACCGTAAGCGTCTACTTCTTTATCCAGTAACTCCTCAGTTGGAGTAACAAGGCTGAGTGCACCCCTTTACAGAAAAATTCGAGGAAGTACAGGGAATCAAACCCAGGCTTCAGTTGTGTAGTCAGCAGCATTAACCACTAGACCACGCAGATGGTAAGGGGATAGAAGAAGACATCAGATAGTTCAATAAGATAAAGATATAAAGTTATGCACAAAGTGGACGATAGAAAATAGAAAATATTAGAGATCAATAGGTTTGTAGTAAACAACCTACCCTTGGGGAGGACAGTATCATCATCACCAAAGTGTGGTGAATTTTAAATAGAAAAAGGACTGTTCTGAAAGCTTGTCTCGTTTGACGACACATTTTCCAATAACGATAGATCGCTCACGTTTAATTAAAACATAATAATTACGGCCGTACATCAGACTACGTCTACACAAAGCCCGGATATTAATCAACGATATAAACCACTGCAGAGACCGTCACATTTTATTGCCCTTATGAGAGGCCTGCAGAGGCCGGCTCGCACGTTCAGACACGCCCACTGAACATCAATAATGAATAATGCGATACAACCCGGAAGTGACGCCAATGCCGGACAAACAAGACGACATCTGCAACCCCTTACCCCTATACAGACCGGTCTTATTTTCAAATTACAGACCCGAGTAGTCTTACAAAGAGAACAAATTCCTGCAATATAAAAGCAATAAAAAGTAAGAGGAAATTGCTTTTTGCGATGTCTCGTATAAAAATCTGCGGAACATCAATCTTCCTCTTACAAGTAGAGTATGCATTCATAACGTCGTCCCTCATCATTCAGAGAAGACTGTATAACAAACTGGTCAGTATAAAGCACACGGTGACTAAGTAAAGTAAAGTAATGAATGTGATAAAAGCTATATAAAATCAGAATGTCAGATGATCTGTAGTGTATACTTCTAGAACTATACAAAATTTCGTTTTATGTTGTATACATTTTTGCTTTATAACACTAAACTACATTAAATATAGCAAATTGATAACAAAATTTACTACTGCCCACTTTCCATTAAAATTCAAAACTTGATTACAAACTTCAACCAACCATTAATTGAAGGAGCAGTAATTCTAAATTGTAATGAAATATACTGATGAAAGTGAACATTATTTATTTTTAAATAATAATACAAATGATAGTTTGAAATTTAATAGTCCTACTCGTACAAAATGAGGAAATGAATGCGAATTTCCAAAAATTGTATGAGTAACTTATATCATGGTGCTGCGACTCCCCAAGTTGTATTAAAGAATTGTCAAAAATTTTCGAAATCCTTTTCAATTTACTTTCTGTCTTAGCAGAAATTAACAATTAGAAATTAGAAAACATTTGTGTTAGATTTTGAAATCATAGGACTTACCTACTTACCTTAAATGTTACAGTAGAAACAGAATATGAGCTGAAAAAGTAACTTTAATCTATATGAAAATAATATAATATATGCAGTAATTAGCATCGTTCAGTATATGTCGTAATAGTCATCTCTCCCTCTCTCTCTCTCTCTCTCTCTCTCTCTCTCTCTCTCTCTCTCTTCACCTTAGTTTCACCTCTCCCTGTAAGCGACCCAAGCCGCCCGAGCCTTACAGGGCCGCGACCTGTCGGGAGAGGGATTATCTTTGGATCACATCCATACTTTTTGGACCAGACAAGGACATGGAGGGCCTCCCCGGATGAGTGATCAGCCCAATGGCCCCTCCGAGACAACACGAACATATAGGACGAGACACGCCATTCACACACACACACACTCCAAACAAGGCGAGGCTGGGATGAAGATGATAATGACGGCCAGATGATATCCGGGGACCACAAGGGCCTAGAGTTACCCGACATTTGTCTCACAGGTGAGGAAAAACCCCGGAAAAAACCCCACTTAAATAACTTGTCCCGACTAGGATTTGAACACGGGCCCGCTGCGTGAGAAGAGTAATAGTCATAGTACGGTTAATTTTAATATTCAAATTTTTCTTCATAAGAGAATTGAAAGGGTTTAGTCAAAAAAATAGTAAAAAATATAGATGCACTGTAAGACAAAAGTTACAAGAATTCTTGAATAGTGTTTCAACTATTTTCTCTAACATAAGTTTTATAACACAGTCTATAAAATACGTATACAGGCAGTTTATTATAAAATTTTATTTCCAATGTAATATAAGTGTCTAAAATCTGTTGTAATCTGTATTTGGGAATGACCAAGTGTTTGTCAACTCTTGTATTGTAATTATGAATTTGATCACAGTTAACGTCAAAAGAACTCTTTCGCATACACACAAGAACATTAAAATAATAGCATACTTAATGAAGGCAGTGTTAATGCATTATGTTAATTGAAAATAGGCTGGAAATGTTATCTTTGCCAAATTCTATTATAATACACATTGTCTCCTTTTCAAGAGTAACAAATATGTATATTTCAAAATAAAACTAATAAAGTAGTAAAATCATAAACCATCATAAGCTGATCAATATGGATAGTGCCGTGATAAGTTTGTGATCCATTTTCTAGAGATAGAGCTGTGCTATAACTGAACAGACAACTAGCAGTAGTTAATCTTCGTTCGATAGTGAATTCATGCTGAGCTTGCTGACGTTGATTTACGGTGTGCTAAAAGATCCCCTTGGAAAGCAATAAAATCCTATCCGACATCCAACTTCCGACAAACTTCTCGCATATTAAACCCATATCCCTAGTTTAGACATTGCGAATTATAAGGCTGATAAGAGCCTAACAGCTTCTTATCTCTTCAGGCTAGCTAAACAGCATTGGATGCAATTCAAAGAGATGCTAATTTGAAGCATCCTCACGAAATTATACAGCGTGAAAATGGGTACCGGTATGTTAAGAGTCTTATTTAAAACTGGTACCGGTAATGGTCTTAAATAAAAAGCGTTAAAAATCCGAATACGCTTTTCCATTTCTAGAACGGGTTTTCGAAAAATCAAGCATGTCTGGAAGATATGTTTTGTTTAAAAACGTGAGGGACATTTAGCAAGAGTAATGCAGTGTGAAGACATTTTACTGAGGTAATACAATAATAGCAGAATAGTTATACTTTTCGGTAGTTAAAGAAATGATGATGGCCAAATTAGAATGTGATAACCATTTTGAGGGTTGCCGGTATTATCTCGTGAATATTTTACTGAATATTCCACTTTTGTCACATCGATGGTACCTATTTGTAAAAAGCATTCCGAATGTTCATTGTTTTCCATAATCGTGGATGTCGATTGGTGTCTGCAGAGTTTTGAAATTTCCCACATATTTAGCAAAAATTTCCTTTAAATAGCACCAAGTTATTAAATATATAAAAAATAACATTGAACGTTCTATTAAAACATCACACATTTCAGCTATTAATTTAATTATTCAGAAAACCCATTTTTCTTTCTTCCTAATAGCCCACAATTGCCTTACAAACTTGTCTCCACATGTTCCCTGAAAATCCCACAAGTTGAAAGAGAAGTCAACACAAAATTACTGACGAAACACATAAATATAACTTCCAAGTTCATTTCATATTGTAGCTACAAGTAATACTTGACGATTATCAAATAAAATGTAAAGTACGTAATATCCCTAGAGCTGGCTCGCTCACGTCTTTTTCACTTTAAATAAGTGAAGATTAGAAATACATTAATGAAGCCACAGAATATTGTTTCTGATGCACATTACATGATATCCTATGAGAAAAATCCCTCAGAAACCGGGATTCGAACACGTGACCTTCACTTTTTCGTGCCGGTGCTCTACCAGCCGAGCTAGCCATTTTGGTTCATGACGCCTGGTGGAATTTCTCTCCTAGGATTCAACAAAATCACTAAATAAGTGAGCCTTACGATACTATAATACACTATGACGGAATGTATTTCAGTGAGGCCAATAATTAAGGTTAAGGGAAAATATTCCATCTGGCGTCATGAATAGAATTCTGGTTAGCCCAGTTGGTAGAGCTGCTTGGAAAGGTGAAGGTCACTGGTATGTATCCCGGTGTCAGAGGAATAAATACTATCAGTGAAGACTAACTTCGTAATATCGGGGATCAAAGTTATTTTCATGCTTAGAACAGAGAAAGTCATGCGAGTGTAACGCAACGGAGTTTTTGACGGAAAATTGCTTCTTATTTTTAGAACCATGACCTGTTAAGTTAGACGATTCGTCTCAAAACTCTACCAACTTATACGGCTTGCATTAAAACCTTGAATTTATAATACTGTACCTAAATTAAGAAAAAGAGAGTGGAGGGAGTAGCCTATGTTCAGGCCTACTTGGTGCAGAGTATAACTTAGATATAGCCTACAGAGAAACGACCTTCAAAGAATCTATTTTTTGTACTTCGGGAACTACAAACACGTTTAAACCGTTAGATCCTGAATATAAAAAAAAATCATGTTTTATACAATCTTTTATAGATATATGTTACATGTTAAAAAGTAATAAAAATAGTAGTATGAAGAACAGCTATAAATACAAAATTAAGTATTACAGACCGTTACTTGCGATATTTAATACAAGTTCAGTTTGGATAAATATTCGAATTTCAAGATGTCTCATTGCATACAATGGACACGTGGAAGAAATTCCGCTATTATATCGACAATTCTATATAAATTATTAATGACCCTCGACAGAGTAGGTTATAACTTTTCTTCCTCCTTTGGAGCCGGTAGCAAAGCTCCTCAACTTCAGCGTCAGTTACGCGTGCCACAAAATGAATAAATAACATGCAGACCAGACTAGGCAAACTTATACCAGATCACTCCTATAACGGATGTTTAACAAATTACTGTGTTGTTTCTACTGGGTGTAAAGAATTCAAGATTTATGATACATTGAATGTAACACTATACACATGTACACTTGTAAATTTTATTAAATTAAGATTCGACATTTTATAAGGGCGAGTTCTAAAAATACCTCACAAGCTGCTAATATAATATGTCTGTTTTCAAGAAATATAAACAATTTTTTTCTCATCCCAGAATTGAACAGTATTGATGAATATTTAATCCTTTCATTTTACTGATATAAGTTAAAAATCAATAAGAAAAATTTCCATGCAATAGATTTTTTCATAAATAACAATCTTAACACATAAGTAAAAACCTCACGTTTTTCATAAGGTATTATGCTACTGTTCTCTGCTTTTATACAACTCTTAAGGAGATGCATTTACATGTCAGCAGCAGTAAAAACATTAAAACATAAAAGAAATATGTACTGATTTTTCATAGTGACTGGTAACAAATACACTAGGTAATAAAATCAGGTAAACTGATGTAAAAAGGTGCCAGTATGTTTTTGTTTAATCAGTTATGACTGCAATTATGATATGCAGAATATTTTTTTTTAAATTGATTTCCAAGTTAAGCTCCAGATTTATTCATTAAGCAGGGCTTACGGAAGAAGAAAGATCTATCATCTCGGCCACCTGGGTCATTTTAACGGTCTAGTTGGATAAGCGCATGTAAAACAATCGTGTTTTTTGTCATAGCTACCTGTATTTTAATTTCCAAGGCCTTATAAGATAACAGTAAAACAATAGGCTATGTTGTCAAGATAACTGATTTTCATTTTTTTTTATAAATTCTTTCGAATACGTATATTGCCATAAAATAGGCACTAAATTGAGCATTACTCCGAAACAGATCAACCGATTTTATCCATTATGAATAGACGTCTTCCCACGGACATTGTAAATGTGTATACCAAGTTTCATAAAAATCCGGTAAAGCGTATTTGAGTTACCGCGTCTTTAAAATATACACTAAATAGGGTTTTACTCCGGTACCGGTCAACAGATTAGGTTCAAATTCAATAGGGCACTTCTCATGGACGTCATAAATGGGTATACCAAGTTTCATGGAAATCCGCTACAGCGTATTTGAGTGATGGCGCCTTTCTATTAGAAAGGCGCCATAATCTATTAAAATAGGCACTAAATTGGGCATTACTCCGGTAACGGTGAACCGATTTGGTTCAATATCAATAGGGTTCTTCCCATGGACATTATAAATGTGTTTTCCAAGTTTCATGAAAATCCGAAAAAGCGTATTTGAGTTATGGTGCGTACAGACACACGGACAGACGGACAGACAGACAGACGGACAGACATTTTTTCGTCCACCACACAATCTCATAAAGTACCATACTGGCACTTAATAACCAGGGCCCGGATTCTAATGACATGTCATCTTTTTATTGATGCTGCATAGACATTGCCAACTTGTGGATAAATCCTAATCATGGCCTCTAGATTATAAAAATGCATTTTTATTAGGTCATTTTTTGTCATTTTTTGCAATTTTATATTTTTAGGGCATTTATTGCAATTTTAGGTCATTATTTAGTCATTTTCATGTATTTACATTGAGTGTATTAACTTTTTTTTTCGCCGCTAGCGGTGCTGTTTTTGAAGTGTTGTTTGTTTAATGCAAGAAGGGAAAATTCGGCACCAGAGTCTGCCACCTGCTTGGATTTGAGAGTGCAAACTACTGTTTACCCTCAATAAACAACAATATAATCCGGCAGACCACAAAAGGATGTGCCGAATTTTGACTCACCAGTGCCTCAGTGCCAGTATAAATTTCCGTGAGAAAAGAACATTCACAACATTACAGTTTTTACAATTATGTACAAGCTAGTCTATAACTTTGTGTGTACAATAATAATTTTTTATAAATAAAATATCAGTTTTCATGTCATTTTTTATAATTATTAAGTAATTTTCTTTCAAATTCAGGGTCATTTTATAGGTCTTTTTCAAACAATTTTAGGTCATCAGAATCCGGGCCCTGGTGATAACATACTTTTAAAACATTCACTCCATAATCCATACTCTGAACAAATATGAAATAAAACTAAATATAATTAAATATTTCTTCCTTTTTAACGTTTCAAGTTTTCAAGCTTTAAAGCTTTGTACTTTTGGATCCTTGTTAAGACGGAAATGTGTACCAATCCATTGCATAAGCATTTATCAGCTATGAGGGAAAGCTTTTGGTGACATGTGACATTTAATCATGAACACTATCTTTTTATTTTTGTTGTAGGCTTTGTAGAAATAGAAAGCAATCTTCCCTCTTGTTTCTTCTATATGGAATACATCCTAATCTGGACTAATTTTGTGGAATAATAAACTAATTATCAAGCAGTAACTTGTCAGATGATATTAGGATACTTAAATGAGCATAAACATACTTTTATCAAAGTAAAGTAAAAGAAAAGAAAATATATTTTATACACGGAACATTATTTTGGTTATTTGGTTACTTTTGGTTATTTTGGTTAGTGCTTTCAAATTAATTAACCTCATTACTCAGTAGTGTAAAGTGAATCCTCATCTGTACTATAAATAAAACCAAATAACACCAAATATAGTAAGTTTACGCGTAAAATGCTGTGAGTGAAACTGCAGAAGAACTCTTTATCATTTGAATTACTTTATCTTAATAGGAATAGTACAAAAGTAGTATTCGGAGAATGGAAGGTTTCCTTTTCATATACTTTAAACGGATCTAATTTGAAGTTGAATGAAGTTAATTTCTCTTTACGAAGAACTTTTAGTTACAGAAGATGACTTTCATGAGAATCTCTGTGGATTCGTCTTTCCAAGAAGACATTTATCTTATTTTGACGTAAACCTAAAAGTGAGACATATTCTACATATTCAAGCAATATTTCAGAAGGGATTATGTGAGATCAGAACAGTAAAGAGAATCATGAGAAGATCAAGTCAAGAAATGCGGAAATCAGAAACAGGATGGAAGTCTAGAAGTATGGAGGAAAGAAGATTAACTCGGTCTGGACGCATGAAAAGAATGTGCAGTGGAAGAAGATTGGTTGAAGAATTTATGAATTGGAAGGTAGTTGGGAGCTGGGAGATGGAGCGGATGAAACATTAACAAGGGGTGTCAGGCGGAACTACATTGCATGGCGGAAGAATGGTGCAATTTCATTACAAACTTACATCTCCATATGTAGGTCGAGCAAATCCTCTCTAAACTACTGAATAAAGAATGAATAGAAATGTATGAGTTGGTCAAGTAAAGAAATTAGAGGGAAAATGCTAAGATAAAATAAATTCAGCATTACAAATCATGACTAACAATAAATTGTAATCTTTAACTACATGTGAATAACAATTTAGTTTAATGTAGCACAAAGTTAATCTTTTTAAAAATAACTAATTAAAATTGACTACATTAAGTGTGATTATTACCTCGTGCAAGATTGCATGCTTCTCAATGTGAGAAAACATTTTCCAACTCATGTCTCCATTTATTTAACAAAGTCTGCTGTTTTAGAGAATTTATCAGTTTTATAACGTACATTCACGATCAACTATAGTTAATTGCTTATTTAATGTTTGAATTTATATTTATATATTACATTTATATATATATTATATAAATATATATTTATATATAATTATTCAGATTAGTTTGTAAACTACAACCCTACCATCCTCTGTGGCGAAATAGGCTTTCCATCCCTGGAGATTAAATAGTAATAATAATACCTCGTGCAAGAGAAATCCTTCTAATAGTAAACATATTCAAATCCGATATAACTTAAATAAATGTTACTATTAATAATTATATCCGACGGTTAGCTTGCATGTGTTTGTGTGTGTGTGTGTATGTGAGTAAATCTCAAAATATAGACCTTTTAGGTCACTGCGTTTTCTCGAACATTAACGTTAAATTTCTGTAATCTAGTATCAGAGCAAAATTTGGGGAATTCATAAAAATATTTATTTACTTTTTCTTGAAACTTTCTACAACAGTTGTATTGAAAATTCCCTTTCTGATGCACTCATACGTGGACGATTAAGCTGCGATGACGATTTTTCATCATTCAACATTTTCAGAAATTAAATTTCTTGTAATTGCATGCGGTATTAAGGTGGCTGTCGCGGAAGACAAAATAGAACAGTTTACAGCAGATATATTATATTTTACCTGTGTATAGAGGGGACATAGACAAGGAACCTAGTTTTGCTCTAATGCGTTCAATTTTTCCTGTTACAGCATAAAATCTCCCAAGGGTATGGCAGCCACTCACAACTAACATTTGAAACGATGCAAAACAAAGGAACTTCGCTGTTAACATGGGAGTTATGAATTATAGAAAAAAGTCATTATTCTGTAAATTTTGCAGATAATGTAAACACTAAATTATGACGTAGTTGTTGATGAATGATTAAGAATCAGGTTTTTATCGATCACTAAGGAGGCGGGAAGTCAAGTTAATAACAATTTTAACCCTATTTTGCTTCATTATTGACTTATGAGCACCAAATTGTAATGACTTTAATTCCCTGTAGCATACACATTTTACGCCATACAGCAAAAATCTCCTAATAAAAGTTGCTTATCTATGTCCCCTCTATACACAGGTAAAATAGTTCGGTGTTGTTCATTGACATCCTGTACATGTACTCCGTTAACTCACAGAAAACTGAAACTCATTGAAACTCATTGAAACTGGAAAGGAGTTCTTTATACTTTGTAGACTGTAAATACTTAAGATAGAGTATACTCTGAAAAGCTAAAAGTATTTTATATTCTAAAACTCTAACGCATGACTATGGTATATGATTAGAACTTAACAACAACGTTCAAGGCAGTATACTGTATTACAACACAAATTTTAATATCCTATTTGTAACATTTTAATCAATACTTAAGTAGTTCTGATTATTGTGATTTTTATTTATGACAAAGACATCTTCAAGATATTTCGGTGAATTGCATATAGACCTATTGCGTTGTATAGAGTTATGCATTTTTTTGTGCTTCCCCTTCTCCCCCGGAGCAACCTCGGCCAATGAGCCATAGCTCCAGTCACCTTTGCCGAAAGTTAAATGTCCCTATTTACTCTCTAGCTTCCGCCTTCTGCAGTCTGGGAAATATGGGTATATCATTTAAGACTCAGTTCGAGGTAACTGTACCCGTCTTTCCTTATGGGGTCTTATTTTTTTTCATTTTTGCAGTTTTTCTATTGTTAGTGTAGTGAAGTTAATTTCTAAATTTAGCGATTCCTTATAATAATAATAAAGTTTAATGTCGTAAACATCATGAATGATGTATGGACAGAGTCAATAACATTAAAAATTACATATACATATTTGCAGATGAATCTAAAAATTCATTTGTATTATAAAATGGATTTCTTGCTAACCATTGGTGCAAACGTCTTTTAAATCTTGAAATAGGCAGACCAGATGCATATGGGGGTAACCTATTGAATAACATTACAGCCATTGCAGGGAAATTACGTGTTGTTACTGTCAGTCTGGCGGCAGGTTCATCAAGACGATGGTTATGTCTTGTATTATAGTCATGGTAGTCAGATCTCAAATTATATTCATTTACGTTAGACTTAATTTTAACTAGGCTTTGGTACATATATATAAGTTAACTACTGTCAGGATTCTTTCTGATGTAAACAAAGGCTTGCAATGAGCATCGTATGATGAACCTATCATGATGCGGATGGCCTGCTTTTGCAACTTGAGAACTCTGTCCACACTGGAGGAGTTGCCCCATACAAGGATACCATAGTTTATTACACTATTATAAAAAGCATAATACGCATTTCTAAGGAATTCCTTAGGTACTAGATGTTTCAAATGTCTCAGCAAGTACAGTACCCTGGCCAAACGTGTGCAAAGAGAGTCAATATGGGCATTCCATTTCAGTTTCGAGTCAATCACAATACCTAACAGTTTCACATTAGGTTGGAAGTCGTCACAAGTCAGCTCTTGCAATGTAAACAAAATATGTTGGGTTTTCCCAGCGTTCAGGCTAAGCCCATTGGCTTTAAACCAACTTGTAACCTCACTAAATGAGTTATTCATTACAAGTCTTAGAACATTTACATCCCGGCAAGTGTTATATGAGGAAAATAAAGGGGGTATCTCCAATCCAGCATTCATCTATGAGTAAGGGAAAACCCCTGTTGAAACCCTCACTCAGATTGGTTGCCAGCAGCTATCTGATATTTAGCGAACAAGATAAATATTTTTATGACAGTGTACAAGTTTTGTACAATTTATCACATACAGCATCTCACATATCTCGCCCGATTATCGTATTATGTAAAAAATCGTTCATCTGTTGCTGTTTCCGTAACATAAATTTGTTGTGACGGGATTTCATTCTAAACAGGAATTTATTCATTTACGGTGCTACGTTTAAAGTAGACTGAGCTGATAAGATTGTTCGTTATGCGAATAATACTTCAGTGTATATATTTTATTCACAGATGTAGAAACACATAGGCAAATTATGTTCTCGTGAGTTACATCATGTGTGTGTTCTTGGCCTCATGGTATGAAAAATAACTAAAACTATTCAAAATAACTTATTACTTAATGATTGGTTAAGTACACACTCTGAAATTAAGACAACTACATCATGGTGCAAATAAAATAGCGTAATTTTTGCTCATCATGAAAGAATGCATCTAAAGTTTATATGCTTTTAATTTCAGAATATTTCTATCCTGTTTTCCTCCATTTATAAACGACATCCAGTATAATAATGATTAGTATAACGTACAAAACATTCTTGCATGGAATGAATGTTCATGAAAGAATTCATGCATGGCCTCCTTCGAAAGAGATATATACATTATATTCTAGTATTCACAATGAACACGTACACACAAATTTGCATGCAACATATAGTATGTAAAGAAATTAAAAATTCAAGAGCTTAATTGATCCATAAATAATGAGAGTTTTAGTAAAAGTCAATCTAAATGTTATCAGTCGCAACTTAAATCTACTCTTATACAATTCAACGGCCCTAAATAGCGTGCTTGCTCGCCCGCTTCGTGAGACATCGGGTATACTCGGCGATGTTCGTCTCTCGCAGTCTAAACTTTCATGACGACTACAAAATTAGGAAGGAAAACCGGTTCTTTATTATATAAGGCCTAAGTGAAATGAACACAATGAACAAATATTCTAATTTTATTTTTACTTACAATTTTCATAGCTCTGAACCACAAACATTTTTAATAATCTACCAGTGTAATTTTCTTAAAAATCCTCGAGTCAATGAATAATGGCGGGCGAACCCGGGGGCAAGAGCTGTAAAATATTGATGGTTTTATCTCTTGAAATATCGCTGATAATAATAATCCAAACAAACCATTCCTTCCCTTGAAACATTATATAATTTCTGAAAATTACACTGAATTGATAAAATAAAATTCACATCATATTCATGTCAATAAACAACTGAGAAACAATACGTATTATGTGTTCACAGGTTCTTTGGAACTGCGTAATCGATTCTGATATAGTTTTCCCAGGGGGCGCTTTCATGTCGTGGAATGTACTCTAAAGCAGGAATTTTAGCTATTTCATTAATTATTAATGGCTTAGTTTATGAATGATTCGCGTGGAAGTGTTAATAAATATAATGCTTTAATAATTATTATACTCTTAATTTTTAATTTTTAAAAGAATTATCGTGGCGAAGCCACGGGCACCTCCTAGTGTTTAACATTCTTACTGCTGTAGCGGTCATTGTGGCGGCAGAATGTATTTTTAAATCAAAGATGAAAATTTCAATAAAAAGCTGTGTTTTATATGTAATATTTGTAACACAAAGATGAAGATGTGCACTTTTTTAACATAAGCTACCTCGTATAATTTTCTACTTTATGTGGGTATATTTAAGAAAATATTCCTCGCAGTCACCGGTCACAGCACTTAAAAAGTTATGAATATTAAACGCTGCCTGAATGCACAAAATTTGTCTTTCGCTTAAAATGTCTTACATGACTCAAGAGTATTTAAGACATGTATTCACATTGGAGGGAAAAATCCGTATTTTGTTGCCTACAATTCCAAGATTTTTATCCCTCAACCTATATATAATACTAATTGAATGTTTTATCTACAGCTTAGTTTTCAGTTTTGGGTTCCCTAAAATATTTTTACGTAAAGAATATAAACTAATTTTAATATCAAATAATAGCAAAAAATGAGACAACCTTGAAATTTTTTTCATTGATTTGTTCCCTTTTATACATACATTGTATGTACGCTGAAACTATTCATTTTACAAAAAATTCGTTATGACATAAATTATAGGAAATTTTCTCTAGTTTAATTTATTACATAACTATTTTCACCGTAAAATGCATCGTAAAGGAGATATTGTGAAAAAACTGTTTTTGCGCGCCATTTTTCCAATATGGCGGCGCGAGCGGCAAAGATACGAGGTAGCAAAGTGAAAATTCGAAAAGAGTACGTCGAAATCTATAAAATCACCAATTTTCAAAACTCCCGGAAAACTTTCCAGGTAACCCCCTTTTTGAGCACCAAATGACTGGACTATTGAACTATGCATATTATTAGAAAGAATTGCATTTTTTTATTTTTTTACAAAATTGGAAAAAGAAATCACCAATAGCATTACATAAAACCTGCTTCAGAGTTATATTTTTTAGAGTAACAGGAAACCCATAGTCAAAACAGTCCCCCATTCATAAGCTTTCATTTGATGTAGGCCTACAAATGAACTTTCTAGCTCAACATTTAGTACAGGTTTTGTCCATTTGAAGTGTAGAGAATATATGAAAAAAAAAGAGTTGAGAGAAAAACAAGGATAAAGTTTCATTCAAACGGTAAAACGTGTGCACACAGTCACATTTCAACTTATTTTTTAATTACTTCCTGCTGGAATTTTCATACAAACTAGATGCCGTATTTAAGCAGACAAATGAAGCTTTCATATGCAATGAAAAACAAAAATAGATTTTTTTAATAAAAATGTCCTATTCAACGTTAATACATACCTTTAAAATACTATATTTTAAAGTACTTAATAAAGTAGAACCAATTTAGTTGTTCGTGCCAAATTTGCAACGTTTAACGGTGTTTTACGTTATTTTAATGTTTTGTGTAAGTTTCTGTGTTGCATAGCGCTAAACAATCTAAACGTTTAAAACAGTCGGTGCAAATTTATGCGGATTAAAATTAATCAAGGCTGCAAAAAAGTAACAAATCCACGCAAATAGAGGTGGCTTTATAAAACAAGTGAAGAGAGCATGAGTAGTTATGAATGGGGGGCTTTGTGGTTATTGCAGGGGTATGAAAGAGTTACGCCTGCAGACAGTGTATGTTGTATCAGATCGATAGCTGGCAGGTGTGTCCGCGTCATGACATCACTCTCCCAGCCTCAATTATCACAACTCTCTCAGCCTTGTAAGGTCATGGGATTAACCACTCCCCAACCTTCGATAAACAAAATACATTTACAAGAGCAATTCTTTACATAAATGTACAGGGTGTTAATTAATAGCACAGAAATATTTTATCTGTATATAGAGGGGACATAGAAAATAAACTTTTATTAGCAGATTTTTGCTCTATGAATTCAATTTTTCCAGTTACAGCATAAAATCTCCCAGGGCATGGCCACCACTGACTTCTAACATTTGAAAAAATGCAAAACAAAGGTACTTCGTTGTTAACACTGGATTATGAATAAAGAACTAATGAAGTGGCGTCCTGTCATGTGATTAGTCTGTTAATTTTGCAGATTATGAAAACTCTAAATTATGATATAGCTGTAGATGAATGATTAAGAATCAGGTTTTTATCTATCACTACGAAGGCATGAAGCCAATTTAATGAAAATTCGCTTCATTATTGACTTATGAGCACGAAATTGTAATGACTTTAATGCTGTGTAGCTTACACATTTTACGTCATAGAGCAAAAATCTCCTAATAAAAGTTGCTTGCCTATGCCCCCTCTATATACAGGTCAAATATTTCGGTGTTATTCACTAACACTCTGTATATAAATAGATGCAACGAATTGTCTAACCAATAGATGTTAAGCGAAATAAGTAGATTTAAATCATTATTGGGGTAGTCTTTTATAGAGAATAAAAACAAATAGAGGATTAGGATTAGGATTAGGTATCTTTACGTTGAGAAATACGAGAACAATACGGAGAAAGGAATGGGTCCCTTTTGCAGTTCAAAAGAAAATGCTTGAATGTAAAGCAGTGGTTAGTGGCAAACTTTTCAGTGAGGGGACGCTAAACATTTTAGTATAACTTATACTAATTTATTTAAAATTCACCTGTAAAAGTGCTATGAAAAGTTTCTAACTATAATTATGATATTTGATTTAAAATTATCTAATACTGTGATTATAAATACTTTTGAATAAGGTTTTTTTAAAATTTTATTTTATTACGTAACATAATTTTTTTTAGAAAAAATAGTCTATATTTAAGTTAACAAGTTTCTGAGAACACTGTCAGCGATATTTATAAGAATTAAGCGAAAATGTCTTCAT
The DNA here is from genome assembly GCA_964059195.1 of Ectobius pallidus. NCBI lineage: Eukaryota > Metazoa > Arthropoda > Insecta > Blattodea > Ectobiidae > Ectobius > Ectobius pallidus. The sequence goes on along the minus strand of CAXKWD010000004.1, from coordinate 49,047,427 downwards.
CCACGTCAATGTTGTCAGCAGGTTTGTCTTGTTTTGTATTGTTTATTATTTAAGTTTATTTCCGGATCTAGTATATATATTTTTTATTTAAAACCTATTTTTTATAATTCAAAATTATCAACTGTTTAAATATTTATTTAAATTTATAAAAAAAAAAAAAACAGTGGGAGAACGCCGATCCCCTCCACTACACTCCTGATGTGAAGCCACAAAACACAGGAGATAAATGTTTATAGATAAGAAATTATTAAAGCTGAATAGTAGCGAATCGTATAAAAAATGTACAATATAATAAAGGTAACAAGTTTTTAAAAAATAGGCAAAATGTTATTTATGGTAAGAAAGAAATGGACAGAAAAAATATATTAAACAAGATTTTTTTTATATTCGTAGTTGAGTTGCAATCGGTGTTATGTTCATGTTTTAAGTAATTTGTGTTGTTTGATGTTGTACCGGTATATGTTCTTTTCTCACAAAAGAGGATTTTGCAACATAGAGGACACCTAGGATAAGCAGGATTGTAACCGGTCTTTTAAAATAGTACTATCAATAAGAATAACCCATACCATTCCATGCCATACATAAATAGGCCTAAGTGTATATCAGATTTTTTCAGAAGAGTTGATCTAGAGGGGAAGAGGGCATTACCATTGAAGTATTTTGGGCTTTTGCTTCTTTAAGAAAGTTTGCCTTACTCAGTGGCAGAACAAGTTTTGTCAAAAGCCATGTGTTTTCTATGGCAAGTAAATCCTTGAAGAACTGATTACTTAAAAATGGAAGTTTGGGATGATAGTGTTATTTTATCCATCTCCCGTTCATGCTGTAAGGGTGGATCATTGTGGTACCCAGTACCTTTTCTAGCTCACATGCGTCATTATTGCCTATCAAACCCTCTAAGTTTTGATACCAATATTATTGCAGACATTTAATATAATCACATTTGCTAGTTGAATTTCACCATTTCAATTTTACCTGTGTCTTTACCTCATTTATTTACTGACTAACTCAATGGCAATAGACAATTCTTAAGCGAGCTGAAGGAATATTGTCTACTTTATGGAACCATTGCCGCGCTTACATGAGCCCGCCTTTCAACCCTATTCTGTGCTAACTCCATCCAACCACCCCCCGCAAATCCTACTTCCATTAAATCTATTCTAATATTATCTTAACACCTATGTCTAGGTATTCCAAGTGATCTTTTTCCTTCGGGGCTCCCAGTCAATATTTTTTAGATATGCCTTTCCTCCCCCTTGCGCGCAACATGCCCAGTCAATTTCATCCTCCGTGATTTAATTACCCTTATTATATTCGGTGAACAATACAGGTTATGAAGCTCGTCTTTATGCAGTTTTCTCCAGTCCCCATTTTCATCTCTATTAGAACCGAATATTTTCCTGAGCACCCTGTTTTCCAACACTCTAATATTTATTAATATTAACTTAGGATTTAATTCATACAACATTTACCACCGAAGAATGAAAATTATTGCAGTCGTCATCCTGTTTGAACCGCTTAAAAAGTATCTATCAAAAATTTTACAGAACAAAGGAAATGAATAACGAAGACAATTAATTTATCTCTTTTTAAATCGAGTGTACATTGAGGTATAATCAACCAAACGTTGTACCTTACAAAGCCTATAACATTACGAATCACCACATCAGGCAATGCCCGTCTTTCTTCAGTAGTCAAGGAGTTTTTAGTTGTATACAAGGGAGTGATTTTAATGTTTATAATAATTTACCTTAAGAAGCTGTATCATCTAGCTAATAGAAATCATATACCTTATTACTTATAAAACGAACATTATGTATTCGAACAAGAAAAATTGCTATATTCAATGAAATGGATGAGAATTCTAAGAAAAACTATAATTGCTGCTTCACTACAGTTTCGGATTTTGTACTAGGTGAAAATCCGACCCTATTACACTAACTTTCAGTTCTGAGTTTGTCAAAGTTTACATTGTCCTATCCTGTCTGTTACATAAAATACTCTATAGGCCTTCTTTTAAAAAACGGCGCATATGAGTGTTTAAAGTAGATATACCCGTTTGAAGGTATCCCAGACCGCAGCTCTCAATTTAAGTGAGGTCGTTAGATATTTCCTTTTAGCATCAGAACGTGGCATTGGATTCATAAGCTTTCCTCACGCGAACAGATCCATTCACTTGCAATCTCTTCCCCTCAATGCAATGCACTCTGTTCGTATCGCCATTAGTGGATAAAGATGTACAAGGTATCTCTCTAATCGCATGTCCGAAATACTTTTAACCGACGGAACGTAGGACATCTTACAGAACTTAGAAAGAACGTTTCAAAGTAGGGTGATCAAACGTCCCGTTTTAGGCGTGTCCCGGCCGTCGATACCTAAAAAAAAAAATAAGAAGAAAAAGAGCTACTGTTCCGTTTTATAAAAATCTATGAAGAATATCGTTAATAGAAGGTTATGTTATGTATGTAGAGCCGTTTAATATTTCATTGTTGGATGTCGATATGTGTTGTCTGGAAGTTTAAATGTTGCGTGTTTCTTTGAATAAAGTTAAAAAGCACTTTATTATTTCGTCCATGCCATGGCGTCCATTGTACAGTCCAACTGTATAGCAGCTGGTTCATTTACAGGTAACTAATGTTATTGTCTGAATTAAGTATTTTCAATATAAATTGCATAAGCGACCCGGACATGATTAATTATTGTGCTCAAAATGCGATGTTATGCAATCATTTGACCATGCATGGCAGTGATTGGCTTGCTGTGCAACTGTTCTGTAAAATAAAAAAGTCTAATAATTTTCGTGCATTATCTCATCAGACGTCTGAGATTTTAAAATGTATTAATCATTATGCTTATACTAACCCTAGGATTATTATATTATCTTGCTGAACAGATTATGGACCATAATATATTGCTTGAATGCACAAGCTAGCAGTAGAAAGGACTTTATTTGGGAATAACACGCTAAAATATAGTGGAAGTGGACATAATTACAAACCAAACTAGTGTAGAATTAGACAGAAGAATCCATTAGCTATTATGAATTGAAAAGAATAGTGTAAATAATTATATCGAATCATAATGTCTAATAATAACGCCTATATTTAGTAATTTCTATAAAAGCAATCTTTATAAGGAAGACTATAAAGTTTTGGCATAAATTCAAATTCAAATTCAAATTTATTGGTCTTTAGGCAACTGGAGTTGCATTAGACTAGTGTCAAATTACATATTATAAGGTGAGATAATACCTTAATACAATAATAAATACAATACAATAATACAATAAATACATATACATAAATAAATAAATACATAAATACAATAATACATATAAATTATATGAAGGTTGAAATACAATATATAAACAAAGATTCAAGTGGAATTACATGACATTTCAAATAAAATAAAATAAAGTAACATACCATAATGAAAACCTAGTCTACACAGTTCTTCTAAACTCCTAAGTATTGGAAAATTAATATAGTTAAATTACTATGTTCAAATATAATAATTAATCAAGTGTGAGTAGGATGAGATATTATAGTCTAATATTATCATCTAAACTGTAGTGGACAGCCTTAACAGTTAAAACAGTTAAAACTTAAAACTTGATAGTCTACGGAACTAGAAAAAGGATCAATTTCAACATCGTAAAATCGTAAATAAGATAAGTTATAACTCTCATAGTAACGTTAAAAATATACACCGATATTAGTGTATGAGTATACATCTACTTATATTAATAGTATATTGCAATATATTTATATAGGCTACTGTAGTGTTGTTAAAAAAACTTATTAACAACCACAAATAATGATCTTTCTACAGCAGCCATAGAAAAGGTTGTTTAATCTCTATCTAACTTAATAGATAGAAACTACTTTCTTAACGCATAGCGATTTTCTTTCATTTGTAAGCTGTTACTACAACTCACCACAGCATCCTTCTAGATTTACCCTATAGAATGTTCCTGTATCAGCTATTCCACTACGTCTGACATCCGACATTTTATATGGAGTCTTAAGTTGTTACTTTAAGTACCTTTATGGAAGTATTTGAGGTGATTACAGTAGACTTCAAAGTGAAGTTCGCTGTTGCAACTCTCAGGTGCCTTACTACGCTTTTATTACTTATAAATTTATGAAGATGGATTGGATACGTACTGCTACGTATTTTATGCGCCTATGTGCTTTGATGCAGTACTTGCTTCGTCTGTTTTATTTGTACATCTTAAATTACGTTTATGTTATTTTGAACCGTAAACATTGTTCAACAGAACTCTTTTCGTCTATAAAGTTTCTTTTAGGGGCTGAGCCTGTTAAGGGTAAAGAAAAAGGTGGAAGCACGTCATAGCGATTATTCAGGATATCACCAGATGTCACTGTCGTTCTCTTCCCTTTCGTACAAATAAATCATTATCAATTACCTTCATTTTATCCACTACAGATGCTATTTTTCCTACTACTACTATTAGCGGGTACCTATTATAATTTATAATTCAAAATAACATAAATAACTATTTCGGTAATAAAATGTTGTCCATAAACTATATACTGGCAATTTACATATTTTTGACAAAATGCAAACGTAAGCCAATATAATATTTAGTTTCGCCCAAAACATTACTTATGATCTTCATTTCTCCCCATTCATTCAAAGTCTGCAATTCCTTATCATATCGAAGGATTTTTCAATATTAGTTCGTTATTTGCCTTTTCTGTAACTTCAAGAGATATATAAATTTCTTTATGAATACATCACGATATAGTAGCATATTTTCAGCAAATGTTTCTGCTATGGTCAAGAGTTTTCCTATGTCATTTGTTTCAAATAAATTGTTGCCACTCAAAAAAGCCTCAATTCCTCTATACATGAAATTACCCAAAAGATTTTTGGTTACTATTCTAAGCAAAAGCTAACTGAAATTACTTCCCTTTCAAAATTTGCGATTCAAAATAACATAAAAGTCATACGATGTTCGACTCTTAGGTCGATGTTCGACTTATGGGTATTAGGAGCACCTGCAATGAAAGACAGTTTTCAGAAGTAATAAAATCAATCACCGAATCCCTTTCCTGCAAATATTTTCGATATGGTGTTATCACATCTTGAGAGGGATGATTATGGCTATGGGCCTACGGGATTAACAAATTCGTGACTTTTTCGTTTAGTATTTTTCTGTGTGTTCTGACAGACAAACCATATTCTATTTAGTCATTTTCAAATTCACATTAGGATAAGTAATATTAGAATTTAACGGATACATTTTCCTTCTTAAATTATGTTTGTATAAATTACATAAAGTAACACGGATTGTAACAATCAACCTCATCGCCAACTAAACCGAATTCGTTCTTCTTTGCTGTGGTAAATCTATTTTCCATTGTTTAAAATTACTCCAAGTGACCGTTTTCAGAAAATTACACTGTTATGTTTTAGGAATATTAGTTTATTTAATGGACTGTTATCGCTTGACAGATTTGTTTATTTATAGAGAAACTAACCATCTCATCTTCTTTATTCCTCTTCCAATCTTTGGACTGGAATGAAAAAAGTACCGTAACCATGAGCACATTTGGTTTATATAAAGGCTAGTTTACACGACGAAATTAGGTTTCGTAACTGTGTTTCGCAACTGTTTTTTACTTGAATGCGCAAGCGCGAGATGTACTGGCGACAATGAGTTACGACACTACGCAGTTTCGGCTGATTCCAACTTTTCACGAAACTATAATAGTAATTTTGAGAATATACGCTTATTTAGCTTGTTCGCATTTCGTAAAATGAAATGGGGAAGTGAGGAAATTGTGAAATGCCTGTATTCATACGTGTTTCAAACGTTTATAAGGGATTTTAACAACTTGAACTTCAGAAATAACATGAAATGTGCGGTTGCATTGGAAAGAAAATGTGTGTAATTAGTTTCACGAAATCACTTTCATGAAAGTGGTTACGAAACCTAGTGTCATCGTGTAAACTAGCCTTTAAAGATACGAGTATTATTAGTTACACCTCTTTTAAAGCAAAGCTTTTGGTATCTTAGCTACATAAAATAACAGATATAAGATTAAATCAAGAGACTTTGTTTTTCTGGAGCGGGAATTCGTGACCCATGTGGAATGCATTTTTGAAGATACGCGAGAAAATGTGCAGCGGAAATGAGGGAACAGTCGCGAGTCACGAACCTCTGTTTTCATTTCCTGAAACTGTGATTTATCGTTGCTAGCCGCGTGCGAGCTGTCGAGATCCAGGCACAACACAACAATTACAACAGTGGCATCGTAACAACATAATGAACACAAACCTAGCACAACACAGTAATAATTATTACTCAGCGAAAACATTCTCAACACGACTCCCGCTGACCTACGACAACAGAAGTAATTTAAGTTCAACAATGGGTTGTAAAGTTGTAAAACGAATTGAGTAGAAAATTACAGGAATAATTATGATGTCAGTTAAAGGTGCCTATTTCACTGTCTGACGTGTAAACGTCTTTAAAATAGGTCTCATGGGGTCTTAATAAAACCGCATGTAACGAAAATAGATGTACCGAAATCCGTGGGCTGGACCAAGGGTGGATCCAGAACTTATTGAAGGGAGGGACCGACATAAACGAAAGTTAGCAGTTACTGGGGGTGTTGGGAAATGGAATCTTCCCCCGTAAGTATAAACAAAATTAAGAGCAAAAAGATGAGTTTTTAGGTCCTTTATGGCATTTCCTCAAAATTACTCAGCAGATGTAAGATTTTTAGTTCTGTTGATACATTTTTTGGTTTTATATATCACATAATAATGAAAATTAATAATCAAATATCTAACTTTTTACCTTCAATTTAAAGCAAGTGGTGGTCTGAAATAGTTCACAAGGAATAAATTACTAATTTAAAAAAATTAAACATAAGGAACTCGAACAACTGCCTTCTCATGGGTTGTCTCGACTAGTCTATGCATTTGGCACAAAGCTGCTAAAATATAAATACTGTACTATTTATCTTGCATTTTATAACCCTCTTGTTAAAATAGGGCGAGTACATAAATGCTTTTGTTTTATTTCATTAAACAATTAAATTTTATTCAATTAAATTTTAATAGTATTTTATTAGGTATTTACTTTCGACGAATAAAAAAGTCGAAACGATGAAAAAGAAAACTTAAGGGGGGCCACGCCACTGGTCTGGACAAATTAATGTAGAAACCACAGTTTCAGTAAACTTATTGCATTCCTGATATTGAATGTAGTCAGATATTTGTAATAGTTATTTATGAAACGAGTGGGGAAAACTATATTATTCTTTTTTTCTAGCTCAATGATTAGGCATAATAAAATAAAATAATTTCTAGACCTTATACTGTATTTAAAATTTATGAAAGGAGATCAGTGCTAAACTATTTCAATTAGAAAAAAAATTTGGGCCTATTACTAAAAATAGATGGACATACATGACATTTTGAAGCACGAGTAAATATTCCAGGCGAAATGTGTACGAAAAAATATAGCTAAAAAAATTGCAAGGGCTAGAAATTGCATCAATCATCCCTTAACAATAATAGTAACAGCAGCAGTAAGCTGCTATTACTATATTACTATTATTACTATAAGCTTGGAAAAGAGCTGCGATATTTATCACAAAACAAATACGCTTCTTGTTTAAAGTCCAGGTGTTCCTTTTTGCTTGAAAATACTGGAGGCGGTGTTGCTACTTTCTCACAATCACTCAGGCCTGCACTTGGAAGCCGCAGAAACAACTCCACACCTGCTACGATCATATATTCTCCTGTTTCATTCCACTCTGTCGGAGGGATAAGAAATGGTAACTAATTTCATTTTCTAGTACTCCAACATTCGGAAACAAAGCAATTAATGTATTACTAAGACAATTATATTGCGAAGTTAATTTCGAAATACGCCAGTACGAGAGGCCATTTCATTAATTTAAGTGTCAGTATTACATTTGAACTTTCAGAAGTAGGCTTACGCTTATATGCCATGGTATATTGATAGACTGGGATGGAAAAGAAGAGCTTTGTTGCAAAATAATAGGCTGTGTTTCACGATATGAGTTCTACAACTTCCAAATCAACGAATATGTTACGTGCGTTTGTATAAGAGAATGACAGAATTTATCAAACCTTGAGAACACTTTAGGTAAAGCTTACTTAATGTTAAAGTGCTGTTAGTCCACTGTAAAATGCCGTAAGAGTAATAAAACACTTTATTTAAGTATACTAAATGAGAAATGCACTTTAATTTAGTGAAATCAAAAGAAGATATACAAATGCCGGTATGCATTTAGCTTAAGTAATATTTTATTTAGAAGTGAACAGGGTATTCATAACGAATAAGTAGGATTAACTTTTAATTCTTGAAAAATATTTACTTATCTAAAATATAAAAGTAAAGGTAAAGTGATCCCTACACAGGCCATGGAGGCCCAGAGGGTTCCAGGAGGTTGAGGCTCACAGATTTTGGACTTTCGGCACATGAAGATGATAAGGTTGTCAGCCTTACGCACCGGCCGCCTTTACCCCCAGAATTGCTCCTGGTACTCATTTCTGTTAGAGGCTGAGTCGACCCCAGGGCCATAGTGCCACCAGAAGCATTAGGCCAATTGAAAAATCTCAACGACCTCATCGGGAATCGAACCCGCGACCTTCCGGTTTGTAGCGCAGCGCCTCAACCACTACGCTACGGCGTACCCACTTTCTAAAATATAGAATGTTTTAAAAATGTTTTAAGCTTTGTTTATACAATTGAAACGTCAAATTAATTTGGCAAAGCAAACATAATTTTAAAAATAACTTGGGTAATAAGCTTAACCAATAATACATTTTCACGCTCACGCTCCGTTGCATAGCTGCATTACAAATCGACACATTGTATAGTGTTAAATTGTAATGTTGGTTGTTCTGTACCTACCTATATTAATAAAAATGAATTACCAAAATGTATGTTTCCGCATCACTTGAGAACGGCTCGACCGATTTGGCTGATTTTTTTTTTTTTCGTAATTGTCAGGACAAGGTTTGTATGAAAGAAATTTTTTGGAAAATCCACGAGAAATGTCGGAAATGTGAAATGAGGCACAGTTAGAGAGTTCTGCTCTCAATTGTTTACATAAAAAAGATTAAAAAATTGAAATGTGACAAAAGAAGTGTGACATATTCACAGTTTGAGAGTTCCGCTTTCACATGTTTTCATAACAAAACAAAAAAAAAGTGTGAGTCAACCAAGCCAGATCAAAAGTGTGTATGTATGTATATGGCTATGTATGTTCCCTATACCTACATTTATTGACCAATTTGCACGAAATTTTGCACACATACCCAGTTAAGCCCGGGAAGTAACGCGGTATAGGCTTCTTCTCCGACAGCCGTGTACTGCGTGTTATCTAGACAAAATCCGCAAGACGCTATTTATAATATTCAGTGCTATTGAGATGTAGGCATTCACTGTGTCCCCTGCAATGACGATATAGGGTACTTCTCCGACAGCCGTGTACTGCGTGTTATCTAAACACAATCCGCAAGGCGCTATTTACCATATTCAGTGCTGTTGAGACGTAAGTTGTATGTGAAATAATATAATTTCTTTCTGTATTTTATTGAAGCTAAATTCTGGAGTTAAAAATGGTTGAGTTAGTAGGCCTATTCAATTATTGCAATTTGACCTGAATTTAGTTTAGAGCGAAAATCCACAAGGGATAGCAGCCCCAATTATAAGGAAAACCCTGAGGGTTCAGCTTACTATTAAATCTACACGATACACACACACAAATATGTCCCAGGTTTTGGGGGAGGAAAGTATGAAAGTGATATTGAATATATATATATATATATATATATATATATATATATATTTAATTTCAGCTCCGAAACGGTTGTATGGTAACAAGAGAGTGAGAAATAAAATTTTCCATAAAGACAATACAATCTTATGTAATCGGAATTTATGTTTCTTCCTATTTCAACCCCTCCCAGGCATGGTGTGTAGAAGCAACGGAATGCAACATTCGACATCCTCTGTCAGCCAAAAAAAAAAAAACTACATCTACCGTTTTCTGCGGGAATAGTTTGAGTGTGATAAGTCGTTCTCCCGCAAGTTCTATGTAGGCCTACATATTATACAAGGCCCTAGAGTTTGAAAATCGAAAGTGCTTCATAAGTTAATTTCAAATTACAAATAAAAACCCGGGCAACGCCGGGCCTTTTAAGCTAGTACTGTATAATTTTTCAAATCACCAATTTTATTTCCAAACTTTAGTATTAACCGTATACAAATATTAATATAACACCTTTTTTTTATTTCGGGAGGGGCTCCTCCCTGGCTAAGTTCCTGGTACGAAAGAATCGAAAATTGTATAACTGAGCATGAATGGAATAATAATTGTTATTATACAACACACACCTACAACAGCTCGATCAGAAAACGAAAAATAATTGAGATACTAAAAGAGTTTGGACAAATTGGTACTATACCCACTATCGCAAAAAAAATGTTATATCTACTGCACAGAAAACGATCAACTCAATGATCAGGCTTATCCAAAATTTAAAAAAAATAAAAAATAAAAAATCTAAAAATTAAAAATTAAAAAAATCCAACAAATTTGAAAATTCAAAGATCCAAAATTTAAAAAATCCAAAATTAAAAAATCTGTAATTCCAAAATTAAAAATTTCAAAGTTCCAAAATTTAAAAGTCCAAAAATCCACAATTTAAAAAATAAACACTCCAAAATTAAAAAATACAAATATATTCAAAATTTAAAAGTTATAAAAATTTAAAATAAAAAAAAACTATAAAATCACAAATCTAGAATTTAAAAATAAAAAATCCAAAATCCAACATTTAAAAAATCCAAAATAAAAGATCGAAAATTAAAAATAGAAAATCCAAAAAATAACAAATTCGAAGATATAAAATATAAAAAATCCAAAGTTCCAAAATTATAAAAATCAAAAGATCAACAATTTTAAAAATCTAAAATCCATAATCAAAAAGTCCATAAACCTAATATTAAAAAGTCCAACAATCCAAAATTGAAAAAATACATAAATTAAAACAAGTTTCACTTCTGTCACGTGGCGTTCCACGTACACTTTTTTATTTTGGTTGAGGTTGTTCTTTATGCAGTCCTGTACAGTCATAGTATGGACTGCATACAACGTACTCTTGCGGTGATGGTATAGATTGCATACAACGAATTATAGCGGCGGTGTTGCTAAGTTGTAGCGTCGATCATTCCTGTTTCGGTTCCTCGGTGTTGTGTTATTATTCACAATTCGGTTTTCAAAGTTCTACTGATATATCGGTAAAATTCTCTAAGTGCTAAAATATTATTTTCCCAGCCCGTCCATAGGCCTATAATAAGAGAAAGTGTATGACTGTCTGTGCACGATCCCCATCCAAATCTAGGGAATTCAGGGATCTGAAATTTTGACATAGATGGACTGAAGGGTGGCCGAATGCACCTCGAAGCCGCATATTTAATTTTCACTTTCGTTCGCGAGCTATGAGTGAAAAACTGCCAAAAAACGATTTTTTTTTGTGCTATCGAAGCACCAGTTTTTGCTAATACATTTCAATTGTGAAACCAATTACATGTGGCCTTGCTTTATTGTCAGAACTTGGAAATACGAACAAAGCAATTCTTCAACATAACACATGGAATTGTCGATCGTTACGATTTTGTTAGCCAGCTGTGATGGATTCATTTGTTTATAACGTTATGGGACGCAGTTATCTGATTTTTTACATAGGTGGACGGAAAAGGGATAATAAATGTATATCTAAATAGGAAAACATTGAACGATTTGGACACAAATTACTATTAGGCCTACTACTGCAGGGTTTTTAAGGACAGGGAAATCGAATCTGAGGTCTTTCTAATTGCGGAATGCACTCCAAAGCCAAATTTTTAGATGTTTAATTATAATTATGAATCGTTTAGTTTATGAATGATTCGCGTGGAGGTGTTAATAAATGTAGTGTTTTAATTATTAAGTGCCAGAATGGTACTTAATGAGATTGTTTGGGGGACGGGAAAAATTTAACAAATATTCCTTCAAGTAAATGCTTATCAAACTAGACCACTAAACCGAGCGAGGTGGGCGAGATACTAACGTCATGGACTCGCATTCTGGAGGTCCTTAGTTCAAACCTCGCAGCCGGCCAATTCGGCTTTTTTTTCATGTTTATGTGAGTGTAGGATTGTCAAGATATTACAAATCTGTATAGTTTTGCTGACGCTTATTTACTTACTTAATGGCAATAGACAATTCATCAGCAAAGCTAAAGGAATATTATATATTTTATGGAACCCGGAGGTTCATTGCCGCGCTTACCTGAGCCCGCCATTCAACCCTGCTGGAAGATTTTAATCTGATTAAAAAAACTAGATCTTTGTTCTTCCGTAAGCCCTGCTTGATGAATCGATCTGGAGTTTAACTCGGAAATCGAATAAAAAAATTACTTATTTTCTGCATATGATAATTGCAATTATCACAGATTAAACAAAAGCATTTGGCACTTTGTTTTATCACTTTACTTGATTTCATTTTACTATTGATCTTTTTTTATATTTTGGAATGAATTTTCGCGGTCAAAGCCACGGGCACCTGCTAGTTACAGACAAGAATGCCATGTCAATGATTAAATCACAACGTTTGTGCACCCCTGATGAAGAACACAACTCTTAAGCTTCATAAACGCGTTCTGGGGTGTAGGCTACACGCTGTTTTAATGAATGTAGCTGGTGTAACATAATTCACGTACATGTAACTCCTCCAAACAGAAGCTAACTTTATTACATGTGAGGAGGTATTAAAAGTTGAGAAACTGGACTGACCGAACTGACTCCTTTTGTACGCTTCTCAACTTCTGCTAATTTATTACCGACCCGCAAAGGCAATCATTATTTTAGAATTTTATTATACCCTTCCCTCTAGTGTGAATACAACCAGTGTGTAGCATGAGCATTCGTATAAAGTACTGTGGTGGCTTTCATTACAAAGGGATGGCCTATATATACTGGGTTCGTTGTAATCTCCATGGAACACAGTTTTGTTGTTATTGGTAACTTGGAGAATTTCATGCCTCACCAATCATGCAGAATCAATGGATTTGTTTCAGCAAATGAATATGAATCTCAATGATTCTAAAATACACATAAAATGTATAGAGAATGTAGAGCTCCTATATAGGATAAACAGGCTGAACCGAGTACTCAAAAAATAGGAGTTACGATATCATGATGCAAATCATTAAAGAACTTAGTGTTCATATTGGAGCAATGATAAAATAACTTTAGGCCCATTTCATCAATCAGAAGACACTTATTACATAACTAGCTTAAAAGACCCGGCGTTGCCCGGGTTTTTTATTTTGTAATTGGAAATTATCTTATGAAGGACTTTCGATTTTTAAAGTATACGTCCTTATATAGGTATTTAAAATTTGAAATAGGAAGAACGATTTATCACATTCAAACTATTCCCTCAGAAAACGCTTGGTATAGCTTTTTATGGCTCATAGAGGATGTAGAATTTTCCATCCCATCGCTTGTACACAGCAAGCCTGGTAGGGGTTCAAATAGGAAGGAACATATATTCCGGTAACATAAAATTTTATTGTCTTTGCGGAATATTTTATTTCTCACTCTCAAGTTACCATAAAACCGTTTTGGGGAAAAAATTAAACGAAATGTAATATCACTTTCATACTTCTCTCTCCAAAAACCTGCGATATAATATATACACCTTACCATACCTCGTATTGTTTTCTCTATGTCCAGGGTAGAGAAAGTTATGTGACTGCATTACTTTCGTGGATTTCATTCTTTAATATTTATTTATAACATGGATTATATTGACAGTTCTCTAATTTGTCAATTCTTGTTTCATACAATGGTGTGCTCGTACTCGGCACCTCAGTCAGCGTCCAGCTGTGCCAACGGGAACATCTTTGCGCTGCCCCCTTTTTTATTATTCAAATTTGAAATGTGTGCTGCAATCCAAAATCCCGCCAGTTGTGAGGTGCGGTATGTGATTCGTTTTTTGTTGGCAATGTAATGAGTGTGTCAGGAAGTGGTGTATTCAGTTTAAAAATGGGCGAACAAACGTTCATGATGAAGAGAAGAGTGAACGTCCGAGCATTGTGACTGACGATCTGGTCGCCCAAGTTGACGAAAAGATTCGTGAAAACCGCCGTTTCACAATAACTGAGCTTTCTCTGTGTTTCCCACAAGTTTCACGGACTTTATTTTTTGAAATTGTTTCACAGAAGCTTCACGACGATGAGGAGCTCCAGGTACTCGTCACTGAGTGGCTGAGATCACAGGCGGCAGAATTCTATGACACAGGAATTTCAAAGCTTGTCCACCGCTTGATAAGTGCCTGAATTTGTATGGTGATTATGTTGAAAAGTAGTATTTTAGTCCCTCTTTCACATGTATATAATAAAATGTTTTTCTTGTACTTGGTTTTTTTTAAATTCCAAAACGTTCCTTACTTTCTGGATAACCCTCGTAGTTTAGGCTCTAAGTTGATTCCTGTCAGTCAGTCAGTCAGGACAAAGCCTTTTATATATATAAGAGATAACAAGATTGCTTATATTTCTTATATCTGTAAACTTATCAGATGGAATTTATTCTTCTGTTTTGAGTCAATAAAATGTCTTAATCCAAGGCCTCTGCATGCGTCCAATTTACGAGCTTAAATTAACCTCATTAACGTAGTTCTAACTCAGCCACTAGAGACGGTTAGCCCCCTTCGCCGAGTGGCTAGACAGCTTACCTTCCACCTCTGGGACCCGGGATTGAATCGTGATAAACAAATGGAATTAGAACAGGCTTTCTCGTGGTGCTCCTGTTACTGACGTCATGTATGATTTGTGTATTTTTCAGAGTTTCTGCAACAAAGCTATCTGATATTTCAGAACGAAGTATGGCTGGCGTTGGCGTTCAGTTCCAGTAACTCTTCACATTTAAAAATTTGAAGGGGAGGAAAAAAATTGAATCCTGGAAATCCCAGAGACCAAAGGACTTGTAAAGATTTTTAAATTGCTTATCACACCATACTACATCACACGTTAGGATGACACAAGTCATTTATCAATTTAGAGACATAAATTTGATTACAAATACATACACTCATGGGCCTTCCTGGTGCCGCCACTGAATCTATGTCATGCAGTGTACAATGGTGCACATGATTCCACAGGTCAGGGAATGCCGAACTACGGTCCGAAGGGCGAATCTGGCCCACAAGTTGCTACTGTTTGACCCGATTACAAACTTAAATAAATATAAATAAATAACAAATAGTGTACGTATTAGATTCATTTATTCACGAATATTGAACGTTGAAATAAAATTAACCACTTAGCATTTTAAACAAATGGTTCAGAACATACAACGGCAACTTTTTTACTATTGGTATTACTGTGATAATCTACAGGTCTCTAGTTACAGTTATCTAATTATCAGATCTGCAGCCAATTTAATTGGGCACTCGACGCACATTAATAACGGTGTTACAGTAATGCGCGTAATATTGGTTTAAGCAAATGGATTGAAGTACCAAAGAAGTACTTTTGAAGCACCAAAGAACCTGCAACACATAATACGGGGAAAGACGATATAGAATGTCATCCAATTGGGTTTTAAAACCCTTCGCCATTAGATACGTTATCAACTATATTGATTTTAAAAGCTAAACTAGAGCTGATCTAGATATAAATAAAATTAATACTATTGAATTATTTGAACAGAACACAAATCATGGATGTCATTATACAATCGTATGGGTATTTCACCGGCAATGTTGCATATTCCAAAGGAATTACCGGTCTTGCGTAATAATTTAATTACATTTACAACATCCATCCTCATTTCCAATTCAAACTCAATCACAGATAAATCAGTCTTAATCACACTGAAACAGAATAACATTATCCATCAACTCATTCATTGTTCAAGCTATTACCTATGTTGTAGTACCTACAAAAATCATTACCGTTGGCGAATTAATCTCTCTCGTATCACGAATCAATGAAGAGAAACTTCGGAAATTAATGAATTTTTTATTAGTATAACTTATGGGGTTTTCCCATTAAATCATTCATGAATATCTGAAGGAAATAAAGTGACAAACGACTATTTTATGGGATGTTTTTCATATTATGTGTCTGATGTTCGCTCTCCGCATGCAGCAGGTCCGGGTTCGATTTCTGGTTGGGTTTAGTTTAATAGGTGGGTTTTACCGGAGTATTTCTTCACCTGAAAGACGAATTTCGGGAAATGTTAGGATCTCATTCTCCCCGGATATCATCTGGCAGTCATTATCACCTTCATCCCATCCGCGGAGCCTTGTAGCTATGAGTGTGTATATGACTGGTGTGTCTCGTCCTATGTGGTCGGATTGTTTAGGAGGTGGCCCCGGCATTGGGTTGATCTCCCATCAGGGGAGGCCCTCCATGTCCTTTCTCGGATCGAAAAGTATATATATATACAATCCAAAGGTAATCCCTCTCCTGTAAGGACCGGGAGGCTTGGGCCGCACAAACGTACCAACAACGGGAGAGGTTAAACTAAAAAAAGGGAGGAAACAATAATTTAATAACTTAAATGCTTACGTTAGTCCACCGCTGTGGCTCAGGGGATGCGTTCAATCCTCTCTTCGATTCCTGGTTGGGACAAGTTACCTAGGTGAAGTTTTTCCGGGGTTTCCCCTCACTTGTGACACAAATATCAGGTAACTTTAGGCCCTTGTGGTCCCCGGATATCACCTGGCCGTCATTATCATCTTCATCCCCATCCTCGCTTTGTTCTGAGTGAGTGTGTGTGTGAATGGTGTGTATCGTCCCATGTGTTCGTGTTGTCTCGGAGGTGGCCCCGGAATTGGCCTGATCACTCATCCGAGGAGGCCCTCCATGTCCTTGTCTGGTCAAAAAGTATGTATGTGATCCAAAGGTAATTCCTCTCACGACAGGTCGCGGCCCTGTAAGGCCCGGGCGGCTTGGGTCGCTTAAATCCTAAAAGGGAGAGGTAAAACTACGACAAAGAAAGAGAGAAATGCTTACGTTATACAAGATATTGGTTGAATTTTATTAAACTTATTGTTTAAAAGGAGCTATAAATAGAGCAGGAAATAATTTTGATAATACCTTCTGAGTATTAAACAGGATCTGAGCGCTAGTGAACGTTAAATCTGCCGGAAGTGTTAAGCCCAAGATGGGATGATGTTTTATTTTTGCTTCAGGTTTATTAATAAATTAATTTGCATTGCACGCGTATGAGGGTGTAATTAGTGATGTTGTGGTTGAGGCGTAAACAATAATTACGTGAGCATGTCTGTCCTCATCTCCTGGAATTGATTAACCGACGCGTCGAGACTTCAGATATTCTACACTAGAAGCAACACAAGCGACGATGTTTTTTAGTGGTAACAAATTTCAATTTTAAGTTTTCACCTTATTCTCTCATATCACTTGAAGTTGAGTGAAAAATATATTGTTTATATCATCAACTTACTACAGTTTATCATGCATACAAGAGCCAATTTTTTTTTTATTCATAAGAACTTGTAGGCCTATAGCGTAATCCTGTGTTGTAGCTTAGTTTCTTTTGTATCTTATTATTTACAAATTTTATTTAAAATTGTCTTTTATAGTTTATATTTGCGACAAATATTAATTTATGTAATATAATACGTTTTAACACAATTTACGCAATAGCCCCATGTTTTTAATTGTACAATTTTTAACTGCTTTAATAACAGATTAAACAAAAGAACTAGTGTTAGTTCTATATGTTACATCAGTTTACCTGATTTTATTATTGTAAAAAACACCAGAACAAAAAAAAAAAAACATGTATACGGTTCTGCTGAATTCTACTCAGATAACGCTTACAGATTGATCTGTCAATACTTCTGTTCTGTATGTCTGATTGGAGACATAAAATTCAATGTTTTCGCTGAAATGTCAGTTACAGCTTGGACACATGTCATATCTTAAACAGAGATACGACTGCAATGTTCACCCCTCCCCGTCTCCTGCTATGCCGCCCCCGTGGTATACACGACATTTCCTGCTTTGTTTTGACAGGTATAACCAGTCCAGAAAATGCACAATCTGAACCGAGCAAATACAAAAGTGCCACAGTTACAACCGTTTCATCAACAGCATCAATAGAGCTTTTTTTTTTTAATTTCCGTTTATTTCATACAGCATTGTCAAGTTAAACATACAACTGCTTGTATCTATTATATAGAATTCTACATTATTCTGTTGCACATTTCTTCTCAGTCTGAAGATACTATAGAGTATAGACCTATTCCTAATCTTCTTTAAGTTGTTACATCTTATTTCATTTATTTACATTAAAGTTTAACTTAGCCCATCTCAGCGTTGTATAGATGAATTCGCTCCTCTCTCGCAGCGGGCCCGGATTCGAATCCTGGTCGGGACAAGTTTCCTGGTTTTTTCGGGATTTTTCCTCGCCTGTGAGATGAATATCGGGATACTGATCTCGTGCCTCTGAGATATCTTCTGGTCGTCGTCATCACTTTACTTATTATTGAAAACACTATCACATTATCCTTCGACCGCAAGTGGACAGAAATATTAAAATCATAACACTTCGCTACATTTTACGAAACTTCATGGCCCTTCAGTTACTTAAAAGAAGTTTTTTTAAGTTATCTAAAACATCCCCACAATATATCGGTGTATAGACAACATGTTTCGAGTTCTTAGCTGAGAATGAAAATAACAAATCACTAATCAATGAAGATTATACTTTAGGAAAATAGGTACCTTCAATGCTTCTTAAGAGAAAATCTATTCTTACTTATAATTTTCCTGACTGAACCACAAAGCTATTGATTTCATGAAATATTATTTCGGAGTAAGATAGTTATGGAAAGCTGATTCAATGCACTCTATGGATAACCAAGCCAGCACCAAATTGTTTTCGCTTAATTTATAACAGTTGTTTACTGGTAACTAGATTGTATGTGGTAGTTTCTATATCTGCACTTGCTTGTAGTAAACAATGTTATTTAATTAAATATTTGTATTCACTGTTCATTAAAAAAATACACATTCATGAATCACCAGATTACAGTCATAAACGGGATACATACAATACATAGGCTACAATTGTAATATACATTTCTTATAACTAAAATTACTTTCAGATAAGGATTAGATCAAAGTTGGCTCATCTTTGGTAAGTTAATAATGTAATGCTTTTCTGTCTTAAAATATTAAAAACTTATTCCAGATCTAATATGATTTTCCATTTACGGCATAATGTTTAAATATTAAAAATTATTTTACACTATATAATTATTGATATAATATCAGGTTTTGTTTTCGTTAAATTATTTCATTAAATGCATTGCCCATTTTTTATTTTTTATTTGTGTAAAATGAACATAATATTTTTAATGATCATTCTTTAGGTTTGGGTAAATAAACATCGCGATTCTGCCGCCTTCAACTCTACGCATCTAAGAAAGTTTGTATTAAAGAATATTTCTTACAGTAGGCCAACTCATTTTGATAGAAGGCTGAGTGTCACTGCCCTGGATAATCCAGTGCATAACATTCGTATTAGTGATCCCTGTATGGGCCATGGAGACCCGTAGAGTTTCCGGGAGGTTGAGGTTCCCAGATTGGGACATCGGAACAGGAAGGTGATAAGGTTGTAAGCCATACACACCGATCGCTTTTTACCCTCATTCACTCATTTCTGTTAGAAGCTGAGTCGACCCCAGGACCATTGTGCCACCAGAGGGAATAGGCTAATGGAAAAATCCCATCGAGCTCATCGGGAATCGAACCCGCGACCTTCAACCACTACGCCACGGCGTACCCCCTGACACCGAAAATGAAAGCACTGAATAAATATAAAGGAATTAAGCTACTCATGTTATAATAATTTTGCTTTTATATTGTTTTGACCATCCTTTTTTACATTCAATATTTTAAATATAGTTTGTTATTATGTGCCCAATTTTTTCACGTTTTTAGTATATGTCCAGCACACACAAAAGCAATGGCAGATGTTCAACACATCAGCTCTGTAATTTTCAGAATAAAATATGTTATTTTCTAAATAACTTAGACATTATTTGAATACAACTTTAATTAATTAAACATCTAACCTATAATATGGATTGTGCTTTCACTGTGTCTTCTCATGAGATTGCAAAAATATTAAGTAGGCCTGCTGATTTTGTTATATGATGAAAACTACAGGATAAAAATCATTGTATTGAATTTATGCTTCCGCTGTATTAAATATTTAATACACTATTCCACCTTTACCCTTAACATACAATATACAACTTATTATGAAAATGCATTTCGGCGTATGCTGCGCCATCTTCAGTTCAAATAAGATGTAATGAACACCACAATTCTTCTCAAATAATGTTGTTTATAAAATTTTGTTAATTGGTAACCTAGGTCACCGTTGTAGTCAAGTCAAATAAATGATTTTGGTCAATTATGTTTTCATTAAGGATGTTATTTCTGTTCTTATAAATTTGAAAGTTTTCCAATGTATTTAGTCTAACACCCTTATCACAGATATGTAGGACTTCCATGGTGTTATTTAAATTATCCAATCTATGACCACTATCAAGCAGGTGTTTAGCATAAGCTGAGCGTAATCTGCCATATTTGAAGTCAGAGACATGTTCACCGAATCTTTGCTTGAATTTTCTACCAGTTTGTCCCACATATATCTTTTTGCAATCAATACACGTCAATTTGTACACTCCACTTTCTTCCATTTTATCCACAGAGTTAGTATTATTGTTGTACAATTTCTTCTTTAAGTTTAAACACAAAATGAAATTACATAACAAACAAAACCCCATTAGCCAACTCATACCTCTACAAAAAGACAACAATAATAAATATTTTGCTACATTTAATTACACAGATAACAGAATACATGCTATAACAAAGTTACTACGTAAAGAAAACTTTAAAATTGCTTACAGAACAAACTGCAACTTAAAGAAGAAATTGTACAACAATAATACTAACTCTGTGGATAAAATGGAAGAAAGTGGAGTGTACAAATTGACGTGTATTGATTGCAAAAAGATATATGTGGGACAAACTGGTAGAAAATTCAAGCAAAGATTCGGTGAACATGTCTCTGACTTCAAATATGGCAGATTACGCTCAGCGTATGCTAAACACCTGCTTGATAGTGGTCATAGATTGGATAATTTAAATAACACCATGGAAGTCCTACATATCTGTGATAAGGGTGTTAGACTAAATACATTGGAAAACTTTCAAATTTATAAGAACAGAAATAACATCCTTAATGAAAACATAATTGACCAAAATCATTTATTTGACTTGACTACAACGGTGACCTAGGTTACCAATTAACAAAATTTTATAAACAACATTATTTGAGAAGAATTGTGGTGTTCATTACATCTTATTTGAACTGAAGATGGCGCAGCATACGCCGAAATGCATTTTCATAATAAGTTGTATATTGTATGTTAAGGGTAAAGGTGGAATAGTGTATTAAATTTTTAATATTAACCCTTATCTGTTGAAAATGAGTTACTTCCGCTGTATATCTACATTTAAAGCTAATTTTTTGTAGAGGGAAGAAGTTGAAGAATAAACAAATTATTTGCGAAGGGTGGAGATACTTATATTGATTACTAATGCTCTGCTCTGTAGTAGCGTAAAATCAAGGGACTGAAAGAATAATTAAGTACTAGTACAGTTGCTGAGCGACCAAAGAGGTTTTTTTTAGTCTTTAATGGTATTATATTCCAAGAAGTTTGAGACAAGCTCTCTTTATTCTTTTCTGTACCTGCATAAAGTTTCTACTCCCAAATCTTAGGAGGTTTCCAGAATAAAATAACAGATTTATTCAAGTAGGAGAATTACAAAATTGATACAAGATACATTTTATAACAAATAAGTTGCAATTAATGTAATTAACTAGCACATCCCTGAAACTACTAAAACTAGTTAAAGTATAGTAGTCTGTGCCTCATTCATCTACTGTATATTGTAAAGAAACCCGTTAACATAGCTGAGCTTTGTTTTTGAATGATCCAACGTGTATTTCAAAGTAAATATAAAGTAAAAACGTTATTCTGCATGTACAAACACTCAAAATAACAGTAAAACAATGTACATAACAACGTGTTTATTTAAATTTTGCAAACTGTGTTTTATTTACTTGACTAAACACTTAGGGTTAGGGGCATGCTTATATTTAAACCACTACAATATGAAATGATTTCAAATTAGTAACAAAAGAAGCATTTTAGTTCTAAGGCTGCAGAAAATGAAATGAAAGATATTATCTTCACAGTGGGTCAAGTATAGCTTTTCGGTTTGGTATATAAGAAACTTTGTTTCTTTTCTTCTTTGGTTCCAATATTTATTTGTTGAGGGCAACTTTTCGCAAATGGGTTACGAAACCAAATAGTGGCCAATTCCTGCGGATTTTGTTATAAACAAATTATGGATTGATGCAGGTTTTCTGTGGTACACAAGTGTTATGGCACATCTCGTACGAACGGATTTCAAACTGGAGAATTCTGTAATATTTTACCATTATAACTCATGTCTCAAAATGTATGAATTTTTAATCTGAGGAAAACATCGCCGTGCGCTATTCACTGGACAGGTTTGTAAAATCATCAGGCATGTAAAGATAAAGATGATTTCGATCCAGGGGCGGATCCACGGGAGAAATGGGAGAAATTCCCCCCCCCCAAATTTGTAACATTAAGCACAAATTATTCAACATTTATTATCCTAATAAATTTTGTAAAGTCAACATAACCCAAATAATTAAATTAGAGTAACTACATTCATTAGTTTGAAATACAATTTGTAATAAAATGCTGAAAAGTTCATTTTGATTTCAATTGTGTACTGGGATTAATTAATTTTTATGAGTAAAAACTTCCCTCTCTACCCTCTCTCGAAACAGGGATCCGCCCCTGTTTCGATCATAGAGTACAATGCAGTACACTCCAAATTCACTGGCGAAAGTGGTAGATTTTATCAATAATAATTCGTAATTTTGACTTCATGTGGTAAAAAATTCTTGAAGCTCCTAAGTGATCATAATTTTTTTTTTTTTGCCATAGAAGACTGTTTCCATTAAAGTTAGCGCCGTTATGACACCGTTCTGCTTTTAAAAAGTTCCCTAGTAGATCTGCTTGTCAACCGTCCGCGTACCTCCGACAGTAGCTTGTCTGAATTACAGTAGCAAATACTATGTAATATGAAAACAATCCCGTCTCTAGTTGGGATTTTTCGCAAAGTCTTTCCCTCAGCCATTAAGTCAAAGATTTATAATTTCTCCGGGTTTGGATCTCGAATTCATCATCTCATCCTCATCAACATTTTCCTCGCGGAATGAATAAGAAACCATCAAAAAATCCGTTTTTCTGTTAAGGCATACAAACATAAAAGGCCTTACTTGCGTTCTAGCTAATGTCCTGTATGAACAAGGCACCCTAATGAGAGAGAGAGAGAGAGAGAGAGAGAGAGAGAGAGTGGTGGAGTCTGGTTATGTGGTTAGTTAACGACGTGAGTGTACTACAAATTAGGTTTAAGACCGTCGCCGATGAGCCGGAATTTTGGCCCACAGGAGTTCTTTTACATACAGTAGGCCTACCTCTAAATCACAGACATGGATGGAAAGCCACATTAATGTCACTGACAGAAAAGAGAGAGACCCACACAGAGCCTAGCAAGACGCGTCGAAAATAACCTGCTCTGAATTTTTCAATATGTTGTGTAAAATCTGAATTACTCGATAGTAGTCAGATTTATGGCGAGCAAATACAGTAATTTAGGGTAAAACTCGCTTATCAAACAGGATCCATATTTATGTAATATTCATGGCGATAATAATTTCATATTCCGAAATATAAATGCTATCTCGAATTTCAACGTTTTATCGATGTTTCGATTAATCTGTGTAAAACAATTTCACTTCCCTCCCTTATGGCATTTAAAAATAATAAAATATTCATTTACTGCTCTTTAACCAGATCCCATGCCGTTTCACCGTATTACTTATTGAAATGTAATTGCCTTTATTTCCAGGGAAAACAGTCATGCGATTCCGTTGTCAGAGAATTCTTATTACATAAGACTGAAATCTGAACCTTTGCAATCTCATGAAGGAAAGTAGAATTTTGTCCCTCAGCATACTAGTTTGTTTCTGCCATCTGAAAGACTTTTCCTGCACATGATTTTTTTCTTAAATCACGTGAATTACATAAGACGTGTCATGTCACAAATTAACATCTCTCAAAAGCTAACAATTCAAAAGTAATCAATGTATAAACGAACTAACTTATATATTCCTCAAAATATAATAGTATGGTGTCGGCATTATGTTATGTATTATTTCTATCCGTGGGTGAGTCGGTAACGCTCTTGCCTTCCACCATGGCAGTCCGGGTTCGAATCCAGGCCGAGTTGGGGTTTTCCAGTAGTGAGAAATCCCTTTCCTGGGTTCAGGACTTGAGATGTGTGTGTTTCATCCATAGATTTAAATGTTAGGTAGGGGACTGGCGCACCCCCGAAACAAATCCGTTGAGTATATCCCTTTAAGAGATCACCAGGGGTCACTCGTGACCCGATGGAACTTCACCCATCATATGATTTCTATAGAATGTTATATTTACTACTCCAATAATCGATAACAGATACTATAATTTCTTTACATTTTCACCTAACTCTCACACTCTTACAATAGATTGCAAGGAATGAAATAGTAGTAGGAAAATTCCATAAAATTTCGTTCAAATTATGAATTGTTTTATGTTAAGTCTCTGAGATGAACGCACACAAAATTAGAAGAAAAAACAAGAATACGGAATTTATTTTTCGCCAAAATCCAGCTTCAGTGTCATCCTTGTTTACGTACTACGTGAGGACGTTTCATTCTCGAACGAACTTTCGTTTAGCTTTTATTAGTACCTTTAATAGTAAGTATATAACGTAAAAAAGTAGGGAGCAGGATGACGAGGCTCCCAGATTTTTAGATATTCGGCCATTAAGATGGTTTTATGGTACAGTTGCCAACCAAGGTTACCAGTCTTACGCATCAGCCATCTATAATATCCGTAGAATTGCTCATTTATATTAGAGGCGGAGTGAATCCCAAGGCCTTAGGCCAAATTAAAATGTAGTTTATACAAGAAGTAGTTGTTCCTTTCTACTTCTTGATGGGAATATTATCCGCGCACATTTTAAAGAATTCCATATTCCTAGTGCAAAAAAACAGAGAAAAAACAGGAGGCTGTGGAAAAAGAAATAAATTATAGCACGGTCGAAACAATTTATACAATTTCAGAACGGAACGTTAACAATAATAATTGCAAACCATTCCCAAAACATGATTTCGAATTCTGCTAGTGGCGGTTTGAAGTTTAAAAGCGATCTTTATCACTTAACATTTCCAGAAAAATAATTTGACACGAAGTGTTCCGGAACATCGAAAAAAAGAACTTACTTTTACAGAAAGATTAGTTGTCTGTATTAGGCCTATTCATTAGTTCATACTGATTTCTACAAATTGGCAAAACCATAAGAATATCGACGTGGTAACGTAATTTTTTTAAGTCTATGAGACAAATTTAAACCAGGGGTTTATGTGTTAAGGTTAATACATATGAATAATACGCTTTCCGTTTTCAGAAACTAGGCGTAGGGTCCAGTGACATAAAAACGTTATTGCCTTCATGACCTTTGCGTCCAAGCTCTTCGTTCGGGTCATACTCGTATAAGGATTATGCAGCAAATCTCGAGCGTAAATCCTGTTTTATACCATGACACATTGGTCTTACATAGCTAAAGTGAGAATTATAGAGTTAAGTGAACAGGGAAGGGCATAGTATCAGATATATTACGAATAGGACTAGGATGTTCATGACCTGAAGATTCTACAAAAATCGAAGCTTTTATTATAGCTGCCATGCGTCTTTATGATTACTGTGATCTGCTGAATATAGAGGATTTTGTTATCGTAAGATCGAGGGAGGCATCAGAATAATAATGCTATTGTGCTTTTGTGTTTGTTTCGTTTTTGTTTTTGGTGATATTTTTTCAGAGGTACGGCTTGGCGCACTTAGTTGAGGCACAGCGCTACAAACCGCGTGTTCAATCCCCGATGAGGTCGCTGGGATTTTTTAACTAACTTAATCCTTCCAGTGACAATACGGCTCTGGGATCGACCCAGCTTCTAAAAAATGAATACCAGGAGCAAATCTGGGGGTAATAGCTGGCCAGTACGAAAGGATGACAATCTTCATGAACTGGATTTCTCAAAATCTGTGAGTCCAAACCTCCTGGAACCCTAATGGCCTCCAAGGCCTACACAGAGATCACTATACTCATAGATTTTTCTTTTAAATATAACAAGGTTGCTATGTTTTCTACTTTACCTAATTAGGACGTAATATTTAACTGCCCAGAATAGGATAAACCTCTAGGAGAATGACTCGGAAGGAAAAGAAACACAAAATAGAACAAACAAAATATGACGACTGAATTCTGATTGAATGACACGACAGTTGATAAAATTTAAACTCAACAAAATTGTAATAGCATGAGAAAGTCTAGCTAGGGAGAGCTGAAATTTGAGTTTACCATAGACCCTTTTCTAACTGAAATACTAGTATACCAGAATAAATAGTTTTCAACCCGGTTTTAAACCAAAAGAACCGTTCTAACAAACAGCAAAATTCTATATTATTAGTATATCTCTGTCAAATTCAATATTGTGTGCCTCATGAATACGTATCTCTATCTAATATTATAACTCGGGTGGAGTGAAGAAATCGTTTGTTTACATTCATGTCATAAGCATCGTAAACAATGCTACAGACTAAAGTGTAACCCTGAAAAATTATAAATACATTATCAGTATAGAGAAATAGAATAAATACGACATTAAACAGAAAACATCAAAATGCTGTATATCTATTGACTCTTGGAGTTTCTGATTTTTTTAAAAATTCAGTTGTATTTATACTCCTTTTAGCTCAGACGCCTTATCAGAAGTTCGGGATCTGTGTCTATACAGTAGAGTATGAAAATATTGATTGTCAATTATTTTCTATTGTTGGTGTACGTATGGAGTAAATTTCAACTGATATTAATTTAAATAGATACGATATAGAGTAAAATAGTGAGGATGGTATATAAATATCCAATTCGGAATTTGCATTTACGACTGGGGAAATCACTAATAACCCCATGTCAAATTTGCCGTCCAAGGGATTTGAATCTGGGACCTCTCAAATGCGAGTCCAAGACGTTACCAACTCGGCCGCCTCGATCGGTTCGGATTCTCTTGCTAGATATTTATATTTGACAAATGTACAAAAACAAAACCAGTCACTTAGGTTACATAATATTAGCACCATTATTTTGATTCTTCTCCCAATACTATAGAGACAATAGTTAGTAGCTAACTTTTTACATATTCAAGTAATAGAATCCTAACATATTATTAGATCCCAATTGCTTACTTCACCGCCTTTCGTTTTTTTATTTCTTTACTGTGAAACCAGCACCATTTAGTGTAGAGAAGATAGACGCAATAGCAAAGACTTACAATGGTAAGACATACTATGAATAATGATTAGCAGAGAAGACTTCCTTAAGCATGCCAGTTACTATAAGCCCGGGAAAGGAGAATGAAGAGAGGTAAAATGTCCTTGCATGTAAAAATCAAACTGAGGGAATTCAGCTGATACATTATTCATGCAAGAGAATTCTGCTGCTCGCTTTTATGCACACCTTCCAGTTTAAACTTCTCTACACAAGAAAATATAGTCTCTGGTTACCCATATTTGTGCAATCATGCATTCCCTCTATTCTTTTTGCTTCTCTTTCAGCGCTCTGTCGATATCCACCTGCATGTATGTCTATCTGAGCTTTTCTATCTGATCCCTGTCTGCATGCATTTCACGAACTTACTGAATTTAAATTACATCCTTCCACCACTTCTCTACGGAGAGATTTACTAGTTTAACTCCAGACTGTATTCATAATTATGTTACTGAAATTTTACGACTACCTTATGATGTGTTAAGTTTCACTGTTATCTTCTACAATATCCTAGTCTTATCCCCTCATTACCCATTATCTTCCATCCTATTAATTAACTAATTCCTTCCATTCTAGGGGATCTTGATTAATCCCTTCCCAGTTAAAATGTATCTTATCAAAATTCTCGTGCTTTTACGTGCGAATTCCCTAATGCAGCGTTTCTCAACCTATGGTCAGCGGACCACTGGTGGTCTGCGAAGATGGTGCAGTTGGTCCGCAGATATAATGAAAAAATATAGGCTAAAGCACACATATTTCGTTATAATGACCTATAATTAATACCCCAAATATTAAAAATATAGGCCTTCTTTTAAAAATGGGATGTAAAATTAGGGGTCCGTAAGAAATGTTATGCATTTTAGAGGTCCTCGGGTCCGAAAAGGTTGAGAAACGCTGCCCTAATGGATACCAGGGCACCACAATATTCCAGTAAATGACATGGCGGAACAATTGGCCAAACAGACTACTACACTCCCAGCTCCTCATAACTTTTTAATGTCAATTACTTATTGCATTAAGTACCGACTCTCTGAACAAGGGGATATTTATCCAGCCAGCAGCAAACCATGGTTCCTGCACACACCGGCTACCCGTATGGAAATATCCCTCATATACAAGATCAAACTTAATACTGAATTTAGACCACTCTACTTAAAATCAACAGAAAGGAGTCACCAAATTGCGAATATACTTTTTACATGCCCAATATTGAATACCCGGGATAACGATTTTTACAACGACCTTCGAGTGACATGGATACAGCCCCTGCCTGGAACATTAAATCACTGACAGAAAATCAACCAAAGCAAGCAGCGCAAGCTCTCAAACGATTACTTTACAAATGTAAAATGAAACTTTGATTCCGTAAGATAAGAGCATCTTATGTGATTATAATTATAGCCTGACATCAGAATATTTTACATAATACATAGACGTCAAAATCTAGGATAGGACGTCTCAAAATAAGAAGAAGAAAATGTATCTTGATCTTCGCCCACTCTCCCATGAATCTACGAGTACATTCATTCTACTATTGGCCCAATTTACGTCAAGAATAAATTGTTGATTTCAAATGCCTGTATACCAAAGGTAAATTTTACATGTGATTTAAAATAAATTTTTCACTTGAACATTTTTAATTTTAAAACCCGTATACTTTTTTTTACATTATGATACATACGTATTTTATAGTCCCAATTCTCAAATTTTAATTTTAATTTTTGAAATAATGGAGTTCAATGCTTTCACTACAATACCAAGGTGAAACATTTTTTATCCAATGCAGTCGCTACCCTAGTAGAGTTTGTGGTATTCCTTGGCGGAAGTATAGTCCCAGTTCTCTATTTGGAACATCTTTCAAGCGGAGCTATCCAAAGAATTTTTGATGAAGGTGAAGATGAGAATGCAAGGGGGTCCTTAAATCCAAAGCCTTACCTACCCACCAGACCATGTCGGGTAGAGGAACCATCTATACTCTTTATCTAAACCTGGAATCGAACACAGGAGTTCATGATCAGAAGTCAGGAACTCTGACCACTAGACCACGTTCCGGTCACCATGAGAATATATAGTGCCTTTTCCTGCTCGCTGACTTGCGTATAAGTTGATGCTGTGCACTCTAGAAAGAGCGTGAAGCATAAATAATAAACAACTTTTTAATTTGTCATTTTCGTGAAAAAAAACTTTCAGTTAGTATTTAATTATCTATAAAAGTCTGCTACAACCATATTTTATTTCTGTATGAACATTTGACAGGGCCCACAGTAGTGCCTTTGTAGAAACCTCTAGTTTACTCTCATCTTATCTTATTTGGATAGCTGTGTCTGGATTACGAGTAACAAAACATTCCATATATCATTAGGCAGTATGCTGTAATGTCGATACCCCTTAACAATAAAAAGCTATAGACTATACATTCACATGTATACGAGAGAGACAAAGCAGCAAACAAACTAGTCACTGAAAAGACAGTTAAAATTACTAACTAACGAATTAACTTTATATAGTTGTCTAGTTGGCTGGCTGCTTTAAACTTGAAACAAACACGTCAGCGAATCGTAGGCCTATTGCATCATTAATATTATTGCCAGAGCATTTTGTTTTTGGAGTTTAACTCTGAGATCTATTACAAAAATAACTTCTTTTCTGCATGTGCCTATCATAATTGCAAATATCATTGATTAAAAAAAGCATTCTGTCAATTTGTTATATCAGTTAGGCCTACCTGATTTTATTATTTGTTGAAGCCAGCTATTTCACTGAAATTTTTCCATATAAAAAAGGTTACCATATAAATTCAGCTCTGAAAGAGTTAGTAAATTAGTTGACTAACAGCTCATAAGATCTTACAAATTTTGATATACAGCGGACGTTTATAAACTGCTGTAATTCTTGGGATGCAAAGGTTCGACAAAGAGCGTGTATTCTTTTGGATTTTGAATGACGTTTAATTATGATGTAACAAAGCTATATCGAACTTGACTAGCATTCAAGCACACCAGAAGTATAATATTACGAGGTAAGGAAGCAAAGGAAAATTAAGTGGGAGTTAATTTAGAGTGACAGCGAGGAAAATATGAAGTATATTCTGTTTGAAAAAAGCTCGACACGTGCAGACTCCACTAGGTCAGATCAGCCTGCTCTCTTCCATAAACCCGAAGCATGGAGACGCATGGTCCTCTACGTGACTTGAAATACTAACTACTTTTTTCCTATCCGCCTGTAGGCTAAATATGCCCAGCAAACTTTCCCGCAACAACTTCTACATTAGCTTTATATTCAGAAACTGTAACGGTCTGTTCTTTTCGCGAAGCTGTCATTTCCCACTCGTTTTAATATCAAACTTACCAGTTGCTTTACTTTGTTTCAAAATAAAGCTGATCCTATAGAATTGCAACGGTTATGAAGTATGTAAAAAGTTACGAACTGTTTGGTTGCCAACATTTGCCTATTAGTACATTATGCAAGCATAATTTATCGTATTATGGAAATGACCCAGGGAGAAAGATTCCTCATAGAATTTGAATTATTAAACAAAGGCCTAATAGTGATCCAAAATTTCATCAAGTGCTGCTGTTAGACGAATGATAAAGATCATACGCATACCATAATTTCATTCTCTGTATGATAGCCTATATGATCGTAATTGAAGGATCATATGCAAAAATATGATAATTTCGATTATAGGGTTATTAGATGAATGATAAACAACATAGCCATACCATAATTTTATGCACTAATTGAAAGACTAGGTTTCATACTGTTATCACTGACAGAAGTAAAGCGCTTACAGAGGTTGCCTTTTTTGTAAACAATTTCCTACCCATTTTTAAATTAATAATTTCCAAAATATGCCTTTTGTGTGTATACATTCAATAAGTTGACTGTTTAATGTGTTGCGTGGTTTATTTTTATTATAAAAGGATACAGGTCTCCATTACTCCTAAACGACAGATCTTCTAATACTATACGGAAGTAAAATACGTAAATATGAATCAATTTGTGTATGGCGTAGAAATACGAGTGTTGGGGGATAAGTCAAGACAACTATTTTTTCCTTTTGAATCTGTGGGACCTTTTTATATTTTTGAAATATAAAAATAAAAGAGCAGGGTATGGAATATTATGTATAATGTAGATTATGGGTAAGCATATTAGATGTAGGATAGTGCAGTAGTTGGAAGCATGATAGCACATATGCCCACTTCATGATCCCTTAACGTTCGGTACAGATGGACATTATTTCCCCAAGTTTCCATCAGCTTCTTGTGGTATTCTCTGGAATATCTCTCTCGGAAAGTGACTATATTGACTTAAAAAAGCTGTTCGCACTTTGTCATATCCATTTCTGCACGGCGGATGACTCACAACTAAATTACCATCGCCTCTATTTGTATAACAGTACATCACAATGGTACCAAATGATGTGTCCATATACTAGAGATGCCACATTTGCCCGTGGCATACGACATATCATAGTTCCATCGCCTTACTTTGAGGATAAAAAAATTGCCATCACTTATGCTCCGTTCCTCGAATAAATAAATGGTATATTGAATTACTAAAATATTAAGAGATAAAAAAGTAACCTGAAGTATTTACAATTACTTGCCTGGTATGGATGGACATGTTCACAAGTTTCCACTGACCTGCAAAAACAAAGAACACAGAGTTTGATTCATCCACCTATTTATATTTCTAAACGTCGAACATAACATATTTGTAAAAAAGAATTCTGTTCGTGTAATTTTGATCTATTAACATTTCTTTTGAAACAATTGTTTAAGTCGTTTTCAGTTAACATATTAATTTTGTACACATTTTATCAACAGGTATGTCATTAACTGCTCATAAACAAGAGCTTATGTCCTATGGGGCTTTAGAACGAGGTTCATATTTGAGATTTTAAAAGATTTTCATAATATAATAGATGATAATAGTAATGTAATGTAATGTAAATGTAATACATATATACACTATTAGTATTTACTTACAATGATTTTGTAAGCCTAAACAGTTTGGAAATGGGTAGTAGATTGATGTCAGAATCTGAAAATTAATTGGAAATTCTGTGTTCAATAATCAGCATCAAGTAAAATTTCATAACTCTCGTATCTATTTGTTCATCGTTTTAGGTACTATTAAAGCATTTGAGTTCTAAAATACAATACTATACTTCTGCTTAAATTCTAGTTTTCACAATGTGTATGTTATACGAGTCACTTCCTTAGCTAGTAACCCAGGAGAATTTGGAACCAATGCTCATCGCTAAGCAGGACTGCAACCGAGTGCTACATTGTTAGACTCTTAAGTGGATTTCTTGTTAACTAAATTTCAATCGAAAGAACTCTTACAATTGTAACCTTGTACACTTTCCAAAACAAAATAATAATGTTGCTTAACAAACCAAATTATTTTTGTATGTACAGCAAGTTTGTAGGATATGCAGAAGGACACAGATTTTGTATACCGTACGTGCATTTAGATGATTGTAAAAGTTGTCACCATGAAATGCAGCAGATGTACGTAAATGTATAATATATTTATATAAAATGTATATATGCACATATATGTATGTATATATTGTATAGTTATATTCTATTTTTTTTTTTTTTTTTTTTTTTTTTTTTGCACACTTAAAAACATTAGACTACATATGCACACCTAAATGCCATCGACATGGGCCGGATTCGAACTTACGATCGTGAGTACAGAAAGCCGGCTCCATATTCACTGCGCCACCCAGCCGATCCTTTAGAGAATTCAATAAATGGACTAGTAATCTCTGAAAATTTATTCTCTCTTCTTGTCCCTTTCACTTATTCCCCATATTTGGTACCACAAACTTCTATCTGACCCTCTAAATAGCACTTTAACGCAGCTTTTCACGATTTCCCTGAATCAGACGTACTGAACGACGTATAGAGAGACTAGGCGAGAAAGCAACAGGTGTGTGTTGGCACCCCTTCTGGCACAGTGCCACACGTGCAAGGCACTATACAATGGAGACTGAGGAAAACAGAATATCGCGTGGTTCTGGGAATGGGCACACAAGAAATTCAATGGAAATTCTGTCGGCATATGAGAAAATTTAGCTCTATTTTCTTCTAGAATCTTTTCAAGTCTCAGGTTTTATGAACTCTGCAGCAATTCCGAGAAAGCGCGAGAAATGAATTCAGATATAAAGAAGGTTTCGAAGAAAGCTCACGTTCCATAACAAGAACTAGATTTTCTGTAAAATATAAAATTTAATTAAAGACGGTGCCGTCGAACTTAAATGCTTATTCAAGACATTTTATTTTAACCCAATATTCATTGAATTGCACTATACCTTTGGTATTGATTCCCCAAAGCTTATCTTACATGAAGAACTTAATATAAGGATTTGTTTCACGTTACAATACTTCACTCCGTTTCCTTATATTATAAAATACGTAATGAAAATGATCTAATATTGGTATGGTTAGATTCCATGTTTCAAGGGGATACCAATGACAAATTCTTCCTTTTTATTCAAATAATCGCCTACCCTATAAGGTATGGACAATATAAATCTACTAAATTCATTTCGAGTAAGTGAATTCTACTGTATTCTACTGTATATCAAAATTCGTTTCACAAGTTATTTAATGCATCCCATAACTTTTTCTCACTATTATTCTCCTGTCGTGTCTGGGAAGTTTGTGTATTACACATTTTGAGTAACAATCTTCACTAAAAAAATAACAGCTCATCACCCGGAATTAAAAAATGCAATTTTCTGATTAAATCCAGCGGCAATATGGAACATAATTTCCCATTATTAATACGACTAAGCTTTTTACCGCTTTTTTATCTTCACACCTTATTTTCTTACAACAAAGTAAAAAATATATAAATAAGACAATTGTGGTGTTATTTGTATGCTAAAGAAATGCGGTTTTTCTATACTTTTTGTTGGTGAACATTTCAGAGAAATTATTCGTTTGATAATATCCTCCAGTTGAAGGCTGTCAAACGACAAAGTTGCAATAGATCATAAAAATATTTTTCCTAAGATATAAAATATGAAAAGCACTTAAGAATATTATAATATTAAGAACTTCACATACATGATTTCTTAAAATAGACACTTATCCCGTAATTACAGCGACTGCTATGATGTGAAGTAGCTCTCCGTCCAGTCCGAAAGAAACCCAAAACATATGCAATTTTTTCATCATATGAAAAATTGTAACATAACATGTTTTATATTTTTGGCATATAGCATAATATATACTATGAGGGCTTTTCTGTTTCTACGGCCATTCAAACGTGATTTCATTTTTTAAGAAATTCATTTCTTCCAGTTAGTAAAAAGAATATAAGAGTTTCACGCAGGAGTATTCAAATTAATATCTTATTATAGCTATTATTATTGTAGGAGACCATGCAAAGGAGGTAGAAACAGAATAAAAAAAACTTCATTACCATCCATGCTGCCAAGACTTGTTGGAGAAGTATGGGACAAGAGATTGGGAAGTGGGGCGAGAGGGACAATTTCAAAATTCTGTATAACTTTTTTCCAACGTTTTGGTACGTATAGTGTCTTCAGCCGCATTACAGGAATTGGCCTTAAACATACTGCAAGATTTTTCCCATATTGTCCATAACTATTTGTATTCAGAATATTTTAATAAATAGGAAGGGAGTCCTTTGTTTGTTAGTTGCTTTAAAATTCAATATAAAAATATATGAATATTGATAATTAGAAAAATAAATTCTTATATTAATGAACATGTGGTTCTTACAATTTGTTAAATTAGGCTGTGTCATATTGGCACCCTTAATTTAAGGCAGCTATCCTAACAGGATTCCCTCCCCCACCCCAAAAATTATCTACATAAATATAATTGTTCTACTGTGGCCGAAAGCTGTAAAGCGTACTCCTGTTAAGGACCATTTACCACACTTTACAACTTTTTTTTTGCCTTAAGGAAGTGAAAAATATTCGACCTGGTATTTTCAGAACAAAAGCACACTAACAAGATCAACATCAAGTCGTCTTCTTCTAGCGATACGGAACGTTTATATTCTGATATAAGGTTGCATTCTATTGTTTATAAGCATTCATGAACCACAGAATTATTGTCTCTGTTGGACATTACATGAGAATACTATAGGAGAAAAATTCCTCCGACACTGGGACTTGAACCCAGGACCTTTGGCTATTCGCGACAATGCTCTACCAACTGAGCTAAGCCGGAGTTCAATTTTCAGCGCCTGACAGAACCTCTCTCCTATGACTGATTGCCCTAATGGTCTACCTCACAGACAGACAAGCTATGTCATATGCAGTACTGTGAGGCACACTAATTAGTGATTTTTGTGACCTCATTGTCGCGAATAGCCAAAGGTCCTGGGTTCAAGTCCCAGTGTCGGAGGAATTTTTCTCCTATAGTATTCTCATTCTATTGTTTGTTTAACAATATTGTTAAAGCGGTAAATATCTTAGTCGTAGAAATAATTGGAAATTATGTTCCTTATTACCACTGGGTTTAATCAGAAAATTGCATTTTTTAATTCCGGGTGATGAGCTGTTAGTTTTTTTTTAGTGAAGATTGTTACTCAAAATGTGTAACACGCAAAATTTTCAGACACGACAGGAGCAGAATAGTGAGAAAAAGATATGGGATGCAGGATCCCTGTGAATGTTCTTTGAAATCCTTCATTCAATTTTTAATAACTTGTGAAACAAATTCTGAAATAACTTTAAACAAAACAATAGAACAATATTGTTAAACAAAACGTATTAAGAATTTTCGTATAGTTTTTGGTATGAAACGGGTACGAAATTCATCGATTATCACTGTTATTCCTATATATTCGTAATGTTTTATAGCCCTTTATTATTTTTTACAATGCTATAAAAGCAGATTTTCCGTTGTGGCTTGGAACGCATGCAATATAGCTAATGGATGACAAATAAACTTACATTTCACTAAGTTTCGGTTTCTCTACTTCAAACACTACCCAGATTACCTGCAGGACCTACAAAGAAACATTACCAACTTGGAAGAGTATGAGCTCTGTACTACAAAAGCCCTCCTAAAATGATGAGAGACATTCACGACAATTCTCTAAACTAGGTTCTTCTCCCTAACATTCAGTCATAATTTACAGCTTGAATCAGTTAAGCATTTTCCAGTATAGTATATGATATATTACTACTAGGGCTGAAAATCGATTAAAATTTTTAATCGAGTTAACACTTGACTTTAATCGATTAATCGACTGATATTGTTTTATACGTTTAATAACTACTACACTACAGATAATCAGAAGAAATCCTGAATTAATGAAAACCATTATTAGTTAACTAGTGAAAAAAATATATACAAAACTTACATTTCCAGTTACTTTTTCAGCCAAGACTTGAGACACACGAGTTTGTTGACATTTGAGTGTGCAAGACATGATTGTAGCTTTTTTACAATAATACCGGCAGCACTAAAAACTCTCTCACTCGGCACTGAGAAAGGAGTTTCGTCATTTGACCCATTTCTCGAAAAACGTTTTTCAGAATTCGACTAAACCGATTAATCGGAAAATGTAATTGATCGACGAGTAATATTTAATCGATTAATCGGCCCGATTAATCGGTGCAGCCCTAATTACTACCTTAAAAGGTCCATCGTCTTCCGGGTTTTGTATTTTGTAATTGGAAATTAACTTATGAAGGATTTTCGATTTTCAAATTATAGGTATTTAGAATTTGAAATGAAGAAGAACGACTTATCACATTCAAACTATTCGCTCATAATACGCTTTATACAGCTTTTTATGGCTTATAGAGGATGTCGAATTTTGCATCCTTTCGCTTCTATACACCAAGCCTGGTAGAGTTGAAATAAGAAGAAACAGAAATTCCGGAACATAAAATTGTATTGACTTTGCGGAATATTTTATTTCTCACTCTTATGTTACCATACAACCGTTTCGGGGATGAAATTAAAATTAATTCAATATCACTTTCATACTTCCCTTCCCCAAAAACCTGCGATATATATATATATTACCATACCTCATAGTGGTATTCTCTATGTCTAGGGTAGAGAAAGTTATGTGACTGCAGCCCATTGTGCATTATTTTCGTGGATTTCATTCTTCTTTCATATATAACATGAAATATATTGAGAGCTTCTCTATTTTGTCAAAGTCCCGTTTCATTTATTTCCAGACCTACCTGTGACCGCTGCCAACAATACATTGTTGTCATGTGAACTGTATATGGGATGTGATTGGATTTGATAATTCTGTGAAAAAATTTATTATGTCTCCTCTAAAACATTTGATTTTTGGCATTTAAAATCTAAATTTTTCGAAATCCACGAAGGTACTGTCAAAATTTCAAGTCTCTACCTATTATAGTTTAGGCTCTACGTTGATTCTCTGTCAGTCAGTCAGTCAGGACAAAGCCTCGAGAGAGATAACACGCTTTTATATTTTGACCTGATGTGTTCTTTAACCTTAAGTTTCGCTCAACA
Source organism: Ectobius pallidus (assembly GCA_964059195.1). Taxonomy (NCBI): domain Eukaryota; kingdom Metazoa; phylum Arthropoda; class Insecta; order Blattodea; family Ectobiidae; genus Ectobius; species Ectobius pallidus. Next base: position 49,009,274 of record CAXKWD010000004.1, on the reverse strand, counting down.
CAGGATCTACAGGATGAGATAATTATAGTTATATCTTCACGTTCTAAATACGGGTATTAACAAAGTAATAGAGTTTCTCAGAAATATGCACTCAAATATGCGAGGTTGCACATTGCTTCACGCGAAAAAATTCCAGCTATTTATTAATTAACTAAATCTTGTGAGAAACGAAATTCTAAAAATTTTAAATACATTCTTCAGTCTTCATACCACAACCTAAGATACGAGAATTTGTGGGAATGACAGGGCTTTCCATCAGAGTTTGAATCCTTCTCAGTTGCACAGACTTATAAGCAAATACCGTAGCTGCTGCACCACAATAGCTAGGAATTTCATTTCAGATTTTAAGTAATGCACGGCATGAATGTATATGTTCCTGAGTGCACTCCGCTGCAGACACAGCTGGCAAGGAATGTGATGCACGTACAAATGCAACAGAATGTAACAACACAACTAACTTTTAAGAGCTGCACTCACAGAACTGTAATCATGTTGCAGTTGTACGAGACATAAAGACACACATATAAAGTAGCGTTTTCCATAGCTCTTTCTCTCTCACTCCATCTCTTTATCTTTATCTACGGCACTCAAGAACTCTTCGGCTTTGTTTTCAAGATTGGGAGAGCTATTCAAGTAAAAGTTTCATCTCTGAAAGTTAAAGATGTGGTTCTTCATAAAACAATTAGCATTAGAAATACCACCTGCGTGATCTAGTGGTTACCTTTGCGAACTGCAGATCCGAGTTTGATTCCCGGTTCATCTCTCGATGTTTCTTAGCCAAAAAAAGTCAGGAATGGGTTCAGTTGACAGAGGTGACCCTACTGAGTACAAATAATTTTTGTAGGACTGACTTAAGAGAGATTACGGGATAATAAAGGCATATCTAAACAATGTGCTATTTCTATGTACTTTTCTAAGCTTTAATAGATTGTCTATATTACTTGATATGCATTTATTTAATTTCATTATTTAACTTATTCATTCTTTGTTCGATCGTACTGTATACATCATTACATGTGACGTAACGATACAATGATATCCATTAGAATACAGATTTTCATTATAATAAAGGTGTAGTGTCGATTATTAATGATAATCTGGTTAATGCTAATAATTTGGTCTATAAGTATGAAATTTATGGGGAAAAAATAAGCACGCTCCAATATTAGGTTTTCTGTCTTATTTCATTTAACAATTTATGTTATATTCTGTAGAGGAAAATTTTTCCAAGCCGAGAATCGAAGCCGGGTTATCAGTGTTAGTACGTCAACACGGAAATTTCTCGCTTCCCACAGGACGTACGCCTATAGATCCTAGCGACCTCGCATGAATATCTGCACATTTGTAACGGAACGGTGATGCATCTTACCCTGATGCTTATTTTACTATATGATTTCAAGTTAACCAGAATTTTATTGGCATTAGTTATATATAAAACGTTCCCTAGAGGAAATGCAGAACATAATACGATAGCTAAAGTACGGTACATTCCTCCGAGAACGCCGAGCACCTTATGCAACCCAACTTACTGATTGTGTTAAAGTAATTCACCCAGTATGATCATCTTCAGCAGGGCCTTAATGGAGGGAGAACGCAGGAGGATGGCGTCCCCCACTTTCTTCAGAGGGGAACATAATCTCCTTACTTTGCCATTTTTCGTGTTAAATGTAAATAAATTAAAAGAACCAATAACACAAATTATGTTCATAATGTTAAAACTAAAAACAGATAAAAGATATTCGCTCTTTAAGAATATAAGCATCAGTTTGAAGAGGTAGTGATAGGCTACTTTGGCCGAGGGAAGATAGCTGGTGACCGCCCGGTGACCCCTAAATAAAAAATAAAAATGTTGAGGATCTCCAGAAACTTAGTAACTTATAGCAGATTAATTTAGTAGGCCAACAAAAAACCTGCCATTTCAGATGAATCAAAATGTATTCCAGGAACTACGAAGGAAACGAAATTTGACAAAGGGAAGCGTCCATGTCACACATAAACAATATCCTAGAGTAAGCCTAGGGTAAGCCTACAGGTATTTGAAGATAAACAAATCAGATAGGCAAATCTATCCGCCCAACTCCTGCTTGACATTTTATAGGAGCGTCCCATCACATTTGTATTATAAATTAAGCCCTGATGTGCAGCCCTTGGAATATTTGGAAACTATGAGACAATTATTTTGCCTGTATTTTAGTGCAATGAAAAACCCTTCAGCAAAGCGGTGCATCCTAGCATTTCGAGATAACAGGAGCAGCAGGTAAGCAGCACATTTAGACCTGTTCGTTCTAGTAAAGCCTAGGAAATCCTGTTGCTCACATGGGGGAGGAAAGACACATCTCAAAAATATTAACTGGGAGATCCGAAGGAAAGAGACCACTTGGAAGATCTAGACATAGGTGGAAGGACAATATTAGGATATATTTAAGAAAAGTAGGATTTGCGAGGGATGGTTGGATGGAGTTAGCACAGAATAGGGTTGAATGGCGGGCTCAGGTAAGCGCAGCAATGAACCTCCGGGTTCCAAAAAATAGATAAAAGTCCTTTGCTTTCTTAGGAATTGGCTGTGCCAATGAGTAAGTAAGTAAGTATTATTCAAAAGGTTAATATATCTCGAAAATTATTCAAGATCCAGTTTGATGTTATTCTCGTGTTTGTTATCGCCATTTAACGAGTTTGTGAACTGTTTCTTAGACCTTGCATGTTCTTGAGAGACACTGTTCAATATAGAAATTTCTGTTGATAGAAAAGGAGAGGAGGGAGAGAGAGAGAGAGAAGCTGAGTCAATTACAAGTGTCAAAAGAATGTGAGTTTCCAGTCCTAAATTATCTGACTCTGTATTTCATCTGCATCCTGTATAAAACAGCGCGTAAAACCCACCCTTCATTTGAAATGCAGTGTTTACTAAAAGAGCCTCTTGATTCATGGATAACAATGGAAATCCTAATGAGTATATGAATGGCTCTCTAATAAAAGACCAACTTAAATGCAGAAAATAATCATATGAGCCACTACAACAATAATTCACATTGTAAAGTGAAAATTTTCGGTTTAGAAATTCCTGTCAGGACTCCTAACCGGATACGAACCTTACAACACATAGTCTTTCAGAAAGGAAACAAGTCTCATGTCGTAGAAGAAAGCATAATATCTATGTTCTAATTTTTTGTTATTGTTTTATACATCCATCAAAACATGAAATCTTCCCACAATGAGCAGGAGGTTAAAAGCTGAATGCCATTTCCTTTACACGTACTGTGTCGTCTTAAGGCTTATAATGGTGAAAAGTCGACCTTCAATAAGAAAGGATCTCAAAGAAAAGCAGATTAGGTTTTGAAACAGCCGTTAATTTTTCCCATGACTCTTCTCTTGCAGGCTTTACTTCCCTTCATTTTTTTAAAATCAAAATTTGCGTTCTCAGTTCAGTTTCAAGTCGTGAAATTTTGGTCTAATGGTAAAGATAAAGATTCGATAAGTGAAGATGTTCATAAATATAACTATATAAATAGTAAATATATTAATAAAAGCTTTGGACTACTGATGACTACACTTACACCTCAAAAAGTAAAATAGTTCATAAGTATTCAAAAAACTGATTACATAAATTACAATTCTGACATGCGTTAGAATTACGTATAGGTAATTGGATGACGACTGGAAAAAAAGTCATGTGTTTTCCATCCATGCAGACAGAAACAACGAAGTGAAGGCAAGACATCTGTTTTATGTACAATTTAACTCACTCTGAAAAACAACAGAACTCTTCAACCTGATATAATATCTTTAGGCATTGTTTCATTTTATGGCGAACGTCACGTCTACCTCAACCAGAGGGGCATCGGATCAGATCCAGATTACGACTTATGGACCAATCAAATTGAACCATTTGCTGAATACGAAGACATTAAAATTAACAACATGCTTGCACGCACACTATCACAGAAGGAATTCTAATTTGGTTCTGACAGGGACTCGAACACTGTATAGATACGACAGCTCCGTTACTAAATGCAGATTAAATTAATGTAAACTGTGTTAAGGTAATGAATCATTATTTAGGCCTGTGTTGTCAACATCCCCTTTTCTCAACTAATACAAAGCCTAAACAATGAATAAGGAATCAGTGGATAAGATTTTTTTTTACCGACTTTTGATATAGCATTTTCAGTTTACGTTAAAGAAAGTTTGTTTAAACTTGTCATGTATTTTTTTTTTACATTTAAACTTCATTTCAAACATGTTTCAATATGTGATAATATTATTGGATAAAATTTCCTCTGACACTGGGATTTGAACCCAGGACCTTTGGCTATCCGTGCCACTGCTTTATCAAGTCAGCTAAGACAGAGTACACTTGGAACCTCACTCCTATGACTGATTGTCCTTAATGGTCAACCTCACTGACAAGACAAGTTACGTCTTATGCAGTATTGTGAGGCACACTAATTACTGAATTCTGGCACTCAGTTGGTAGGGCAGTGGCACGGACAGCCAAAGGTTTTGGGTTCAAATCCCAGTGTCAGAGGAAATTTTCTCCTATAATATTCTCATGTAATGACCAACAGACACAATAATCTGTGGTTCATGAATCCATCTCTCTCTATATATATAAGGGGTTTTGTCCTGACTGACCGACTCAAAATCAACGCAGAGCCTAAAGTATAATAGGCAGGGACTTGGGATTTCGACAGTACCTTCGTTTCATAATGTAAGTGCTCACTAAGAAAGGATTTGGCAAAATTTTGATTTTAAATACAAAAAAAATAATGTTTTTGAGAATACTTAATCTCTTTTTACACAGAATTATCAAATCAAAATCACAGTTCACATGACAACATATTGTTGCCAGTGGTCTCAGATGGGTTTGGAAATAAATGAAATGGGAGTTTGGCAAATTAGAGAAACTATCAATATAATTCATGTTATAAATAAATATTAGAGAATGAAATCCACGAAAATAATGCAGTCGCATAACTTTCTCTACCCCGGACATAGAGAAAACAATACGAGGTATAGTAATATGTATATTATTATATCGCAGGTTTTTGGGGTGAGAAGTATGAAAGTGATATTGCATTTATGTTTAATTTCATCCCCAAAACAGTTTTATGGTAACATGAGAGTGAGAAATAAATATTTCGCAAAGACAATTTTATGTTACCGGAATTTCTGTTTCTTCTTATTTGAACCCCTACCAGGCTTGCTGTATACTGTACAAGCGATGGGAACAAAATTCTACATCCTCTATGAGCCATAAAAAGCTACATGAAGCGTTTTCTGAGGGAATAGTTTGAGTGTGATAAGTAGACCTGGGATTTTAAGACAAATGCCTATTTTGTTCCTTATGAAATAACATGAAAATTTTTAAATATGTGGACGTTTCATGAGAAATCACTTACATTTATAGAGTTTTATAGTGCCCTAAAATGCCTATTTGGACCTTTAGAGCTTATTTTACTATTATAGTGCCTAAAATGCCTATTTTTTACATTTAAAATAAAATTAAACTTCTGTAATTTTTACGATCTCATAATGGACATCCCTCAATGAAGAGCAGAGCAGCAGAGGGTGGGTTTTTCACAGAAACTTGATTTTCCCAAACACATGTCGCTAAAGGAATGCTGACCGACGGGGGAGGGGGAGGATTAAGGAGGAAGGACTACTGTGTCAAGTCACCAGTGTGTAAGTGAATATAGTTCGTGATGCCTAATTTTGCAGTTAGTTCTGTTAAGAATAGATATACCACGTTTCTTGCAGTAAAAAAAGACCCTGTTACAGTTTAAGTGTATATTGTAATATTTTAAAGCCTATTTTCTATCTATTTACGCATTTTTAAAGCCTATTTAAGTGCCTATTTTCTCTTTTAAAAGCCTATTTACTTGTTTTAAAAACCTATTTTAGGTGCCTAAAACTAAATTTTTTAGAGCCTAAAATCCCAGGTCTAGTGATAAGTCATTCTTCCTATTTCAATTTATAAATACCTATATGAGGGCCTAGGATTTAAAAATCGAAAGTTCTTCATAAGTTAATTTCCAATTACAAAATAAAAATCCGGGCCATGCCGGGCCTTTTAAGCTAGTGTTATATATCCCTGTTTCAATACATCACGTGTAATGTTCTGTGCGTGCTTCAGTACGCCGTGTAAAAATTATGTACATTTGTTTTCTATGAGTTTTCTATGAGTTATGACTCCTGATAATTAAAACAGATTTTCAATGTCAATGTATACGATACAGGATGAAATAGTGGCGATGAGTTATGGTAAATAAATATCCAGTCCATTTGCATTTACGACTAAGGGCAACGGGGTTTGAACCCGCGACCTCTCAAATGCGAGCTTTAGACTTTTTTAACTAATACAAAGCCTACTGCGATAAAGAAGGTGTCAGTAGATCTATTTTTTACTAACTTCTGACAAAGCTTACTTACAGCCCACTGTTTCCACTAACTCAGGCTTTAAATCTTGCCTTTACGTGAGGCTGAGACAACTGAATACGCACTCCCGCACTTCATATTATATTAGGCATATTTAATTTCAAGCACCCAACAAAAAACTAAATCTTTTAAGGGGAGAGTGAAGGCTGAATGTGAGGAATTTTTGCTCGGGTTTCCTGGTAAAACAATATTTTTATAGAATATCCTAATATACATAACGTCCATTTTAGGCTATAAATATCTCACCGCCAGAATGTGTTTCGGGCAAATGCTGAGAAGTTAGATCAAATCAAAGTCCTTCGTTATCTACAAAATAGGGGGCCAATCGAAACTAAAGGTTTAAGTTTTCACACCACAACTGACGGTTTTGAAATATCGGACCACTAATAAAAGAAAGCACTATCCTATTCAAAATATATTTAAAAAATGTAAAAGTACCAAGACTCAGAATAGTTATGAGGTGATGTCGTTGAATTTATTCAATAGTCTCCCAGAAAACATAAAGAGAATGACTTTAAGTAATTTTAAAAGAACAATCAGAAGATTTTTATCAACTAACCCTCTCTACAGTGTTGAAGAGTATTATAATATTGAGTGGTTTTAATTATAGTTGTAAGTTGTATTTTATTTCCTTGACGTTGCTATACATTGAATATGTCTCCAGCAATAAATCTCTATCTCTCTATCTTCAAATAGATGCTGTTATAAAAATAATAATACTTATAACTTGTGGTTTTTTTAGAAGAAAAATACAATAATTTATTACAAGATGTCTTAATTTCTTTAAAAATCACGCTCTCCAGTCTGAAACTTGCAATTTATTAGTAACCATTACATATTGAATTTCACAACATACGAATGAAGTGTTATTGAGTCTTAGTAGAGAAAACATATATGACATACACTCACAGACACACGAATAGACCCCCTTCTGGAAGGTCGTAGTCGTCTTATGAAATCTCTAAATTCATGGAGTCCATTAACTTGTATGGCATAATTGGATTAGAAGGCACTTCGGAAACTATTCTTTCTCCATTAATTTTGTTTCAAAAACGTACTATTAATATTTATCTCTCCAAACCTTTTGAATATAGGCCTATCGGCGAAATTAATACTTTCAGAATTTAACGTACATGGTGTCCATCAAATGTAAAAATGCATTTCATTAAGTTACATAGAAATGCAAGCTTTAGACAAGATCCACACCCCCATACTCATGATACAAGACGACTCACAATTCCTTTAATTGAACCTAAACGATTCACATCGGCAGGTCTAAAACACAGCACTAGTTATGGTACCAGATTATTCAATTCCATTTTTTTAAAACTCTGAATTAGTTAATCTCAACAATTACAAATTCAAGAAAATAATTGAGTTTATTATATAAATACTAATTTTTATGGTTATTTCTTCTTTTTAAAAATTCCCTTATTATAGTAAATGAATTTAATTTGTTTGTATAGTTAGGCTATTTAAAATAAATGTTGAGTTTAATTTTTAATTTTAATTTTTTGGACTTCATAGGACCATTTTAATCAGGTTTCTGGTTGAGGTTTATGTTTATGTGTATGTTTATGTTTATTTAATGTATTTATATCTATTTCTGAAATGCCCCCGACAACAAGCATGTCTCATACGGATGACTCTTAATGAAAGGAAAAATCTACAATCATAGTTTTCTGGACATTTTATTCGACTTTTTACAATACTTATGCTAAAAACGTCAACATCTAAGCTTTAAAAAATCATATCCACCCAATTTTTCAATGAGATATAGACGATGTTATCACTTGATTTCCTTTATAATTGTAATCAACTAAACGATAACTATAATTATAAAATTATTAACAATTGTAATAGGCCTAATCATAAAAACTATTTATACCCTAACCCTATTACAAACATTAAGTACATATAATATAAAAAACATGGTTACTGTAGTTTTTTTTTATAAAAGTAAAAGACTTCAAACACGCTTTATGTCTCATCTTAGGAAATCGGCGAATACGAAAACAAAAATAAAAATATTGTATTTTTTCTTATTACAGAAATACATATTAACAATTCTATTTTATTATTTCCATTATAAATGGGTCCAGAATACAAAACATACAAAATTATGACTATTGTTAGAGACTGAACTCTTAGAAAAGGAAGGGACATGTTAACAGAATCCTTTTTAAACTTCTAGATATAAAATGGTAATGAAGGATTGATAGTGAGTCCTTTAATAGCCTATACTTAAATGTCATAAGTCTATGTCCTCGGTCGTAAACTGGAGTGATTTCAAATATTGGTTGACAACATAAAGGATGTCCCACGAGAACAAAAAACTTAATCTACCATCCAAGCAGCTACACGAATATTGTATCTCTCACTTAAGTGAGGAATGCGTGGGACATAAATTGCACATACACATGTTTTATTAACGAAAGTATCAATTTTGAATAAATTTATTACTTCAGGACGTGTACTATTGACGAGTTTTCCACATAGACTATTAATGATTATTTTAGTAAGGGTGGGCTGTTATAGTTTTCATTTTCAATTGTGAGTGACAGATTTTTGACAAATTAATTTAAGAAACATTATTCTGAAATAAACGTTCACTTTGCCTTTTCAACAATCTGCCATCTAACAGAGAATTTATATAAGGCCTTTGTAAGCCTTTGTCAACTTTATGAAAGTACCGCTTATACCCCCAGAAATTGTTTTGTTAGGAAATTACTAAATACGAATGGCTGAACAGTCAGTACGTAATAGCTAATAATACGCCATGTCCCTGCGAGTGAAAGAAATCCCTTGTCTCTCTACGAATTAAGGTAAAATAGCTTAAAATATTTAGATAAGCTTTAGGCTATAGGCCTATTTTTGTAAATTACTTCTGCAAGCCGGTACAAGTTTTTGACGATCCTACCTGCAAAGAACGTAGTAACAGCGAACTTCTCGGTGATGGGGGTGAGCATCACGCCGCCGCCCCCGAGCTGGAGGCCGTGGTTCAACACGTGCACCCCCACACTACACCCCACGATTACCCACCCCCAGCCGCCCTCGGGGTAGTAATGTCTGCTGAGAGTGGCAGTCTTCCTGGGGTCGTGTATCGGGGGCGGCGGTTTAGGGGTTGTTGCCGGTGGAGGCGGCTTAGGGGTGGTTTCTGGCGGGGGCGGCGCGAGTAGAGGTACGGAGCAGGAGTCGGAGAGACGAGCAACAGGCCAGGAGCTGCTACGGCTGAGCATGGCCACACCACACTGACTCTGACTGAATACAACAGACACCTTGCGTTCTCTGCTACACCAGGCATGCCCAGTGAATATCAGCTGATTCCCAAGCCCATAGCTGCTATTCACAGCTCGTGAACTGCATGTAAGCCATAAGAAACTTTTTATGGCAAATAACTCTTTTCTAGATAGAGTTCTAGAAACGGGTTCTCCTTAATTATTTTTTCTTACAAGATTTATTTTACAAGTTAAGATAAACAATACAAAAATTCTTGTTACTGAGCGAGGTGGCCGAGGTGGTAGCTGGCGTCTTGGACTTGCAATCGAGACTCCCCGATTCATAACCCATGGCCGGCCAATTTGACTTGGATTTTTCATGATTTCCCCAGGCGTAAAGGCAAATGTCGAATCGGATATTTACTTACCATGAAGTGTCCCCACTATTTCATCCAGTATCATAAGCATTGAAAGTAAATATCAGTTGGAACCAACCTTACTCTAGGAACGCAATCAAAATCAGTAAAAAAAAAAAAAAAAAAAAAAAGCGTGGAACGCCACGCGACTGAAGTGAGACTTGTTTTAATTTTAATATTTTCAATTTTTTATTATTGGATTTTTTCAATTTTGCATTATTGGACTTTTTAATATTGTGTTTTTGGACTTTTTAAATTTTGGATTTTTTAATTCTGGTTCTTTGATTTTTTAATTTTGGAATTTTGGATTTTTTAAATTTTGGATCTTTGATTTTTTTTATTCTTTGGATTTTTAAGCGCGGTAATGAACCTCCGGGTTCCATAAAATATATAATATTCCTTTAGCTTGCTTAGGAATACTAGGAACTACTACTACTATTCCCATTTGCAGGTCCTCGTACTAGGTCTGAAAAATCACCTTCTATCGTTAGTTTCCCCTCTGAGTATTTTAAATCGTATAGCAGCTGATTACTCCTAATCATTGAGTTGATTGTTTTCTGTGCAGTCCGTTCCGTCACACCTCACTAATTTCGTGACGATTTTTGAGCGTGACACAAGGTCTGGATTTACCCCTACCGCGGCTAAAGAAGTTTCACTTCAAACATAAAAAATAATGAAAAAAAGACATCTACAGCTGCGGTCACCATGGATAATAGTCGTAAGACTCAATATGTAAAAACATCTTTAACACAATAGAAGCCTTAATATTTTAAAAATTGTTTTGTTGTGAGTCCAAAAAAGTAAAATTCTCCCCAATGTATTGAATAATTTAGATTCAATATATTCAATGGAATACGGAGTCTTTCCATTTTACTATATCTGTGCTTTCTTAAACAAAACAGAATGCAACAGATATGTTTTGTGTGCTACTGAAGAAATATAGGGGTATGTCGCGCCGCGGTACAGTTGGTTGAAGAACTGCGCTACAGATAGAAATGTTGCGGATTTCCCCAAATCGGGATTTTTCAATTGAACTAATTCTTCCGGTGGTAATAGGACCCTGTGGTCGACTCAGTTTCTAACAGAAGTAGGAACCAGGATAATTTCTGGGGGTATAAGCGGTCGGTGCATAAGGTTGACAAAGGCTTACAAAGGCCCTATATAAATTCTCTGTTAGATGGCAGATTGATGAAAAGGCAAAGTGAACGTTTTCTCGAGAAAAAGGTAAGCACCCATTCATTCTTCAATACAATGCGTCCTACAGTGGTTAGTAAGATCGAAGAACTTCCACAGGCTTCCACAGCAGATTGCATTTGGTTGTTGGGCTACATCTTCCAAGTATTTTACTCATTACTAGGGCCCTAAAGTTAGGAAAAATCATATTTTTAATGACGCACTCTATTGCATGATGGTGTTAAAAAGTGTACAAGACATGAATGAAATAACATAAAATTAGTGGTTTCATTTTGCATACTGTTGTATATATATTGTCATTTTTGTCGTTTTGCATCATACTTGCTTGATATAAAAATATTTTTGCATATATTATTAATTAGTAACATTTTAATGGTGTTTTTCTGACAAATTTAAAATATTGCGCATATCTCAATTAATTCAAACATTTACAATATATTTGGTTAAGTGAATGTTTTGAGAAACGACTGTACAATAATTTACAGTAAATAACCTAAGTTTTCAGAACTGGTTGTATATTATTAAAGTGATCTACGTTTGTAAGATTTTAACAATTAATTTATAGATAAGAAATATTGAAGTGGTTATAATTTGTCTCTAGGCAGCCTACAGTGGTAGGAAGTGTTGAAAATAAAAAATAAAAGAAATCACTTCATTTGTTTTCAAATTACTAAAATTTATTGCATTGACCTTGTTTATTAAAAGTCTTGTAATGTAGTTTATACAACTTCCCGTTTTTTGTCATTTATAACTTGTAAGTTCTATACGTTGGCTTGTGTTCTGTTCTAATATGCTAGGTCTATTCGTTCGTATCCCTTGTTTAATTACCCTTTTGGTTGTGGTATCGCAAGAGTATCGGTTTGATAAAATTAAAGTTTAACATTTCTCTTTCTGAACGCACCCACTCATGCGATCGTCTTTTTTTTTAACTGGGACCGTTGGTCGTTCCGTTTCGGGAAAGGTCTACACTTCCGGGCTCCGTGCAAGTAAGATGTGCGTGAAATGTGATTGTAAAGTATATTTTAAAAGTGGGTGTTTGTTTGTTTCATCAGGTCATCATGTTTTAAAGTAAAGGTATGTTTAGTTTGCTGAATTTTATTCTATTTTAATCGGATTTATGGCCATCTGGCATACTCAGTTCGGGTACTTTTCTTTTGTTATATTATAGTTTTAATAATTCATTCTGAGCCACTTTTATTTCTCTCATTTCTTGTTTCGTTCTTTTGTTTTCGGTTTTGTTTCATCTCATTTAGTTTCTTCTTTTCATTCCTTCGTTTATAGTTATACTGCAACCAAACATTCTAATAAAGGGTAAAATCCCAACTAAGGAGGTCATTTTTTTAGAACCGAGATTCTCTTCATAAAACACTTAAATCACACGAATTTTGTTATAGATAGATGTGTGGAGAGGAGATGTTGTCTTGGCGAATGATTTGGTCCAACCCACCCGCCCTAATTGATACACTTTCTTTTATATCACGATCTAGCGAAAACTCTCTTCTTCTCCACCATTTTTCTGTCCTCGTCCTCCTGATTGGACGTTGGAGGTGTGACGTCATATTGCTAAACAGTGGATGAACAGTGTGACAAACCCACAAGCCACTAGTTGCTCGTAAAAAATGGTGGTTGTGCTATTCAGTATATTGCTCCTTAACTAACATATACGTTCCTAACCTAACAAAACATCGGAGGTATTCAGTATATTGCTCCTTAACTAACATAAACGTTCCTAACCTAACAAAACATCGGAAGTATTCAGTATATTGCTCCTTAACTAACATAAACGTTCCTAACCTAACAGTTGGTAACCGTGTATCGGTCATAAACAAAAGAATCACACAGTCCGTGGAAATGTGAAGATCGCGTGAAATGGCCTCCTTAGTTGGGATTACGCCTAATAAAGTTATATATTATATATATATATAATTGTTATAATATATATATAATATACGAGGGTGATTCAAAAAGTAGCAGCAAACTAACACACTCTTCTGGGATATGAATGGGCTGCTTTTGGAGCACTATCAACAAAAGGGTGAAACAGTGAATAGAGTCCGATACAGCGCAATGTTGGAGAATGAGTTAAAGCCAGAAATACAGACCTATCGCAGAGGTTTTTTGTCTAGAGGCATTTTTATCCTTCACGACAACGCGCGATCATAACTTAAATACAGTATAAGTATTTAAATAATCATACTTAATATTTATAAATATACATTGCAGAAATATTTAAATACTTTCAAAAATAAAAGAATAGAATTGAGAGAGAAATTACGAAAGTACAACATTTAAGGATTGGTCGAACTAGCAGACCGAAAAGCAGAGAGACACACCTAAGTTATAAATTAGCCGAGGAATTGATAAATTTATTGAAGAAAGAAAACGGACAGGAAACTGAATTTAAAGCGTGTAACGAGAAAGACGCAAAGATGTAGTCTTTCAGCACTTAGCCTAATAAAGAAATAATGAAAACGAAAGTAACAAAGAAGGAAGGAAATAAAGAGGAATTTAAGAAGAAAACTAAAAGTGAAGAGGCAATAAGGCTAAGAGAAGTGGAGGAAAAGTTACACGCTTTTGAATTAGTTTAAATCGTACCAATGGTAACATTGGTTCTTGATAAAAATGTAATGGTAAACGTGTTAAAGCAACCGTTTCAATTGTACTACAAAATGATTCTAATAATAATAATAATAATAATAATAATAATAATAATAATTATAATTATAATGATAATAATAATTTGAACTCATTACTTCCCACATAAAGGAATTCAATTAAGAAGTTCTGATCTCACTAAAACAGAATAAATTATACCTGCAATTTTAGAAATAAGACAGGCAATGATGAACTTCGCGAACTTCTTAAAACGCTGTCTGCGAACTTTAGTAATTAATGGAAACTAGCATAAAAAGCGAAGCCACTTCAAAATCTCACTTCCATAAGTAAAAATAAGCGAAGAAAAATAAGGAAAGAAAAAAGCAAGAAAGGAGGGAAGAAGTGAGAAAATAACGACGAAAGAAATAAAGAAAGTAGGAAGACGAATGAAAGAAAGGAAGAAAGAAAGCTGAAAGATCAAAAGATAAAAAGGAGAAGATTGAAAGAAAGTTGAAAAATCGACATGAAAGAAAGAATGGACGAAAAGAAAAAAGAAATAAATAAATTAAGAAAGAAAGAAAGATATAAAGGAAGAAGTGAGAAAATAACAATGAAGAAAAATAAAGAAAGTAGGAAGACGAATGAAAGGAAGAAAGAAAGTTGAAAGATCAAAAGATAGAAAGGAGAAGATTGAAAGATCGACATGAAAGAAAGAATGGACGAAAAGAAAAAAGAAGGAAGAAATAAATTAAGAAATAAATATATAAAGAAAGAAAGAAGGAATGAACAAAAGAAATAAAGAAGGAAAACAAGCATGACAGAAAGAAATGAAAGAAGGTAAATAAAGTATGAAGAATGAAATTAAAAAATCTACTTAATTAAACAGGATAACTTAAAGCCACCATCCCCTTTAAATCTGCCGCCCTAGCTGACTCCATAGAATTAAATAATAAATATGCTTCTGGTACAAAGAACGGACTATTTTTTCACTAATATATAGACCTGGGATTTTAAGGCAAATGCCTATTTTGTTCCTTATGAAATAACATGAAAATGTTTAAATATGTTGACAGTTCATGATAAATCACTTATATTTATCGAGTTTTATAGTGCCCTATAATGCCTATTTGGACCTTTGAAGCCTATTTTTACTATTTTAGTGCCTAAAATGCCTATTTTGTACATTTAAACTAAAATTCAACTTCTGTAACTTCTACAATCGTTTAATGACACCCCTGAATGAAGAGCAGAACAGCAGAGGGTGGGGTTTTCACAGAAACTTGATTTTCCCAAACAACTGTCGCCAAAGGAATGCTGATTGACGGGGGAGGATTCGCTCAAAACAACAAGTAGCAGGTATATAGTAATACGGGACATACTGTGTCAGTCGTTCATATAAACCAAACTGTTTTTGATAAATGTATTTTTAATTCTCTCTTAATTTTGCAATTATTTCTGTTGAGAATAAGTATACCACGTTTTTTACAGTAAAAAAAGATCACGTTGCAGTTTAATAGCATATTGTAGTATTTTTAAAGTATATTTTCTGTCTATTTACACATTTTAAAAGCATGTTTTAAGTGCCTATTTTCTCTTTTAAAAGCCTATTTACTTGTTTTAAAAGCCTATTTTAGGTCACAGATCACATGAGTAGACAATAAATCCAGTGGATAAAACGACAGACCACTGCATGAAGGTTCAGTGGTTGCAGTAGTTATCAATGACCACCCCGTTAAATTGAAACTGTGAGGTTTCCCGGAACTCTCCCTTTTGTCCGGTCTTATTCCTTGAATTCTCTTGGTTTTATCTGTCATCCTGACAGGTATCGCTTTGCGACCTGCTTCTCCACCAACTTCAATCAATGTAGAAGATAGAGTAGAATGGGGCGTTAAAAAGAGATAGAGGCAAGAGAAAGATGTTCTCTTGGCAGATTTCAAGTTGTATCCTCATGCCATCAATATGTATTAGGCACTAACCTGAATTTAAAAACTTTATTGTGTTCCCATGCACCGTAACGGAATGCAATTGGCCAAAGTACTATTATGAACGAAAACATAGTACATTAGTAGTACTTAAACAGCAGTCGTTTCGACTACTACCAAGATCATGAATTGAAGATGGTATAAACAAATTATACCGAAATGTACATATCAATTAATTAAGAGGCCAGACTCCATCTACAACATACTCATTAGTGTGGACTTCCTTAATAACATTCTACTTACAAACAAATACAAAGTAGGCCTATAAATAGTACAACTCATATAGCGACCAGTGAGTATAACCTATACAGACATTCCATAGTGAGCGTATGTAAACAGACGAATGATGTAAATATCTACATAATAACGCACAAGTATGCTGCTTGCAAGATTATATTGGACTATAACTATCCAAGCAATTCAGGATAACTCATAATTGTGGTTTTAACGTATATTTAATCTTATGATTAATTTTATCATTGTATCACGTCTATAATCCACAATGAAAAACTACTCCTTTTATCACTTTATATTTTTTTATCTAACAGTTTCAATTCAGTTACATGAGACAATATAGACCTGACTGATAAATGATCTTTAATTCATTGTTCAATAGAATACTTTAGCAAATAAAAATCTGTTACCTCTCAGAACTCTGTTCACATAATATGTAACACAATGAAAAGTGACATATAAATATATTTGTCTTCATTTTTATGTAAAAGGTTGTCCACATTACTTTATATATATATATATATATATATATATATATATTTATTTATTTATTTCTGGCATCTTCAAAAAATTATTTTTTTGAGGGTATAAGGCGAAAAATACTCTTATACTTTGTAAAATTCTCCCTCAAAGACTAAGATGAAATTTATCAATAATGGTATATTAGTTACTTTTTTGTTCGACCATATTTTAATACGCTTATTGCTTGTGACGTAACGGTATCATAGTTACACTCATTTCGAAACTGATTTTCATTATAGCACTGGTGTGGTGTCAATTAATTATTATCGAACACGGAACGGGCTTAAAACCTTGACACTAGCAACTGAAAACTGCGTAATAAACAACCTGTGTTTAAAATAAAATCAATTTTGTTAACGTTAATTTGAATAACATACTAAAATTAATCCATTTCGTGTTGTCAAAATCCGCTGGTTTCAAGGAAACTACCAAAACGAAGCTTTGATTCGACCGGACGCCATGAGAGCTGCCATCTTTTTTTTTTTTTTTTTTTTTTTGTGCCCACCCTTACCCCCGGAGTGCCAAGCAATTAAGCCTACACCTCCGGTCAGACCAAATTTTGGTAACCATATGTGATGTGTGAATACCTATTGTGCCCTTATGTACATCCGATGGGGATGTTAATGGTGTGACGTGTTTGGGCTGTGTACTTGTGTCTTTGTATATTGGCGCAGGATAGACCTGAGTGCGGATAGGTCTTATGTGCAATATTTCCCGAGTGTGTTTTTTAGTGACTTGTAGTTATGCATTCTAGAGATGTGAGCTGCCATCTGTCGCAGAAGGCAAGAACTACGAGAACAGCTGATTGCGAAATGCACCATGCCCCTTTGTTTGAGTGAATCTAAAATTAGAAATCGCCGGGGAAATATGTTTCACGATTCCAAGAAACCGAAAAAAGTATTTTTGGAACGACACCTGTCCGTCTGTAGACAAGCGTAGCAGGTAAATGCTTTATTATATTTACTTTTTTATACTAAGAACTTTCTTTAAGAAATTTATCGAACCGCCTAGTTTTGATTTTTATAACTGAAATATTAAGAGGACTTTTCAATAATTTTTCCCTAATTTTTATTTGTGGAAAAAATGGCACTAACGATTTTAATAAACATTCAAATTTCAAAACATCTGTTTATGATTAATAAAAACGGCTATAACAGTTGTTCTGTAAAAACTACGCAGAGGGTACTTTTCAGGCTATCTCCATTAAAGTAGGAGATACGTAAAAACCTAGCACAATAAAGTTGTAAAGAAAAAAATTAACATGTTTTGTTAAAACACATTTCTTTATAAAATTAATAGATATGTCTGACAAGATAAAAACAAAATAAGTATGATTTATGCAGAATGCTAGCAAATTAATAATTAAAATACTATGCCACCAAGTTAAATCTGCACGGCGATAGGGGAAGTGTTTTAGCGCTAGTGTCGTCCAGCTACCACTATACGGAAGGGATGTAGGGGAAGCAGGTGGCGAAAGATCATAACATGGTTGCCAGATTATTTATTTGGACAGTGACTGTCTTAGGTGTCAGGTCATTTAAAAAGACGGTAATTCTCAGCGCCCCTCTTCCAGCCAAATAACCCAACACAGTGGACAGGAAGTGGCAGCGTGGCGGCGGGGGTGGAAGAAGGGACAGCTCATTTTCTCCAGTTGGGACATGGTTGCCAGATTATTCATTTCAACGGCGATTGCTGAAGATGAGAGGTCATTTAAAAACACAGGAATTCTCAGCCCTCCTCTTGTAGCCAAATGACTGAACTCAGTGAATAGGAAGTGGCAACGTCAAAGGAGGGAGATCGAGATTTAAGGCACATTCCTAAGGGCGGTATTCCACTATCCAATACATTGGACAAGAACTTCACGAAGAACTTGTCAGGCGATATTTGAATCAAAGATGCGCTAGTACACTACATCCAATAGCTTTGACCAAAACCAGTTTTCTCTGTATAGGGAAAGCTTGAATTTCGAAGATTAAATCATTAAAAAATTCTTTATAATGGCATTAGTTTATTAGTTTTGTATAAATGTTTTGTAGCATAATTGCAGAAATATCTAAATGACAAGGAAGTCAGGCCGAATCGTTACTTTCTTTAAATTGAAGGTTATGTTAACGATGCCACGAGTTTAGGTTCGCTTGCAATGCCAATATTTATATCTTCTGGTATGTCGCTTTCGAAATGTGGCTTAAATAGTATAAATGCTCTGCCATGAAAGTACTGTTTGAATGTTTTGTGATTTATAATGCGGGTCTGCTCAATAGCCTACTAAGTAAAAAATGCAGGCATACAGAAGGCTTGATTTTCGATGGTGAATCGTAAAACAGTATAAATAATGGCATAAATTTATTAGTTTATAAATGTTTTTGTAGCAGTGACCCCGCATTTGAGAAATATCTAAATGACAAAATCAGGCTGTCATTGTTTACATTGGTTATGTGAGACGAGTTTAGGTTAGCTTGCAGGTTTTTTTAAAATATATCCCTATATTACTACTATAGCATGTAGTACCGGTACATCATTTTTGAAATGTGGATTAAGTTAAATACTGAATAATCATACATAGGCCTACTTGAAGAAAATGCGGTATCAAACTATTTTGGTGCCGTTTATTTCTCAAAACAGTCGATGTTTAGCCGCCATTTTGGACCCCTATGCTATGAATGCCGGGAAATCTTTGATCCAATGTAACGACATGCAGAAAGTCTTCAAATGCTCGTCCAATACGTTTTCCTTGAAGCAACGGGCGGCCATTTTCTTTTTTCTAGACGATTTGATCAAATAACTTGGATAGTGGAATACCGGCCTAACATATTTTCTGCATGCAGAGATAACTTGGTGGCGTAGTACTAATGACATTTTTCTATATCCCATAGTAACAGAACATTATAATTAACTTAATGTTGTGAAATGCAGTATGTAATGAACACATAAAACCAATTAGAGCGAGGTGGTAAAAGAAAGTGGCCCTGTGTTCAAATCTTAAACCTTGTAGCCAGCCATTTGTTTAATATAATCTTTTATTGGAATTATGAATTCTAAACATCAGATAGTGCTAACAAAATTAGTTGAAATTTTATTATTATGAGAGTAACTTTAGAAATAAGCGATTTCTATAAAAAATAAAATGATTAATACTTTGTATAGTGGCTATTTTGTAATATGTCCAAATTATACAATCCACAATTATTTTTATTTCCAAACCTGAATGAGCATTTTCCTTTTGCCGAGTTGTCACAGAATATCTTCACAAAATTTTGGTATTGATATGGGATTTGGGTATACATGGCATACAAATATGGTATTACGTAATTTCCGTATGTTGTACTGGTAAATTCTTTGCTTTTCATGAAAACCTATTTCAGTTTATAAACAAAGTTTTTTTTTTATGAGAAAAGTCTTTAAAATTGGCCTCTAATGGTCTCTAGGTAAAACCACATGTAAAGTTAATGTAGGCCTAACGAAAATATAAATCTGTAGTAAATCACTTGCTAAAAAAGCTTAGTGTTACATGTAACAAAAATGTTCCATAGGGGACCACTTGCTAAATTTTGTAACGAACACGTTGCATCAGTTTCAGAGTTCGACACACTAAAAACTAAACTAAACTTCGTAGCGCTACATCCCTGAAGGGACTTGGCCTACCATTTGACCGCTGCATCAACTACCAGAGGCAGATGGTAGGATTGGGGGCATGTGGTCAGCTTCCCGACACCCACGGCCGTTGAGGATGGTTTCCGTGACAGGAGTTGCTACTTTTTAATCAAGTAGCTCCTCAGTGTATATCACGAGGCCGAGTTCACCCCGTTCCTGATCTCTCTACCTCAGAAAAATCCGAGGAGGTACCGGGGATCAAAACCAGGCCTGCGGAGCCGTACCAGCGATCTAACCGCGAGACCACGCATGCGGTCGAGTTCGACACACAGGGTCTAGAAATGGCGCGAAGATACTCGGGAAGCAAGGAGGAGGATCATGGTGGAAAGTGTGTGTTTCCATAGGGGGCACCTAGATTTAAGCAGCACTCACAAAACGTTACACATGCAGCTGCTTCCCTGATACAACCTACCCACTTTTTTTTTTATTAAATGGTAGATATAAATTCCTTTTGCAGAATACTTATTGCCCCTTCGAATACCATATTTCGAATGTATAATTTAAACAGTTTTTAGTGGATCATGCTATTAAATATCATGCTCAGTATACATATTCTTTACCTTTTTTCGATGAGAGAACTGCTAATCTTCTGGTGTTCAGTGGCCTCGGTTTGCACCAAGACCGCTCTTCACCTCTAAAAAGAGGCCCCTATCTATGCTCATTTCTAAGTACTACTTTCGTTAATACCTTGAGGTGTCCAGCAGTATTAGAAATGGAGCATACACAGACTACACTTCAAAATTCCATGCCAAAGCACACAATTATGAAGTGAAGGTCTGAATCTTAGTGTTGGCTTCTTCAGCTTGTTTTTGATATAGGAAAGTTTATTTTTCTTGATGTCACAAACACTAAGTAAAAACACAGACACTATCTTCTAGTCTTCTTGTTTCTTGATATAGGAAAGTTTGTACACACATCACAGTCATACACCGATTAACACCGAAAAAGTAAAACTTGACATCAATGCTGGGTAACCCAAGATGGCTTCGACAATATCTGCAATTAGAGAAATATTTTGTATATACTAACTGTAGCCTATATTCAAAGCAATTTAGATATAAAATGTTGAATATTAGTTAACCAGTAAACCTAAGTGAAAATTTCGCACATTCAGTCCCTCCCGCCAAAAATAATAGTTTGGTATTTTGTTGGGTGGTTGAAATTAAGTACAGGTAGGGAAAAAAAAGCGGACCGACTAAAATATCTAAGTTGCCGATATGAGCCACTACCCATGCCTAGCGGCATTCACAGGATAGCAGGGAATGTATTGAAATTTGTTCTAGTGTCGATAAATTGCTTGAATTGAGAAATAATTTAACGTATAGTGGAGGCAAAACCTATGTAGACAGTCGGCATGCTTTGAGGATTAAGCCATTGTCTGGCACTTAAGGAGTGGTACGGGGGGAGGAACAACTGACTGAACGGCACTCGTCTGGTGTCCACGTGGAGTCATAGCTTAAATGTCAAAAATTCATATATGGGCACTGATTGGTTGCACACGAAATTCTATTGGCTGTCAGGCAAATTCATCGCCCAAGAAACTCGCTGAAAATCCAGAATATACAACTATATTGTCCAAGACACCCTCATTTCAAGTAATTTACTGCGGATTATGAGGGTCTGTCGGCATCCCTTGAACCAAGTTGTATACGTAGAAGTTGCCTCCACTATAATTTGCATTGCTTGTGAAAACAAACGTTTCCATTACATCTCTTACATTTATTTACGTATCACAAGGCTCTGAAATCAGCTACAAGAGTCGGTCCGCTTTTTTTCCCCTACCTCTACCCAACGAAATGTACCCATAAAATAGCAAAAAAAGCTTTTCATACGAACTTATATAATTTCCATTGTGAAGTCAACATCGATGAATAAGGTGTGAGGGGATAGAATTATTTAACGACTTCTGACACGGCATACTCGCTACCCATCACTTAATTTCACTTTATGTGACGCTGAAACAACTGAATACGCACTCCCTGCATATTGCTTCTTATTCTACGTAAATATGTGAAATGAGAACATAATATTGTCCATATTCCAGTGGAAATAGGATTAAATTTGTCAGTATTTTTTTTCTATTTCTTCTGTTTACAAATTGTCCTGTACGTTCATGTGGAAATTTGTGTCGTTTCAGGTGCAGTTCAGCTCTAACTGTTGTAGCAGTTTCTGAGGGGTCTGCTGTGTGTCGCGGTCAACAGGTCAACAGGTCCAGTGCCAGAAGTATTTCACCGTCTGAAGAGTTGTCCCCTCCTCCCGCTAAGCTTTCGCTTCACCTGAAAGGCTGGTCACCCATAATTGGACTGTAGTTCTGATGAAGAGGGATATGGTGGTTCTGGAAATAGTCTGTTGCCAAAAATATATCCCCCCCCACAGGCAAAAAATATGTAGCATTGTTTGGAAGGCAGGTCTAGAATTTTGTACTTAAATAGCGAAGGACCCTAACAATTAGGCCTATATAATTCAAAAATTAAAACAAATAATTTTACTGGAAGTACGATATTTTTCAGGTGCGTTGTGTGATCTATTTGCCGCGAGTTCATAACAACTCTGCGTTCAGCAAAATGAAAATCTGAACATTAAAAAGCTGTAATTTATGACGAATTCGTAAGTTACAAAGAAAGTATACGTCATTTCGCATTATGAAAATTGTTTGGAATAATAGGCCTATTTAAAACAAATTATATTCTTTGCGAATGTCGACAAAATGGATATTTTGTGATATAGCCTACAGCACAAGGTATTTTAATCTTCATAATTGTTATAATTGCTTAAAATTAATTACAAAAAAATTACAACCGTAATCACATGAAACTGGAACTCTTAAAAACATAAAAAAATGCTATGGACAAAATGCCACTTAAATTGCTGAATTTTGTAGGGTTCAGCTTTTTCAGCTGTGTTTCCATTCGCAAACGTTGATTGTAGCAGCTGGCATACTAACCCAGGGCGCAAAATTTCCGGCTGCCAGATCGCCATTCGTGACCAGAATTCTGAGGCTTACTACAAACATTCAATTTTGAAAAAAAAACTGCTAACTTATTTTATTTTATTACTCTATTATTGTTTCCGCAACAAAATTTGATTCAATAGTAGATACTGCCCGAAGCAGTCACTTTTGAATTTAATAAAATTACTGAATTTACTCGGAAGCGATCGATATAATTTTATATTACTTACTTACATACTCAATGGCAATAGACAATTCCTCAGCTAGCTAAAAGAACTTTATCTATTTTATGGAATCCGGAGGTTCATTGCCACGCTTACCTGATCCCGCCATTCAATCGTATTCTGTGCTAACTATCCAATCATCCCTCGAAAATCCTACTTCCCTTAAATATATCCTAAATATTGCCCTCGCCACCTTCGTCTAGGTCTTCCAAGTGCTCTTTTCCCTTCGGGTCTCCCAGTCAATACTTTTGAGATATGTCTTTCCTCCCCCATGTGCGCAACATGTCCAGCTGTAATTTGTATTTCCAACTCTATTTTGATTTGTTTTTATCCCCGCACTTTAGTCAATCGTTGCTCTAGCTCTTCTAGCAATAAACAATTTAGTTAATGTATTTGCCTGTTGTTTATTAGAGCCGTTAAAACTTGCATTCATTTGAAGTATTTACAAAATATTTAGTTTGTTGAAACTTTTTTTTTTCAGAAATTAGTTGGCATTATGCAAATATATAAGTAATAATTTTAATTGAGGGGTAGTTCAGTGGGAGTTTTCTTACTTAAGAGCAATATAAGCTGTAATATATAATATAAAATATACATTAACAATTATAAATTAATATTATATAACATATTTACATATTACATAAAGTACAAACTTTCAAAGGCTGTAATGCTATAACGCAAGAACGATAACGGTGTCTAAAATTATTGGTTTGGCTAATGTCTTTAGACTTAAAATACCATGCCTTGTAGGCTACTAAACACTCTATAATTAAGAGCTCTTATTGAAAGAACTGCTGGTTACATAACCATGTTGTATCTACTTTACTCCCAGGCTGCCAATGACCTCCGAAATGCGTCTTTCCTAACTTTAATATTCCGCTTACCCCAACTTTTCTCAAACACCCAGTAATTTACTACCAGATCCATTCATGGCTAAGAAGGTAGTGGTTTATATCGAACCAGTGTTCATAACCTGTTATTCCTCGAGAATATCAAAGCTACTATATCGAGGTGCGTTATTTTTAGAAGTTCAATTTGCTTTAACGATATTAAATGGCGCTGAAGCTGTGTTTTCAGATTTAAGTACCGCAGGGACGATGGCATTATAAATTATAAAGTAACGCGCTTCTAGTCCTGCTTTTATCCTGATTATAATACAGATATCAGTGGGGGACCGGCTAACATTTACTTGGTAGTCTTTTAATATAATACTGTGCCTCTCACACTGCTGCATTCCACTACAGTTTTCCGTTGCCTGAGTGCACCACCAGCCAAAACAGGATTAATATTAATGTATTTAATCATTCAGTGCTGCTAAATTCTTTCTTTCTTTTCTTTCTTTCTTTTCTTTCTTTATCGTAGTGTTACCTCTCCCTTTTAGGATTTAAGCGACCCAAGCCGCCCGGGCCTTACAGGGTCGCGACCTGTCGGGAGAGGGATTATCTTTGGATCACATACATACTTTTTTGACCAGACAAGGACATGGAGGGTCTCCCCGGATGAGTGATCAGCCCAATGCCGGGGCCACCTCCGAGACAATACGAACACATAGGACGAGACATTCGAATGTATTAAATTCACAAACCTTGACTTCACAACCCCAACCTTATGTTCTGCTTCTCTACCTCCATCATTAAATTTATTTTTTTCTCGCGTCTGATTCCGTCTCTTTGAACATACACATAATATTATTTTTGGCCGTGTTTATATAAGTCGTCAAGTGTCGATGAGACGAAAAGAGATACCCTAGGCAGGAGCTTCGGTAGCTTATTATTTTATTATTTGTAACAGGTTATCATTCCATATTAGGGGTACGCCGTAGCGTAGTGGTTGAGGCGCTGCGCTACCACCCGGAAGGTCGCGGGTTCGATTCCCGATGAGGTCGTTGGAGTTTTTCAATTGGCCTATTCCTTCTGGTGGCACTATGGCCCTGGGGTCGACTCAGCCTCTAACAGAAATGAGTACCAGGAGCATTCCTGGGGTAAAGGCGGCCGGTGCGTAAGGCTGACAACCTTACCACCTTCACGTGCCGAATGTCCAAAATCTGGGAGCCTCAACCTCCTGGAACCCTCTGGGCCTCCATGGCCTGTATAGGGATAACTTTACTTTACTTTACTATCATTCCACATTTGTAATACAGTAGTTACAAAGTAAGTTACAAGAAATATTCATCTCTAGACTGTAGTGGGATGCAGCAGTATGAGAGACACAGTATCATATTCAAAGACTACCCATCTACTTGTTATTCATTTAACTGTTCATGGCGTAAAGTTGAGTTCGCTCAACTGAACGTTATTATTTAGGCAATATGTATTAAGAAAACTCTAGATTTTTTCCAGGGGATTTCGTAATTTCTTTCGTCTGAGAGAATGCTCGATTGTCCACAATAATCACTCACCAGAGAATGTGGAATAATCTTTATCACAGATAGGCCTAATCCACGAGAGATTACGAGTTAATTTATATTTACGAGAATAAAGTTCGAGACATTTATCTGATGAAACTCGTACTCTCCAGTAGGATTTATTAAGACTATTCCATGAATAAATGTAACGGATTTTGTAAATATTCTTACTTTGTTGACAATATTCTGTCAGCCGTAAGAACGTGGCATGTTACATAAATGAACAGTCCATGAATCGATCCGAGTTCCCAGTGCTACCAATAGTGCTCAACACAAGATTAAGGGCATCGTGGCAGTTCCTTACATCAAAACGCTATAAAAGCACACGAACTGGCTTGCATCGAATTGAAATCATGTTTTTAATAATCAGTAGACATTTATATTATTTCAATTTCGAAACAACGTATGTTGTATAATATAATGTGTTTTCATTCTATTAACTGGCAGCATGTGATGTATTAATCACCGCAAGTTGACTTGCATACTATAAGATAAACGATCGTGATTGCCCTATATCCGAGGAATTGTTAAACGTTATTGGTCAATATCAAACTTGCGGTTTATGAATGGAATAGTCATAGGTAATCCCACGAGAGATTAGGAATTTATCTGATGAAACTTGCTTTATCGAGTAGGATTTATTAAAATTAGTCCAAGAATAAAATTTGGCCCGGGCGGCTTGGGTCGCTTAAATCCTAAAAGGGAGAGGTGAAACTACGATAAAGAAAGAAAGAAAGAAAGAAAGAAAGAAAGAATAAAATTTAACGGATTATAGGCCTATAAATAATAATTACTTAATAATTAATTCTTACTTGTGTTGTTTAAAAACCAATTACCATTGAGTCAGCAGTCAGATCACGACATGCTAAAAGACTGAACAATCGAACGTATTACGAGATACTAACCAATGCTGCCAAAAGTGGGAATGAGAAATAGTTAAACATAATTAAGATGAGCTAAAATCAGAACACAATAAAAACACGCGAACTGGTTTGTACCGAATCGAAATTGTGTTTTTAATCAATGCGCAATTAAATTCTTTCAATTTCCAAATAATTTGTGTTGTGTAAAATAATGTGTTTTTATCCTATTCACTGGCAGCAACACAGATATGTGATTGTTCGATATCTGAGACATTTTAAACCTTATTGTTCAATATCAAATACTCGTCGTATGAATGGAATAGTCAAACTAAATGCCCTGTAAGAATTAATATATTTTTCCCCTTAATTCGTTCATAACTAACTATAACTGAAAACATTAATACATTAAAATCTCAATTCTTTAGAATACACAATAATCCGGACTGCTTTTTATCACGTAGTAAACACCTTAATAGGTCGAATATTAACCTGAAACGATTAAAATTATGTTACACCAAAAGAATGCGACAGTAAGTAATAAAATAATTAGTAGAAAAGGTATTAAAAAATTCCTTCTTGAAGTTATTAATGACGTTAGGCAATGGCTCCTCTTTGACTACTGTGTAGATTACAATGTAGATTCAATATCAAATAACTGGTAAATAACCATTCTACATGTAACCTCCGAAGTCCGCTCGTTTCACAAACATATTCGTGTCTTAATGTCAGTAAAGGCTCGTTGCATAATGTACTAGTATAGCACTTTATTCAAAACGGATTAACGACAACCTGTGGTGTAAATAAATGTTTTCAATGTAGGTAGTATGAAACAGGTTAATGTTGCGGTTGTTATAGCAACCAGTCGTCGGTTCAATCCCTGCCGATGTTCTGTATGTTGTAACGTATAAATATATTTATTATAATGGTGCCAACATAACCGTTCTAAAAACAAACAACGTAATTCTATACTGTTCACCTCAGTACCCAGACACAATTACAAAAACAAATAACGCTGTTGTTATTATACATTCGCTTTGTAATTCTATGCTGTCGCTATTGCAATTGTGGAATTCGCGGACATGGAATTCTACTCTGCGAATGGATTTCCTCCGGTGAATTCTTATTTTCTTCCAAATTAAATTTTTCGTGCTTTGCTTTCATACGAGAGCAAAAAAATATGAGCGACAACATTTTTAAAACTTCTCCATTCCACCTTTCTTATAGTTATTTGTCTCCAATAAGTTAGTTTCTATTTAGCTACATAGGGTAAAATGAAATCGGAAACGCTGCCAACTAACTTACTGCAAGTGGCCATCTTAATGAAGCTGGAACAAATAACTGGATAATTATCTACATTGTAGGTAACACTATGTATTTGGAGAAACGACTAATATGATATTATTTGTAGTTATTTCCATTTTATTTGAGCCTAAGAAAGATGAAAATGGGGACTGGAGAAAACTGCATAAGGACGAGCTTCGTGACCTGTACTCGTCACCGGATATAGTAAGGGTAATTAAATCACGGAGGATGAAATGGGCTGGACATGTTGCGCGCATGGGGGTGGAAAGACGTATCTAAAAAATATTGACGGGGAAACCCGAAGGGAAAAGACCACTTGGAAGGCCTAGACGCAGGTGGGAGGACAATATTATGATAGATTTAAGGGAAGTCGGATTTGCGAGGGATGGTTGGATGGAGTTAGTACAGAATAGGGTTGAATGGCGGGCTCAGGTAAGCGCGGCAATGAACCTTCGTGTTCCATAAAATAGATAGTATTCCTTTAGCTTATTTAGGAATTGTCTATAGCCATTGAGTAAGGAAGTATTTCCATTTTATGTCTATTAACCATGTGCGGACAATTAATTAATTCATACCCCTGGGTCTATGAACAATGGAGTGCACGGTATCTTTCCGATATGATGCATGGTGGTTTATGTTGGAATTCTAAACCGGCTCCACCTTGTCCACTCCTCTTCTTATCTCTTCACGCTTTTTTTTTTTTTTTTTTTTTTTTTTTTTTTTTTTTTTTTTTTGCGATGGCGGATACGGATAAGATTCTCTAGATACGCGGAGAGAACATAATGATTTCAGAATTAATCTTAACCTACTGTAATTCTGTTTGTTATCCATGTCATTTGTTCACTTCAAATAGCTGTATGTATGTAGAAGACACTATTTACAAAGCAATTTCCCCCAATTCTTCGCTCCTGAACTTGAAACCGACCTGTGTTTATTGGTCAATGTGTGAGTGCCAGACTTTTGACATCAAACCAAACCGAGTCGGCTCATCCAAGGGCTGGTCTAGACATAGGTTGTGTTAGGGTAAGGAAAATTGCGTGAGTGCATTACATAAATTTTGAGTTGTGTATCCTTCGGGGATGCAATTCGAAACGTGACGACTTTCTCTCCATTTTGACAACCCCTTTACATGAAGAGAATGCCATTATAATATGTTATACTAACAGCGAAAATTTTTATTTGGTACTTTATTTCGGTATTTGGTTTTTATTTATATAAGTTACGTGTTCTGCATCATTTTTTTTAATGTCCAGAAAGTTGCCATTGCCAAAGATTTCATAATCCAAGGCCTCCAGATTACACGTTTCATTGTAGTATACATTTTTGTTTTATTTACGAGGAGGCTGAGGAACCAGTGTCCCACATGTAAATGAATCTGATAAGGAATATTAACAACATTTCGCCATGTTTGGTGCACACCCAGTACGTACGGCGAGAAAGCGGTGTGAGCACCGGAATGTAAGATTAGAATGACGAGCGATCACTAGCATGAATAATGAAAATTACCTTCTGTGTCGATTAGGTTGCTGTAAGCATGCATGAGATAAGAGAGAACGAGAAAAAATATAAGAAAAGTAATAACCACGAGGAAGGAAAAAGTAACAAGAGAGAGTACTGTGAACGAAAAGGATGGAGAGGAAGGACAGAATGAAAATGTGGTTAAAACAAGAGGAACAAATTGAAGATAAAATGGCGCTGAAATGAATAGAAAGTATTTATACAAATACGATAATAATAGAAATGGAAATATTTGTCAACATAAAAAAATAAAAAATAAATTTAAAAAAATGGTAAACAGTGGCTCTCGAGAGATTTTTTCTTCACTCCGGTTAAAATCGCTTCTGTGATTTAACAATATATTGGATAGAAAGTTTTATTAAAATTTTAATGAAGGTCTTGGACATTCATTCCTATTCATAACAATTAAGCAAATAAATATGTTAAGAATAAATTAGAAAATCCTCATTTTTCCAAGGTAAGAAATTAAGGGGTTTCTACTTTCTAATACTTCCACTTTGTATAGCTAATATCTGGGTCTTTTTTATTTTTTTACCGAATAATGACAGTTACATAATGGCATACCGCTTACATAAGAAAAAGATAAGACAATCAATTTGTTAGGGAGCAGGGACGAATAAAGACATGAGTAGGCTATGTGGTTTGCGTATCCCCTGCATGAATATAATTGTGTGTACTTGAATTACTGTAGCGAAAGCACATGTCCCACTTTTGCTACAATACCTCATAGGTAAGCAGCAAAAAACAACTCACTGGGTTGTGGGATGGGGCCGGTATGCAGGGGTGCCCACAGGGGGGGGGGGTTAAGACGCAGACTGCGTCATTGAAATTTCTGGGGGGGGGGGGAATGTTAGCGTTTTATAAATTTTCTGGGGGGGGGGGGGTTAAAATTGTTGCAAAATTAGCGTTTTATATGTTAAAAATAAAAACGGTCAAGTTTTATAACTTCAGAAGGTCTCTTCTAATTCTTTAGAAGTGAATAGTCAATAAATTAGCGAAATTATTTTCTGGCTACGTCATTGTTGCACTTATTATATTATTAATATAATGTTACAAAGTGGCCCAAGAAGTTAAAGCGACAAAAAATAAATGAATTTAAAAAACTGCCCCCCCCTAGAAATATCATATGGGCGCCCTTGTCGACAGCCAATCAGGTTGGGGGGGGAGCAATGGAGTTTGGGGGGGGGGGTGAGTCATGAAGTTTAGGGGGGTTGGGCACCCCCTGCGGTATGTATGACTAAGCATTACAACACATGGTCAGGGCAGCCGTAAAATACCGTGCGAAGATGATCCTAACATTCCAAATTACTTACACTATTGGGTTCTGTGGATCTTGTTGTGAGAGTTTTTGTTCAACACTAGTATTTGTGGGTGTGTGTGTGTAATGCTGTTGCTATGGGTTATGTCTGAATATCGAGGAACATGATATTACATCCAGTAGAGGTTAACTGCATAGCAGATCATAATAATGGAAATACATCTAACTAAATCCTATTGCACTTTTCCTGTCGACATAAAATGCAATCTGTGAAGTGCTTACATTTTAAGGGAAGTAATATACAAACTGAAATCTCGAGTTTCTGCTCGAAATCACAATCTTCCTTCCACACTTTGGCAATAAAGTCGAAAGACGATAGTTTGAACTGGATATAATATGTCGAGATGGAATTCACACTAAAGGAATAAAATATTCCAACTTCTTGTACTTTTGCACAAAAGGAATCGTATACCAATAATGCAATGACTTCCCAGACCACATTCAAAACAAAAATTGGCCTACCCCTACCGGTACATAAGCACAACACTCTGAAAGGGAAATTTCACTTACAGTAAATCCAGTCTCGTCAATACTCAGTACCGAAGATACATTGAAATGTTGAACAGAAGCTATTGTATGTTTACAACTTTAAAGCACAAATAAAAAGTATAGCAAATTACTCAGTTGCACTAGTAAATACCACACACACTTCAATTTTTTTTACCTTACTAAAATGGAAGCAGACTTCTAGTTCTCACTAGCGCTCATGGTGGCGTCATGTGTAAACAGGCGCCAAGTTCAAATTTCAAAGTATCACTAGCGAAACTTTGTAAAGGCAATGAATGAATGAACGAATGAATGAATGTTTCCCATAACGATCCAAATTAGGAATGAGTATTTTATGAGCTTATAAATTGGCTTCTAAAAATAAAGATTCAATCTTGAAATAACTGTCTATGCTTTACTTTACAGGAATTAAACTGTGAGATTATAGGAGAAAAATTCCTGACACAGGGTTCTGAACCCAGAACCTTTGGCTATCCGTGCTACTGCTCTACCAACTGAGCTAAGCTAGAGTTCACATCACAGTGCCAGATGGAACCTCTCTTCTATGACTGATTGAGGAATTTTTCTCCCAAAATATTCTCTTGTAATGTCCAACAGATACAATAATCTGTGGTTCATGAATGCATACATTTTCATCAAGAATTAAATTAATTAAATTTGAGGCTTGAAGCAATTTGTTCATGTAATATTGTTTCTTACACATTATCTGTGGACTAATGGTCACAACACTTCCAAGTTGTTCAGCAAATAACCGTAGCTCGGAACTGAATGTGGATTTGTAACTGCTACCTTCGCCTTTGACATTTCTTGTGAAGTGACACATATAGGAGACCTGCCATGGTTCAGATTCCATATTAATCTATAGGTCCCAACCGTAATAACAACTTCAGTAGTCGTTAACCCACAACAGTGGGATTTCCTTTATCCTCTATGAATCCAGTTAGCCACAATCATTTGTGAAATCAAACATAGTTCACCATGCAAACAGGCACTAGACACTAGGCACCAAGTAAGAATGCATTTTTAAAACAAATCAAAACATAAGTTAATTAACTGTTTCATCTTCATGTGCATTCTAAAATGCTGTATTTTACTTTATTAAAACTTTATTGAACCTAGTTATGATTTTTGCAGGAAAAATGGGCTTCACAAACTTTATTTTGGCTTCTTTAAAAGTGATAAAAAAATTCAGTTGATATCTTTATACCTAGGTAATACTCAATTATTCGAATATGTCTCTGGCAGCCTTATAACCTCTTCTTCTGAGTTCTATACATCATGCATATGAATATGTTAAACATAAGTGAATTTAAATGTAATTGACACACCTGACCAAGGGCAGATTTTATATTTTTTAAAGTTGATTCACAAGATTCAACCAATGGAAACTTATATCAAGAAAAATTAATGTTTGCACAAGACAATGTTTTCATGCCATATCCTGGAATTTTACTTTGACACCAGTATTCATGTCAGTTTGAACTGTGTATTTTTTAACGTGTGAATAAGGTGTTCTCCCTTTGATTGAATTATCTGAAAATTTCTATTAATACTCCAGATGGAGATTTTACATACATACTTCACTAATTACAGAAACTAACCTGAACATGTTTCGAGCCTGCCTCTAGACTCATCCTCAGCTATACTCCATCTGAGGTTAGGACAGCAGCTGCGACACTTGGCGGATGTTTAACCAATCTCTTGATTAAATCATCTTCGGCAGGTATTTCAAAATTCATCAGCTGGTCTTTGTTTTTGTAGTTTGGGAGAACATTTATATCAGCTGGTCTTTGTTTTTGTAGATATAAATGTTCTCCCAAACTACAAAAACAAAGACCAGCTGATGAATTTTGAAATACCCGCCGAAAATGATTTAATCAAAAGATTGGTTAAACATCCGCCAGGTGTCGCAGCTGCTGTCCTAACCTTAGATGGAGTATAGCTGAGGATGCATCTAGAGGCAGGTTCGAAACATGTTCAGGTTAGTTTCTGTAATTAGTGAAGTACGTATGTAAAATCTCCATCTCTAGTATTAATAGATATTTAGTAACTTCACTAGGCCTATAAAAACTTCCTATAGATTTTAAGATCAGAAAATTTGTTTATTGCATGCCAATGACTTTTACTTTGTATATAGATATGTTTTAACGTAAACCTTATACATAAAAATAAAGATTGATAACTTGATGCATAGAAATATTAGTAATAACTAAACTTACCTCGACTGGTGCAGGTTGTACTTTATATCATCCTCTTCATTTCTACTTCAACTCTGCAGACAAACACTTAAGGATTGGGTTTTATGTGACTCCACACATCTTATTTCTTCAGTTATATAAGGACAGGATAGAGCATGGAAAGAAAAAATATAAGGAATACAACAGTAAATAGGGTAATTAACAACAATAAATATATATTCTATAATTGATATATTTTTACATTTCACCTCTTTAAAATGTTTTATAATTTGAATTATATTACAGGTTTGAATTTTAGCAACATGGAAAAGAAAAGATTGGATGTACTGGGTGATTATGAACGGACAGGACTGACAAGAAACAAATCCATGTTGTTGAATGTGGTATATTTTACACTTCACCTATATAAAAAGTTCATTTACTTTAGTCAATCTGGCTACGAATATATTACACTAAAGATGCGTCGCACGCTTTTTACGGAACAGACTGCTCAACACACTCGAACGTTTATCTTTGTCTTTACGAGGAGCTTGCTGTTCACTTTCCGACGAGCTCTCAGGTGGGGGCATGTGACGCTCCAGAGATGGTGGTGCCACATAAGGGGGCAGGGAACTCCTCTGCTAATAAGGAAAAAGTTTGTACTGTTACAAAATGCAGAAAAATTTCTCTTTATAACTCATATAAAAACTAAACCTTGCATTTAATTTTTAGCAATGACTGTTTCAATCTGGCTGAATTATGAAATTTAACTTACAGAATGTGCTACTACATAATGGCAGCATACATTTTAGAAGTAGGGATGGGATATATTGATATTTTGTTTTCGATATCCGATATTTTGATAACAATATTTCAGTTCTGATAATACAGTAGTATCAGTATTGCTCTTCCGTAATAAAGATTTTCTCTCAATGAAACAATAATATGCATTTATAACATATTATAAAAATGGGCAAAATCAACGTAAAAACTGATAAATTGAAACGGAAGTTTAACATATTGAATTTACAGCCATCAAGTTTAACTACAATTATTTTCAGCATTTCTGGTCGACAATTTGAGTTTTGCTACCACAAAAGTGTTTCAGTTACACGTATTTGTCGGAAGTAACAACAAGCAGTGATGCCAAACAATTCCCTTGCATTAATGTATTATTATTATTTAAGCAGTAAATTTTCAAACAATGGTAACATCAACTACTACATCTAAGATTATTTTTGCATTAGAAGATTATGCTTCATTGAAGATGAAATTATTAAATATAAGCAAAAATTGTAACTCACCTGTTGTTGTCTTAGCACAGCAGGTGGTCCTACATTAGCATAAGCTGTAAATAAAAAAAAACAGAAGTAAATAAGCTATTACTTTTCAGTCAATCATCCATTAAGAAAAAATATTCATTCATGAACTCTAGGGAAAAACTTGTGCTCAACCAGAAATTGAATCTGAGACAACATGTTTAATCCTTTCACTACTAACATTATTCACTGTGAAAACTAGTTTTGCTGTATTAATTTGAAAATTTCTTTTGTAATCGTAATTTATTACTAATAATTTGTCAGTTTCCTCCAAAACAGGAGCACATCACATATTTCTTAAAATTTTGACTGGTTTATGCAACCCTAGGGTAGTCTGCAACGTCACAACACAGCAGTAT
This sequence comes from Ectobius pallidus, assembly GCA_964059195.1. NCBI lineage: Eukaryota > Metazoa > Arthropoda > Insecta > Blattodea > Ectobiidae > Ectobius > Ectobius pallidus. Next base: position 48,974,089 of record CAXKWD010000004.1, on the reverse strand, counting down.
TATAATGCATGGTGCAATGCACCTGAAATATTTAGCTACCAGAGAGCAGCGCAAGGCAGAGAACAGGGAACTGATGGTATCAGTAATTAGACAACAGATGACACTAGATGTTGACCAGGGCCGTAGCAAGGTCCTTCTGCGCCCTTGGCGAGTTTGACAAATCTGCACCCTCCAATACTGGGTCTGAACAATTTTTTTAAATTTCTGTAAAATTGTTTACTATTTTAATATAACACTGTTATTATCAAAGAAAACCTAAACCTCAATTTGAAAAAGAACTAACTAAAGAACTTTCAAGGTACTAAAACCTTATTTTCAGATGACTGAATTACTTAAAAAAAGAATTAAATAATAAAATCTAGTATCAAAAGTAACTTACATAATAAGCCTGAGGCCTACTAAAATGTTTAACACATTAATATAGGTAAAAGTATTTTTTTCAAATAGTTGAACCACTTTAATCTCAATAATAACGTACATTTTAATTTTTATTGTCGTTATATCTTTCCGTACTGTTCATGATTTATGTTATCATACTCTGTCAATAAAAAACATGTTAATTAAAGAACGTTGCACGACTGCTTATAGACAATCGGCATAATACTACAGATAGTTCACGTGCAGTAATTTTTAATAATCTGAAAGATTTCTACCATTAACGTGGAATTTTTATTGCTTGATAAATTGCACCAGTCTAAAAAAAGGCGGGATTTTTCATGGTTAATTTTGCGCCCTCTCTGTACCTGCGCCCTTGGCGGGGGCCCCATCTCGCCACTGCCTAGCTACGGCCCTGATGCTAACATAGTTTGAATCACTCTTGCAGCAAATTTCTTTTGTCTATAGGCATGCGGGTAGTGCATCAGCACGCATCACTGCTGGCCGTGCTACTGACTCACATACACAGCTCTAGCAGTTAAAAAAAGCTCTTATCATGAAGCTACGTCCAGCAACTGTACTAGCTTATCCAAATCTTCCTCTAAGCAATATTAGACTCCGCAGTAGAAAATAACACATCAATAACTGTAGTATATTTGGAGAATTAAGATTGTGATAGTTATGGTCAGGATTTTAATTACCTGAAATACATGGAAAATAACCTTACATGAATTAAAAAGGCCACAAGATAAAATGACTTAAAACGGACATGGGGTTTACAAACTTTACAGTTAACAGGTAATGAGAGCCTGAAGTACAGACACAGAATGGAATGTTACAGCAGGACTAACATGTAAATGACCCATATGAGAAGCTGGTTGAATAATGCTCTTGTGTGCACCATTATACTCCCTTTTCTTTCACAATTTAACCAAAAAAAATGACAAATTACTGTTGCATCAGTTCAAGTTCAAGGGGAGAAGGACTGCCACAGAATTCAAAGCATGCAATACTTTCAAAACACACAACTGTTAACATTCCTCAAACTGAATATTGCCACTACTTTGAAAATAACTCATTAAAGAAGCTAGAAATTACAAAATTAAGTTTTTATTTCAAAATGCAGTACCTCAAAAATTTAAAACAAACCATGAAAATTGCACTATTCTGAAGAAAAAACTACCTATAACATCTGTGTCATTTTATTCCTGATTGCATTGACTGATGCTTATTTTGAATTGGTCATCGCTTTATCACCAGAAAAAAAAAAAATATATATATAAAATTCATCCATGCCTAGTGATTGTAAATAAAGCATGACTCTGTGTTTCCCATCACAGCTAATATCAGGTGGTTAACAGTTGCTGTGTATTTTCCACAAACATCGCTGGTTGTTCAATTAACAGTTAACAAATCGAGCAACTATCAACCATACAACCAGCAGTAAATTTGAGAATCTCAGTGACCATGCAGTAAGTTTCGTGTAAGTTATATTCACAGTCTTGATTATTCGAACAGGAGGAAGCAAGATGCTCTAACTTATTACCAGCATTGTGAGTTTCAACTTTTCCAATGTATTAGACTAGCTTTTTTTTTTTCTTTCTTACTCTCAAATTTCTTCTTGCTGAAGTTCTACACATTAAACCGAAAAAATAATCATCCTGAGCCAGAATCAAAATTGTGATCTTCCATTCAGCATGCTACAACACCCTAGTAATGAGTTACTAACCAAGCTTTTGTAAATCTTTCTCTAGATACCTTTCTTATTATTAAAGATTTATGGCCAGTTTTATTACTACTTTATAAACGTATGATGAAAAGATTTACATTAAAAACTTTATAAATCTGCCATTATTAAAGGATCACTTTACCATTTGGCCTACATACAATTATTTGGTAGCTATGCAAACATTTGTTTCATGAAGAAGACAGCTAGTATTATGCCTAGGCCTATACTAATTCAGAGCTCAAGCAGTTAAGTTCAAAAATGTAATAGAGGCCATCAAGAAATTGCTCTTCAGGCTCTTGTGCAGCAAAAATCCACTAAGAAATGGAATTCAATTGGCAGCCCTAGCATATGATTATAACATTCTGCTAAAATAATTTATGAAGTAAGAAATAAAATAAACAAGACACTGAAAATGTTTGCTGTTTTTTTAAAGACAAATTCACGTGCTTTAATTAATTTTCGAAAACTTCAATTAAAGATATAATGTGATTGCTTATTCCAGTTTTCGACTCAACAATAATAACCAGGGCCTGGATTCTAATGACATGTCATCTTTTTATTGATGCTGCATATACATTGCCAACTTGTAGATAAATCCTAATCCTGGCCTCTAGATTATAGAAATGCATTTTTATTAGGTCATTTTTTGCCATTTTATATTTTTAGGGCATTTATTTCAATTTTAGGTCATTATTTTGTCATTTTCGTGTCATTTGCTTCCTTATTTAGTCATTTTCATGTATTTACATTGAGTGTATTAACTTTTTTTTCGTCGCTAGCGGTGCTGTCTTTGAAGTGTTGTTTGTTTAAAGCAAGAAGGAAAAATTTGGCGTTGAAGTGTTGTCATGTCTCAGTCGGAAATGAGAATCAAAGAAATGCCAAAATTTTGTAATATATTAGTATTGTTATTAGATTGACTTGGCACCAGAGTCTGCTACCTGCTTGGATTTCAGAGTGCAAACTACTGTTTACCCTCAATAAACAACAATATAATCCGGCAGACCACAAAAGGAAATGCCGAATTTTGACTCGCCAGTGCCTCAGTGCCAGTATAAATTTTCGTGAGAAAAGAACATTCACAACATTACAGTTATTTACAATTTTTACACTTATGTACAAACTAGTCTATAACTTTGTATGTACAATAATATTTTTTATAAATAAAATATCAGTTTTTAGGTCATTTTTTATAATTACTAAGTCATTTTCTTTAAAATTTAGGGTCATTTTATAGGCCATTTTTCAAACATTTTTAGGTCATCAGAATCCGGGCCCTGATAATAACAAATAGATGCACAACAGTAGTTAACGTGGCTCACTCTGGTATGCCTGCTATGAGTCTGAAAGAAAGGTAGGAACAGATACCAACCTTCGCATGGGTGGCAAACATAACCGGAGCTGTGGAGAGACTTTTTGATGGCACTGCATTTTTTAAGTGATTTAATAGTTCAACAGTGTGAATTATATACAATAAGACTGGTGCAGTAATCCATGATTTAACAGTTATCATAAATGACAGCACTTTCCACTATGTGTTAACAATACCTAATATGAAAACTTATTTAATGACCACTTTTACGTTAAATATATGAACCAATTCATATGGACTTACGCCACTTGAGCTCTGAGATTCTCGCATGTAAATTACACTGTAATATCATCACTTAAATTATGGCATGCTGTTATTTATCATATAACCTTAAATAAAATAAAAATGTAGAATATTTGTTTAACTTCAGTCTGCAATTTGAAAAGTGTATTAGCACTGTCTATTATTATAAAACACATTATCACCCAGAGCACTCACTACTTCATTAAATTAACTAACTTACTAGTTAGCCGGCTTTCAAGAGGACATTTCCTCCCATCTTCCATCGTCCTTCTGACTCACTACTTCATTAAATTAACTAACTTACTAGTTAGCCGGCTTTCAAGAGGACATTTCCTCCCATTGTCCTGACGATGGGAGGAAATGTCCTCTTGAAAGCCGGCTAACTAGTAAATTAGTTAATTTAATGAAGTAGTGAGTGCTCTGGGTGATAATGTGTTTTATATTATTACACTTCATTGTGTTTCCCAATTCCAAGAGAATTAAACTGTCTATATTGCTATGTAATCTTTTGTTAAGTTAAATATTGAATGAACTTATGTCTTCCAGATTAAAAAAAAGCATGAAAATATGGGTATGCAAACTCAAAATGAAAAAATATAATGCCAAATATAAATTAGTTTAAAAAGTACAACAAAAGACAACTTATTTAAAAGCACAACTCCCACTAATTCATGCAGCATTATAAACAACGAGCAACATGCAACAAAGAGTTGCCAAGGATAAGCAATAAGTAAAAACAATCATGATATAAGGACCTATAAATGTAAATATAACTAGAAATGAGTCAGTACCAGTTTTTGGCAATATTCTAAAACAATATATGTTTTTTGTCTCGACACTCAATTCTTGATATTTCGACATTCACATTCTTTTAAAAAAATAGTAAAATACATGTTGCAATCAAGTTGCATGGCACGATTTATTGCCTTGGTGCATTACTTTTAAAGAAATTTATACTTTAGATATACTGACACTAGAGCAGAAATTCAGAGGAAGATCACTTTTATTATACTTCTTGCTATACCTGCTACCTGCTATTTTGAAACTTATGAGTTGAGACATGTGCTATATCAACTAACAAAGAGAGTTTGTGGTGCTGTTCATCCACGTAAAATTTGGTATACATTATTTCGAAAGTTCTCTTTATCAAACAGGGTTACAGTAGTTTCCCTAACTCACACACATTTATTTTGTGCTTTGGAATATAGCATAAATTAGTGCAACCCACGCACAGGGAAGGAGCAGTACTTAAGACATCAGCATGGTAAAACAAAGATCCACTTTCACATCCCATAATTGAGTTTATTTTATTATTATATTTAAAGTAGCACCTCAAAAAATTAATGCAAATTTAAATTACATATAAATTCTGTAAATCATGTAAAGAACCTAACAATTCTAAATGTCTAGTTTTGAAATGGAAACAAAATGTACGCTGTCAAGTCAACACAGTTCAAGAACACATGCAACTACTGAAAAACACACAATCACACAAGCGTTCTATACTAACCCTGGTGATGTTGGAAGGACGCCGCCTGATCATGCTGGTTCCACTCATTGGCACGAGGTCTGTGTGGGGGTGCTGAGGACGGCAGGGGCGGGGGCACTTCTACAAAATGTGGCAACATTGATACCAAGCACATACAAAAAGCAGACACAGGACACAAACAAAGAGTGAACATATTTACAAGGAGAAAACAGAAATTTAGAAACAACTAACCAATGGAAACTAATGAGAAAAACTCTTAACTGTATCTTATTAAATACTTTCCATGCTAACCAATTTTTAAATATATACAGTGTACATATTGTATACTTCCACAGATAAGATGACCTTCAGACAAGATGAGGAAGAAATTTTAGTAATCTTTTGCTTTAGTTTACAAAGAGTGCAAATAATACAAGGCTTGTCCATAAGTTTCTCTGGGGCTATTTACAGAACAATACACAATTTCATGGAAATATTTATTGCAACAGATACAGCAAGTGTTCAGCTACTTTTCAACATATTTGCCACTGGAATTGAGACATTTTTCATACCGTGGGACCAACTTTTGAATACCTGTGTCATTTAACTCTTAAATCTGGGATTTAAATCACTGTGTCAACCATCTCCACCTCTCTATTATTCTCAAAATGATGGTACTGACCAGACAGGAATTTCTTGAGATGTAGGGAAAAATGGAAATCACTTGGTTCTCCATGTTGAGTGCCTGACCAGAGGTGAAAGGGTAAATGCTGAGTGTTACAACAAAATGCTGAAGAAATTACAACTGGCAATTCATAACATTCATCGCAGGATGCTTAGTATTGTCTTTCTGCACAATAACACAGTCACACAATGGTTTGAAACCAATGCGGCAGACTTCTACAACACAGGTATTCTAAAGTTGATCCCTTGGTATGACAAATGTCTCAATTCCAGTGGTGAATAGGTTGAAAAATAGCTGAACACTTGCTGTATCTGTTGCAATAAATACTTCCACGAAATTGAGTTTTCTTCCTCTAAATGTTCCAGGGAAACTTACTTTACAGACAAGCCTCGTATAACTGTGTAGATGGACGATATCATTAAAATAAATATAAAACCTATATTGTGTTTTGTGATTAAGTTTATGATTAATGAGATAATTAGGTAAATGTTCTCAGCAGACTGGCAACAGTACTTACTGTAAATAACAAATAAAGCAAGGTTAAGTTCAGAATAGTTAGTAATAGTCTCTGTTGCTATGTTCTCTCTTCAACTGTGTAAAATTCTGATAGTAGTTGTATAAAATCTTTTGGTCAAGGGGGCATATTGACATTGACAATACCTAATTTTTATATCAGGGGTGCATCAGGGGGGGAAATATCTCAGATGAAATTGAATGCCATTTAAACAGAATTCACATCCCACAAGAGAGGTGATGAAAGAAATTTCTATTTTCCACATTTTTAAACCCAGATAGAGATTTAGAATTCAGATATACTTTAGCCATCCAATAGGAAATGTGCTTTTAATAAAATTTAATTAAATAATTTAATACAATTTGGGGGGGGGGGAACTTACATATTTGTTAATGTATTTGCTCCTACAAAGTTTGTGCAATGATGTTTAATATGACCAAAATGGTCAATATTTAAACACATCTCCAGCCTTAGTATTAGAATAGATCATAAGAGGGTTGATTCCTATCTTCCAGTGTAAAGCCATCTTACACTATTATTACTGTATGGCAATTTGTACACTGTATATGTAAAAGTATAACTGAACTGTTCTTTGCAGTGTTGCAATAATAAACAAAAAAATCAATATTAATATAAACATTAAGAAGGTAAAGTACAGTTAAGTTCTTTCTTTCTTAAACCAATATGCTTTATGCATACTTATGCACAATGAGGAATACAGAATTGTAATATTGATTTTGAAATTTCTCTAAAGAAGATAATATTTAATAACGTTTATCTAAGAATTTATGGTCCAAAACATGATTCATCAGACAAACATAAAAAAAAAGTATAATTTCTAATGTTAGCATGCTATCCCATCATAGGTAATGGTATTAACTTTATGGATCAATCTTTTGTAAACCTATGCCCATCAAAAGAAATAGCGCTCTTACATAAAAATAAAAGCAAAGAATTTGGAAACTTATGCTAAAATAATCTGCATAAATGTACAGTGCAAATACTACAGTACTATTATCCATTCCATATCAGTGTTCCACTGCATGTAAACAAATGCAAGTGACTTGAGCCACAAGTCACGCTACAAGAGACTAAAATTCCATAATAAACTTGGTTTTTATAATATAAAAGGTAATCTGCGACGAAAATGAGTGATAACAATTTCAACTTATTAGTAAATTTTCAGACTGAGTGATGGTCTGCTGTGTATCATTACATAATGGCTAGGGTTACCAGAATCTTTTAATGAAATGTAGGACACTGGTGGTCTAAAATGTAGGATATTATAGAAAAATGTTTAAAACGTAGGAAAATAATAAAATACTTCTCAAACATGTACACAGAAGATTTTATATTTTTTATATCTCTTCGCAAAATTATCAGTAAAGTTATGTTTCCTCTTTGAAATCTCAACACACATCTTACAAATAAACAACTACGTAATTAGAAAATCCTTGCTTCCGCACACCACGACAAACAAATTGCACATGGAAGTTTCGCTACAGTTGCTGTCCAGTTCAGCTTGCTTTGGATGATTACTGCATTGTTTCAACAAGTTCTTTTCACTGTTACAGCAATAGCTAAGTACTACTATATACGTTAACAGTAATATTTTAATAGCAAACTAAAACAAATATTTTTCTAATCTTTCCTAAGTTGTTAATCCATCTGAAACTAAAGAATGTTTGCATTCCTCACAATGTAGGACATTCCAGATTTTTCAGAAATTCTCCCTAACGTCTAGTAACCCTAATATGATAGACAATGAAGTCAGTTGGAAAGCTTAATAAAACATAAGAGATTTAGAGATATGCTAATGTCCGAGGATTCCGATTAATGTAGTTGTTTACAGTAATATGCATTCTATCTATATATGACCTGATTTGATCTGATTTTCCTGAAACCCCTGTTGGTGAGGCATAGAACCTCCCATTGGAGGTTTCAGTACCTAGACTAATTTTGTTATGCTCATTTTCCATGCATACTATTTATGGCATTAGCTTCATTATGTAGTAATCTTTTTTTCAGTTTCAACATCAAAACAACCAAGTCTTTGTCTTTTAATACATGAGGCATGAGCTGTCAATATCCCGTGTCAACAGTGTGGGTGGGAACAGTAATGTAACACATTACCAATCAAAAAGGATTATGGATGGATTAATACAAATGCAATGTTTACATGTGCTAGAACTCTGATATGGAATGGATAATAGAGGAAATTGAAGACAACGTACCCTGGCCTAGTTCCGAATGACTGCGCCTCCAATCAGGGGGTGGTACTCCATTCTGGTGAGGCATGGTAGCACTCTGATATGACACTGGCCGTGGGTCAGTCATACCAGGAGGCTTGTTTCTTAGCGTAACAGCCTCTGTACTCGGTGATCTGGTTGGTATAGGTGGTGGAGCACCTCGTGGAGGTATTGGGGGCTTCTCACGAGAATCGTGATATTGCTGCAGGAGCTGTGTTTGGGTCGGAGGCTCCGGCGATGAGCCACGGCTTGAGATGGAGCTTGCATCTCCACCACCATCCCTCATGTCTCCTCCAAGAGCTGGGAGTCTCTCCCCTGCAGCTGGACTCTGTATAAACGAAATGAATTGAATTTTGTTTTAAATCATACATAACAGTACCATAAAATCTCATTTTAACATTCCTACTTTTAAGGACTTCCCATTTTAAGGATTAGCATAATGATCTTCTACCTTCAATGCATTTAATTCCCACTTTTAAGAAACCCAATTTTAAAGATAACCTTATTTTTAAGGAATGAAAATGTTGAAAATATACAAATATTTATCCAACAATAGTGAATTTCTAAATTGGTGAAAAAAGTGTAAACACCATGGAGTAAGGTGACCATATTTTTATGAATAAAAGTCAGTACATTGAAGCTGTATTAAGATATGACAATAGCCTATAGGCATATTTTAATTCAGAAATTATGATTTCAATATTAGAATTTTGATTAGTAAGTCAGAAAAGCTTAATTTCGAGATTTTATCATGATGCAATCAGGATGACGCTGTACTTGTGCCTGTTATGTCCTAAGGTATAACTAGTAACGTGTGTGAAGGGAATTCCCCATTGAGTCCGCTTAACAGAATTTTCAAAGAAGGACGCTGGTTAAATTTGAATGATTAGCCAATGGCAGAGCCAGATTTATTATGGAATTAAAGTTGTAAACCCTTTTACATTCGAGATATCGCGGCTCACGAGAAATATATGGGAGGCTATATAAATGGTAACCCTTCAGCACAAGCACGCATTACGCATTACGCATTATTCTTCTGCCATCGCCATGTAACGCATTATTCACTCATCAGTCGCCATGTAACAATGTAATTATTTGATCGCCACTCGCCGAGTACAGACGTCCTCCGGATTCACCAAACTGCCGCCTCATTGCATTAGCTTTATTATAATATTACAGTGGCTAATATCGGCATACAAGCTTAAATAAACTATAATCAACATCATAAGTGTGTATTATTTAAAATATCGACCACACGAAATCCCTGAGAGAGTTTCACAAATAGCTGAGGAAATAATCGGCGACCGTACTTCTTCAAATTTGGACACCCAACTGGGGCTTCACTTCAAATTTGGCGACCAACTGTGCGGCGATCCTAACTTCTTCAAATTTGGCTCCCATACGTGTGGCCTAACATCGACGCACCGTCCTTCTTCAAATTTGGCGGCCCAACTGGCGCAGATCCAGTGTCGAAGATACATCCAAGGAATAACAGCGGGGAAGTCCAGAGCAACAGCGCGTGGAACAGCTGAGCGTGAGGAAGACTGGAGGCAGCGGAAAATCAAGGTCGAAGGTGGTGATCTGCTAGCTGTACAGACCGTGACGAAAACATCTGGCCCGCAACAGGGAATGAACTCTTCGCTACGAGGGAGGCACCGATAAATAGTATACACATACTATTTTCCAAGTAAGACCTTTTATTTACCTAAGTGCTCCAAAGAAGAAAATTGCGTGTGACGAAAATTTACAGAGATCAGGAAAAATGGCGAACTTAGAACAGAATACTGAAAAGATTAGAGTAAAAAATTTTGAGGGTCAAGAGATGATGTTGTCAAGAGAGGAAATGAATGTTATAATGAATATAATGCAAAGTGCCCTTCAGGAAATGAAAAAAATAAATAGGAAACTTGATACGTATATAGGTAAACCAGTAACAGAAGGAATTCCAGTAAAAGATACTGAGGTAGATAGTCAGATAGGAGCAGAAGTGAATAATGTAAATCCTGATGTAGAAACAGCTGATAGTAAGGTCAATGATAGGATTGTTACTGAAAAGTTAGGAACAGCTGATTACGAAGTCAACGATGAAACTAAGGAAAAGTTAGGAACAGCTGATAGCGAGGTCAAGGATAGTATTTCTGTAGAGTCAGGAACAGCTGATTACAAGGTTAATGATGAAACTAATGGAAGGTTAGAAACAGCTGATAGCAAATACAAGAATGATAATATGATGACTCCAGAATTAGATAATATTGAGATTAATGAAATTGCTATCCAGGAAAATAGGGATGATAGGAAAAATGTAGAATCAGGAAATCTAAAGAATGTTGATTCTAATTTCAAAGTAAGTGTCAGGAAAAATGCAAACATTTCAACTAGTAACCAGGATAATTTTCGATCATGCTTAAGAAATATTGATCGTATTCAAAATGTAAATTTTGAAAAATTTGAGGTAGGGGCAGAAAATTTCAGGAACTGGAGTAGATTCCCAAAACAAAAGAATGTTCAGGTAGATTGGATGATGATAAATATTCAGAAAGAAATAGAAAATTTCAACCAGTATACTGCCAAGAATCAAAGGAACAACTATAGTATTCTTTGGAATTTAGGTCAAGGTTATAGTACATTTGCAGAAAAACTTAGAAACGTCAATAAGATTGCTAAACATGAATCAAATATAGGACAGTTGATAAACAAAGGTGCATGGAGAATCAGGAATTTAAATCCTCCTACAATACCGTATCCAAAATCTTGGAATGAGGTTTATTAACTTGATATAAATAAAAATGATGTCGATCATGTTGAAATACATTCATAAGGATATGTAAATAATGTCATTGTTTTAATAAAAGGTTAGGTACATAATAGCATGTAACAACATTCTGGAAAAATGTTAGATTACCCATCCATTAATTGAAAAGTCATGATTGAACAGAATATGTTTACGGCAAAATTAAAACAAATAAATTAAAATGTTATTGTAGATTTTCCTCACAATGAAAATATCAACGAATATGAGATATCAGCGTGATTAATGAATTTTGTTACAACCAAGTTGAATAATTAAAGTTAATATAGGTAGTTAATATTTTATCAATAGGATTGATTATAATTTGAACCATTTTCTTAAGATCTGAAGATTGAGTAGTAAAGATTCTATAAATTACCCTCCGATGGTGTCAACTAATGGAAGAGAATAGTGTAGTGTTCCCTATAAGAATTATATTATTGAACATATATCCGCCGTAGATGCGTGAATGAGATAGAAGATAGCCACAGGAAATAAATGATTAAATCATGTTGAGAGTTCCATGATGTTAAGTAAATAAATAGTTGTGAGGATAAGCAACGATATTGTTATTCCTACTGTTGAGTAGATGTTATTGTGAAGTAAATATGTTCGTGGCATATGAAGGGACTACAGTTGTAAGGGAAATAAGAATTTCATGGAGGAGATGCTTAAGAGAAAAGATTGATAGCATTTAACTTACTTTACTGAGGATTGATAAAATATGGTTTTTAAAAATTTTGAAATATTTTGCTGATCACGCTAATTTTTGCCAAGTATATAAGGTTGACTTGATAGGAAATACACAATTGAAGTTAGTAACTACCAAAGGAAGATAAATATAATTACTGTGTCAAAAGAAAATATAAATGAGGATGATAAACATATAGCTGATGTATTTGAAATTATTTACAGTGCCGTATCAATTTTAAATAAAAAAATTTTAAGTTCTGGATGGAGGAAAAATAAAATGTTGATATAAGCTATTATGACTGATACATATATAGAATATGCTGTACTAGGATGAATAACAATTATCTAAAGAATTTCAAGGTAAAGGCACAACGCCAAAATAATAACCAATATCAACAAAGAATGTTGAGTGTTATGTATTGTATAAGAATGAATGATCGTGTTGAGAGTTCTCCACATAATATTACCAAACAAAGTGATAAACACCCTTGCGAATGATTAATCAATGCTAGAATGTTAATGCATGATGGTATGCCAATTCTAACCAGCCTTCATGAACATAGTTCCAATATATTCCACTGATACACCCACTAAGATCTTCGTAAAGAATTGAAAAGGCTAAACATTTTGTGGTTAGAAAGTGTGAATCTAATCCATAACCTGTAGCATCATTGTTTACATCCAACGTATGGTCTGAGTGACATACGAATGCGTTTCCATGTGTGGTGGTGATATCAGCAAGTGAATGTATAAATGTAATTTTCATAATATATCAAGTGTGATTGAATTCCAAGTAAGTTATGATTTAAAATAAATACCCCACATGTTGTAGTAATTCGATGAAGGGATGTAAATAATGATAGCTATCTGTTAAAAGTATGATATTTACTATGTAATGTATGTATGTTTATGTTTATCACTACATTTTTCTATTTTAATTTAGTTATTTTGAATAGAACAAAATATTGATAATATTGTTTATAGTAACACCGATGTTCAAGATAAATAGTAACCCTTATAATCACTAAAGAATTTGGTTAAATATAAGATGATCTGTTGAAAGAAAGTATAAAATAAATACTTGATGAAGGAAACTAAGATAGGATAAATATCCATGATAATGATGATTAAGAGGAAAATATAGGAAAAAGGATAAGTTTAATTTTTGAAATGATAAGGAAAACATGATATGAGTGAACATAATTTTCTTTAATTCTAAACTTTATATGTAATATATTCATGTATACTCATGTAATCCATATTTGTATTTAAATTTTGTAATTTTTAATAGTGTGCCACTTAAAATCAAAATTATTGAGTTACTTTGAGGTTGTTAATATAAGAAAAATTAAACTTACCTGCTTGGAAGTTTAATGTTTCCTTATATTAAGGGGCATTTTGAAGCTGTATTAAGATATGACAATAGCCTATAGGCATATTTTAATTCAGAAATTATGATTTCAATATTAGAATTTTGATTAGTAAGTCAGAAAAGCTTAATTTCGAGATTTTATCATGATGCAATCAGGATGACGCTGTACTTGTGCCTGTTATGTCCTAAGGTATAACTAGTAACGTGTGTGAAGGGAATTCCCCATTGAGTCCGCTTAACAGAATTTTCAAAGAAGGACGCTGGTTAAATTTGAATGATTAGCCAATGGCAGAGCCAGATTTATTATGGAATTAAAGTTGTAAACCCTTTTACATTCGAGATATCGCGGCTCACGAGAAATATATGGGAGGCTATATAAATGGTAACCCTTCAGCACAAGCACGCATTACGCATTACGCATTATTCTTCTGCCATCGCCATGTAACGCATTATTCACTCATCAGTCGCCATGTAACAATGTAATTATTTGATCACCACTCGCCGAGTACAGACGTCCTCCGGATTCACCAAACTGCCGCCTCATTGCATTAGCTTTATTATAATATTACAGTGGCTAATATCGGCATACAAGCTTAAATAAACTATAATCAACATCATAAGTGTGTATTATTTAAAATATCGACCACACGAAATCCCTGAGAGAGTTTCACAAATAGCTGAGGAAATAATCGGCGACCGTACTTCTTCAAATTTGGACACCCAACTGGGGCTTCACTTCAAATTTGGCGACCAACTGTGCGGCGATCCTAACTTCTTCAAATTTGGCTCCCATACGTGTGGCCTAACATCGACGCACCGTCCTTCTTCAACATGTATTAATATCACAGGTCAACACAGGTCTACATCCATTGTCTTATAAAATAAGGGAAGTGCCCAATGTGTGCTGGGGAGTAAGTCATTGTCTTGTATCCCACAGTTTCGTCCAGTTTCTTCTCATAGGAAATACATCTTACAGTGCAATCATCATATAATCACAGCATTTTATTTAACTGAAGAACTACAGCTTTACCACAATAATGTAGGCCATTTTCATCAATCTGGACAAAACCAGTGAGTTACTTCTTAAATACAAAATGGACATTTTGCATCCCGACAAAGGTACATAAAATTCCAGGACAGCTGTTTAAAAAAGGACTGTCCTGAGCAAATCGGGATGAATGGTCACCTTACCACAGACTTGACAAAAGAATTACTTTTTAAATGTGGATGCAGACTTCAAATACGAAATTGCTCTTGATCGGCATTTGGAATCGTAAAATTTATTTGTATTACATAGACTAGGATGTAGCAATATAATTACTTATCTTAGGAAAATTGAACTTATTTCATTTGCACTTGGACATCTTAACCTATATTTTATAAATGTGGATAAAAAACAAATGGTCCATAAACTGAGATTAGTCTATTAATCCTAATTTGTAAGCAATTTGAATATGATTGTGATTAAAATAACTAGGCAATAAAATAAGAGATAAACATCTTCATAGGTCTTATCCCTGCCCAAGCTCTATCCACAATGTGCAGTCGGCAGTTGGTAATCGGTAGTCGGCCGCTTGGGAGCAGCATTTGAGCCGTCCACAATTTGCAGTCGCCATTGAGGTTAGGGAAAATTTTACAGTATAAAAAATGTGGAGGAATTGCTTTATAATTGCAAAATATATGTAATAAACACATCTTGCTTTCTCGTAGTATGCTAATCTGTTTATTTGCACTAGTAAATCATTTTCAATCTCGTAATATGTTACTTGCAGTCGTGCAGACGGTAGTCGAAGATGAATTTCCCAACTGCGGACTACCGACTACCAACTGCCGACTGCAACTGCACGTTGTGAATGGCATCCATTACTCACCACACGTTACACTTCGACTACCAACTGCCGACTGCACATTGTGGATGGAGCTTTAGGAGGAAGGAACTCAATTTAAAAGCATCCCAGGCATGCAGACCTGTATTATCTTGCAGCGCAACTATTAATCAAGTAGAATATCTGATTAGCCCTGTAATAACATAATAACTCACCTTATGTGAGTCATCGTAACTAAGAAGCTGCAGACTTGGGGGCAGTTTGGCATGGAAAGAGATCTTGTTAACCCATTCCTCCATCTCACGTTCTGTAGAAGCCAAGAACAGAAACTCGGAACCATCTGTACAACACAGCCTGTAAGACACAAACAATAAATTATTAATTAATGTACATAAACTACTAGATTAATCACACAACATACAACTGCATAAAATGAACTTTAACCCTTTCACTACTACAATCGTATACATCCGTCAGTTCAAATTTTTCTAAATTTTGAAGACAACAGCTGTAGAATTTTATCCATGAATTAAAAAAGTAATTCATGAATCATAATTGCTGTACCAAACTTTCCTCAGTGATTCAAAAGTTATCACTTGCTTATGATGTAATATGAGGAGTATGAACAATATATACCCGAAATCTCGAGTCTCCTCATGCTTTCACTGACCATGCAGTGTGACATTCACTGGTAGAAAGAGTGTGCCTGTGAGGGCTGTCGCTGAACTCCTGAAGGGATGAGACAATGGTCACAGCAGAACTAGAAAAGTCAGGCAAAAACTTGCTCTCTCCACACCAGGAGATGGGATGAATCCGTATGAACAACAAAGGCTTTAATTTAGGACTGGCAGTATCAAGCTACCATACACCCACTTTGCTTTTATAGATATTCAATAATACTTCTATAACTCTTAATGCAAAATTAAATTAGCAGTGAAAGGGTTAACCCCATAATTGTTCCTGATACTCATTTCTGTAAGAGTCTGAGTCACAGTATAAGTATTAATACAGTAAAGAAACTGTGTGTTAAAAGTCCTATGACAACATGTTGACTGGACGACACTAGCGCTCCATGCGGAGATTGAGTAAAGCTACATTCTCATCATATGAAATGGCTTGGGAAAATACATAAACACATCGCAAAATATGTTATGTTAAAAGAGAAAAAGAGAAAAATAGAGAATATTTTTATTTAATGCAAATCTAATTTTAAATTTAAGAAATAATAAAACAGATACTGTATTATATTCTAGTTAAGAAGAGGTAAACAATACCTAAATAGGCTACTGTTAAGGACTGTATCTAGGCCTAGAACTTTTCCTTTAAAATCATTGCCCTTTAATATAATTTATAATTCAAATTATGATATTAAATAGTCTACGTATTAACTACGTAAATTAAATTATAGGTCTGTCACGTTGTTCATCCTGCACGTCATAGTTGACAGTGTATTTTGATTCTTTGCCTTATATGGCAATATACGACTTCAATTTATTGTAGGTCTATGTAGCGTCAATTACTGCAGGATGGACTTCATTAAACAAAACAAAAAATTCAGGAGCATTTGGAATTGAAGACACCGTCGGTACAGCAGTTTTAATTAACGAGTTTTTATAGGAATTCATAAACTGTCTGTTTTCGGCGTGTGTCAAGCATAGAAGGTAATTTTCACTCAAATATTTTACATATTTTGTTACTAGGTTTTCTTGTCGACCATTAATGACCTATTTTATACACCAGAAATCATTACAACAGAATAAAATATAAAAATATTACATTAAAGTAACTTGAAACTTAACCACACCAAAATCACGAGTAAGCCAGTAGACCTACAATAAATATTACTTATTTTCGTTCTTACCTTTCTGGATGTTTCAAGAAAGTGAAGAAATGCAATTCAGGATTTTGTCTTTTATTATTACTGAAATTTACAGCAGAATAATAAGGTCCTTTCAAATATAGCGTGTTCTGATAAATACAACACTCCTATTTATTTACATACTTCCCGGAGTAGTTTCTGTAGTCTTACATAATGGCCGCTACGATCGCTAGTAAATGCGCGCGCATGCTCGGCTGGCAGAAAAACGGGCTGAGTTTCTGTACTGTATTAATACTTATACTGTGGCTGAGTCAACTCCATGACCATAGTTCCATCAAAAAGATTAGGTCAACAGAAAAATCCAACCACCTCATCGAACCTCCAGTTTGTAGTGCAGTGCCTCAACCAATGGCATCACAAAATACCCATTTTAGAAGTGTACAAGGTGTATTTAAAAATGCAGCAATAAATCCTTTGCATATATGTTTTTAAATTGCCTGGGTATTGGCTAAAAGATGCATTTATAGACGTTCATAATTAAAAATAGGAAAAAATTTTTTTGAAATAGTAGTACATAACTTACATAATATTATCTTTAACTTCTGAAATCTAATGTCTTCTATCATTTAATGTCTTTGACATTTCTTAAAATGAAATCTAGGTAATTGTTCAGTCAAATACACCTGAAACATTCATGAAAGCACTAGGAATTGTTCACACAAGACTAAATACTGCAAAAGAGATAGTCAGTGGCAACGCAAAAATACCTATTCATTATGCTTTTGATTTTGTTCCAGTGAGGAATATATATAGATCATTATTGATCAGCAGTATTCAGAAATGTTAATGGTGTGCTACCACAAGCACTAAGTATAACAAAGCATATGTTATCAAATATGACAACTTGATTTATATCCAGATGCGATCCGCTTGCTGCTTTCAGCTGCGTTGCAGTATAGGTCAGACTTGGTCCTTAGAGTAAAAAATTAAATACTTATATGATTTTCAAGCCTAATCCTGGCAGGAGGATAAGGTAGTATTCTGAGAATAGCAGACATTTGTGTATGGTAAAATAGTCAGAAACATGTCAGGGATCTCTGGTAAAATGAAGTAAGATAAGTGAAATTTACCTGAATACATGTTTTCTCTTGGTATAATCTTCAGCCTTCTCGCAACGAGCTTTGAACACAATGATGGGTGAGGTGGCAGCTTTGCTTGCTAGGAAGTCATCATGGTCCCTGAAGAAGCAGAGTAGCTGGCCACACAGAACTGTGTAGAACGTTTTCCACGAGCGTACAGGAGCCTTCTTGCCTGCACTCTGCAGTTCATGTTTACGATCTAGTACTCCCTGTATCTCTACCGGAGGTAGCTGATCCAGCTGTTCTAACTTCTGCAACTTCCTGAAGCTCTGAGTTCGACGGCGTGTAGTGAAACTTGGAGTTCGCTTTGGCTTCTTTAGCTCCACTTTCATGCTCTCTGCTCGCTTGATATCACGGCGCATCTGGTCTCCAAACAGCTGCGAGATGCTACCAGACTTGTGGAGAGTGCCTGTACCAGAGGATGCTTCTGGTACGTCTAATGTATTCAGTCTGCAGAAATAAAACCAAAATATAAACATTACAGACAAAGTGAAGGATACATACAATTCATAGGAGAGAGGTTCCATCTGGCGCTGTGAATTGAACTCCGGCTTAGCTCAGCTGGTACAGCATTGGCGCGAATAGCCAAAGGTCCTGGGTTCAAGTCCCAGTGTCGGAGGAATTTTTCTCCTATAATATTCTCATAAAAATATTAAGTTTACTTTTCTTTTTTAATTTTTGCTTTACATAGTGGCCAGGTGTAAGGTATCATACCTAACACAAGAGCTTAATAAAGAATGATAGTAATTATAACAATAATAATGCGGGCCCTAAAATCAAGAGTCCAAAGAGCCCAAACTTCATAGCTCCCCCATGCTTAAGGAAACTAAATATATTAACTTTCAAGCAAACATGCGGCTCAAGCTATTCTACTCACCGATGATAAATACCAAGACGTGCAGCTGTCTTGAGAGGTTGGAATAAATTAAAAGTAGAAGCAGAGCGTTCCCTCCTCAAAGATGTCTTTTTAAAAAGCAATCTAATATTATCCCTGGAATCCATAGTTCTCTTTCCTAAACACTATTCACTTCACCACTTCACAAATAGAACTTCCTATTTCTTTTGCTTTGGAACAAGCAACTGCCTTATCAACATCATAACAGAATCTGCCTAGGGAAACAGTTACATGTTTGTAATTTGTTTTGCCTCGGGGGAATATGGAGAGGAAAGCTAGGGAGCCCAAAGTAGAAGTTACTCACATCACTTTCACTGTTATATTACCACAGAATAATGTTTCTGTTATACTGTTAATATTATATTCTCATGATCAATCTTGCAGCATAAGCATTAATTATTAATTATCAATAATTAAGCATTATTGACAATTTTGACAATATAAAACTTGTAGATACAAGAAAGAACATTATAAATTGACAAAACAGAATTGAGTATAGGATTATAATATAGCAATTAAAATGTAGATTTATATAAAGCATTTAATATAGGTAAACGTGCAATATTATAAATATTATGGACAGGCTTCCGAGATTTCTTCTAAAAAAAAAGGGACATTTTCAACTTTAAGTGCACTTTAGAAATCTCTGAAAGTAACAAGTTATCATTTTTAAATTAAATTTCTAATGAATATTCATGTAAAAAGGAAAATATTATTCATATAAGGAAGCCTATCATTAGCAATGGAAAAAAACTAGTTTAACTAATTCAAAATAAAGACACAGAAGTAAAATTAAAATCTTAGTTAAATAACGTTAGAAAGAAATATGTGATATTGAGTGATATAAATAAAAGAAAGCCACTGCTACCTAGCCGTTGCTTATGAGAAGGTTGAGAATCTAGCAACGGCTGGCTGTTTCAAATAAATAAAAAATTTCCCCTCCTTGCATAGCCGCGGCTCAGGCTACTGGTAGCAAGTGCTTGGACACCTGCATCCCATACCGCTAGACACATGACAGCTGTGTAAACAAACATGCCACTTGACTGTCTGTGACCGAGTTAAAATTTAAAGTTCAGTATATAATGTATAAAAGTATTGAATTTAAAGAAAGAAAAGCTACTTTGGGAGAAAGGAAAGAGACAAGAGAGTGTGAACATGTCCTCGTAGTTTTTACATCTCTAGGCCTAGTATTAAAAGGTCCTGGGTTCAAGCCCCAGTGTCAGAGGAATTTTTATCCTACAGTATTCTCTAGTATTCATGTTTTATTAGAAAACCTTGATTTTAGGGCACTAAAAATTATGTTTAGGCTTGTAAATTAATGAATTAAGCATTTAACTAAAACAGTAGACAGATATAATTTTACTTAATTTTAATAAACAAAAGTTAACATTTTATACTAATAAGCACATTTCGATATTTTGCTTACTTGTACCGTCATAGAAACGTATTATAGTTTAACATTTTAAATAATACTTAACAGAGTAGGCAATTGTCCTAAAATCACAAGTATACTTAGTACCTATTAGGTAAATAATTAGGATATTTTATAATCTTAGCAGTTTTAATAGTTTGCTCTTGTGCAGACTGTAGAACTGAAGAGTCTAAAAGCTCTACCCCGTTTCTTTCATTCCCTCCAAGTATTTATGTTTGTTTGAAGAGGGGGCATAGTCAAATTGATAGCAAGACAAACAAACCCGGATAAGCTTTTAAGGGTGTGAGATTTGTTCAGATCAGCTTATTTTGTCCCACATAAAATAGCTTTGTAAGAGGATGGAGTTTCCATTTTTATTTCAATATGTTTTGCTATTAGTAAAGAAGGTAGGTCTACATATATATGTAGTTCTTTTATTAATATTTAATTATTTTCCATAATTAATTCATAAAATACGTTCGTTTTGAATCTACTTGCTACATAATAGATTTGAAGTTATTTAGTTTACAGCATTACAATTTGAAATAGTGTTAAAAGAATTATTCACGTTTGAAATATTTTAGTTCATATTGATAACGGTAAAATATGAGAATGTGTTAGACTTATAATGATGTATTATTTCATGATTATTATTATTATAATAATAAAGAAAAGTAACAAAGTTAAGTTACACATGTTTTACAATTTTATTGTACAACCGGTTCTTTACATCTGTGCACATCATAATCCTTACGTTCCTTATAAATTACTCATATTGGTTAAAAAGTCACCCCCATGAACCCCGCCAATACGATTAAAAACTTCACTTGAGCAAGCTGAGTCCGCAAATGAGGTGCCTCAGAAAAAAGCAAGCCGCTGCTACCAACAGAGAGTTTTATTTATACCAAATCCCAAGCAGTGGCTGAGCTGTCAAGGTCGTTGAGCAACGGCTAGGCAGGTGGTTGAGGAAGCCGCCTTTTATTTATACCAAACCAAGCAGCTGCTATGAATTAGTGAGTTTTGAGCCGCGGCTTGGTCTTATTTATACCACCAATTAGCTTAGCACAGAATTCCGAATATCTAGATTAAATGATAATTTATGAAAAAATATAAAAAACAGAGGCATCTTCTACTTCATGTTCATTTGCCCTAAGTAACTGTTTCTTCTCTCATCCATTTTGATGAATTTTCATCATTGCTCTTTTTTTATTTTTATTCTCCATATTTCCACTGTTAGTAACTTCACGCATGTTTCTGTTCTTGCTTCACCCTAATTTTTGTTTGTAATTTTATTAATTTTATTCTCAACACCACACTTTTTCTATCTCTCTTTCAACATCCTTCTCGAATTTTGATCATGATCAATATGTTTCAGTGATGCTCTTCTTACCCAGTTTGCTATGGCAACCGAGCAAGGCATCTTCAATTAATTTCACAATCGAATATGGTCCACACAGAAACACTAGCTCAAATATTATATTAGATAGCTGACTAGGCTTACTCTCATCTTAATTTACAGTTTTCAACGTTTCAATTTGCAGATGCACTTTCTTGTTGGTCCAGTAATTATCATTAGAGAAAAGAGCCTCTCCAAAGATGCATTAGAGCCGGGAATTGTTAAACAATAGGGAGGATGCACTTTTTTTTAAGATGGGAGAATAAATCAGTCCAAGACTTTTAGCGTATCAGACAGTTATCACAAATCTGGAACTGTAACGGCCAAACGGTTATGTCCGGGAAGCCTGCTATAGATCATAAACAGAAATATTTGTGAACTATGGATGCCCTGATAACAGTTCAGTGAAACTAAAAAGGTCTAGCATAATAAATATCCCAAGTTGAGAGTAAAGGCATGATGTAATTATTTTACTGATCGAGCTTAACAGTGATAATGAACATGATTTTAATATTTCTACTTGGTACATCAAAAAGAAAGTTGACGATGTTTACTAACCTGGGAGATGGGGTTCGTGTATAGGTGCGTGAAGGGCTGAACACTGGCTGATATGGCTGATATGGCTCGTATGGAGTCTCGCTCATCTTGACGCTTGGAATTGGGCTTCATGCAGATAAAGGGTGCACATGCAAGTTAGTGTTCAGACATGCAAGTTAGTACCACAACCTAAGTTAGTGACCACACAGCAATTGGAGGTAAACTTAAAGAAAGCATTTTTTAATCTGAATTGGTAAATTTGACATTTTCATTATTCTTTATGAGTTAAGTAAGTGAATTTGTTTCCTGATTATTTTAACTCTGAACTATTGCAGTTGCAAATATACTAAAATAACATTTTTGTATGACCACACTATAAGATGCTTATTACATGTGGCATAACAACATCAGAATGATATCCATTATGATACATAATTTCATTATAACATTGTTGTCCAACTAAAACTTGAATAATACCAGTGGTGATATTCAGCCGGTTCGCACCGGTTCGTGGTCTTCTTTTGCTGTGTAAGGTTACATTTTAAGGAAGCTGGGTAAGTTTAGTATGAGAATGAAAAGACAAAAATAACAAAATAGCACATGGGCTATTTTGAATCAACATCAAATACCCTGATGAGAACTGATTGTTTAGTATGAGTATGAAAAGACAAAATAGCATATTAGGCTATTTTGAATCAACATCAAATACCCTGAAGAGAACCGGTTGCTAAACTGTTTGAATATCACCACTGAATAATACTGTACACAGAACAATCTTCAAGCCTTGAAAGCAACAATTCAAACTGCACAATAGGCTACACAACCTGTATTTAAAATAAAATAAATCCTGTTCATTATAGTTTTGATATTATAAAACTTTTATTTTGTGTGTTTTAATCTGCGTTACTTTGAGGTTAAAACTACAAGAGAAGCTTTGAGTTCCCTGCACACCATTATCTGCCACCTATTGCAAAAGACGAGAACTTACTAACACCTGATCACCAAGATCAGCTGAGTCGTTTGTTTGCTAAGTTATTCTAAAAACTCAAAACCTGTCAGTTAATTATGGTCAAACAAAACGGCTTGTGCAACTTGCCCTATAATGGTGATTACGGCACCCGTATGAAAATAATGAAACTTGCTGCACTCATTTCATATACACAATCGTATCTTAATAAATGCTATTATAGGCTCGTTGCATAATGTACTATTAAATCTCAACTGGTAAATTTGACATTATCATTATTCTTTACAAAGTACTGGAAGCAAATTTGTTACTGGCTATTTTAAGTCTGAACTATTGCAATTAGAGATACACTTACAACAATTTTTAAAATTTAAATTTGACATTATCATTAATCATTATAAAGTATTGTAAACAAATTCGTTTCCTAGTTATTTTAATTCTGAATTCTTAAATTAAGGAGGTTCAGGGTGAGTTGCAAGAAAACAATACGACACTGAAAAATACTACAATGTTAGTGTCTATTTACATGAAGTTGCAAACTATTGTAAACAGTGAACTGTTCTCAACAGTTTTAATTAAGGAAGGCCCTTAGGGTTCCTGGAGATTGTAGCTCATGGAATGTCAGACATTCGCCACACAATGTCAGCCTTATGTGGGCTAATGCTCATTTGTGTTTCAGACTGAGCCAAACCCACGGTCATTGTGCTACCAGAAGGATTAACCAATTGAAAAATTCCAATGGCCTCATTAGAAATCAAATCCATGATTTTCTGGTTTGTAATACAAGCAAGCCCCCAATTAATTGAAATGTCACTTCTCTTTGTTTAATCAAAATTCAAAATAAAATAACAGCCATGTGACTGAGAATCTTGATTAAATATAACATACCTAGTATTGCTGACATCGAGCTGTTCTGGACCTCCATTGACTTCATCTCGCAATCGTGTTTCCTGAGTTCTTCTACGTTCATCCTCCCTACGTCTTTCCTGTAAACCATATCATTTCTTTTTAAATTTACATATTATTACAAATTACAATTTTTATTATTAATTATTATTACAAATTATAAAATACAAATTATTACAAAATTATTACAAATACAAATATAAATAATATAAACACAACTAGTACAATTACAAGAGAGTATTATTTGCCCTGCATGAGCATAGCTCATGTTCGGGGTCAGTTCAGTCATACTAAAATTATATTTGAACATTATATAAAAACATACATATTATAGTTTTAGGCAAAAAATAAGAATAAAAATAAATAAGATTGCTTATATGAAATAAATACATGAATAAAGATACGAAAAAATAAATTACAATAACATAACGGAGTTACAAACAAAATACCTCATGTTAAAATTTTAAAATTTACAGTTGAGAATGAATAACGGAAGAAAAGTAAGTAAAAGTACCATTACAAGTCAGTTTTAATCAATTCGAGTACTTGTTTTTTAAACAATTTATTGTTTAGTGGTATCAGATTAGGGTTTCTTCTAGTAAAATTGTTGTATAGCCTTGGTTCGAAATTTATACTATGCCTTAGACCTACTGGTAAAGTTTCTGATTATCATAAAGAAACATGTTGGCTTAAATATGTTGTTTTATGGCCAATTATATGCGTAATCCATGTTAAAGTTGGTGTGACTGGTCAATGCCGTCTGGGTTTTGTTTATAGATTGCCATGACGACTTTAAAGGACAAGGCCGCTAAAATTGCATTTTGAATGCAATTTGAATGCACTTTTATGCAATTTTAGCGGCCTTGTCCTTTAAAGTGCAGCTTTTCGGCATCTTACCAGTCCAATAAGCAGCTGTTTTAGAGAGCGTGTACTAAAAAATACGTTATGATTCAGAACATCTAACTAACTACTTCAAGCTGGCAGAATGAAAACAAAATAAACTTCAGTAGTGTAAATAATAAATTTATTCTAAGGAAACAATATAGAAGTGACTGTATCTAATTTTTTAATACTTTCATACTTCGGTAACCTCACAGATGAAAAACAAATTACCTCGGTAATACGTTGAACCTCACGCCTTTTTCTTGCTTCAATGCGTTCTCGTTCGACACGTTCCCTCTCGGCTTGACGAGCTGCCAGTTCATCTTGCTGTTGCTTTTGGAAAGCTTCCTCCAACTGAAAAAGAATTGTTTTTATACATTACAAATTTTACTAAAAATATTTTTTACCAAAAAGTGCAGAATTTCGGCATATTCTGTGATCTGAACAAAACACTAATAATAAGAAACAAAAAATATTCCAAAATAAATTACACTACCAGTTTTCAGTAAAAATTGAACATACCATTGTTATTCGTCGCAAAGCATTAAACTTGTCTTCCTGAGCCTCAATGGTTTTTTCAAAATCTTCATGCTTGCGAATTAAGTCTTCTACTTGGCTAATGGAGTCGCCTAGCTTGCCATCATGTAGCAGAGGCTCTCGAGATGTTATCCAGTTTTCTAGCAGGTCAGCCTCACGTTTGAAAACCTGTGTGTCCAAATTCTGCTCGTAGATTGCTTTACGTCTTGTCCATGTGTCACCTGAAATAATTAATGAAAGAACACATGAGAAACATTAGGTATTATCAAATAGATAAATGAGCAGTGGCAGATCATTGTTTGAATAAGAATCATAACAAATGTAAAGAGGCCAAATTATTGAGGTCAGTATATAAACATAAAGATCTGGAAGTTTGGGAAAAGATTTATATAAAAGAGTTAAAAGAATTTTGAAATACCAAATTATTATTTTCTGACAAAGCTATAAAGCACAGAATAAGTAACCTGAGTGGAACAGACAACAAAATATCTCTCAAATTTATTTTAAAATGCAGTTGCTAAATAATGCTTCACCTAGTAATTGTTTTCGCTGCTCTAAGACACTGATTTTTTCTTCTATCTCAGGTGCGAGGAAATGTCCATCTGAAATGAGTTTGTGTCCAGTCTGATAGAACTTTGTGAAGGCATCACTGCGAGTGTCGATCTCTGCCCGGTGTTCCTCGTGACGCACCAGCAGAGCTTCAGCACCTTGCACATCCTGTGCCAGATCTGGAGCTGTCACTTTGGCAATCATCTCATTGATCCATGCCCTGTAACATAATACAAGTCAAAATTAATTAACTACTAATATGTTTCATTACTCGTTACACAAACAGAGGGGAAACTACTGCTGGCTTCATTGGGATGATTTTTGCACAGATTTAAAGTTCAAAACTGTATAAGATCATGAATAAGGAAACAAACCTTAGTTTTATATTCAGCTACATATGATAAATATAGTACCAGTGATGGCTGATCTAAGAGTAAACTTACATCAGGTCTCTGTACTCATCAAAGTAAGCTTGTAGCTGTTCAGCTTGTTGCAATTTGTCCCGGCGCTGTGCAGACTTCTCCAGAAGCTCTCCCCATGCTTCCAGGCAGTCTTCATGCTTTACTGCTATGTGTTCCCTAGCATCTGGGAATAGTGCTGCTAACCTTCCAGCTTCTTCCGTCACTGATTCCACCTACAGTACAACAACAAATGTAGTAGATGGTTCGATTTACACGCTATCAACAACTCAATTCAACAGCTATAGGTCTTGCCAGTAACTGCTCAAAATATGTAAGAATTGTATAAATACAAGGGATGGAGCATAAGTTATGGCAACTACTTTTTTCTCTAAGTAAGGCGATTGTACCTTGAGATGTTTATGTCATTGGAGAGAGTGGCATCTCTACGATACGGAAACATAATTTGGTAGTATATGATGTACAATTATGCGAATAAAGATTATGGTAAAGTAGTTGTAAGAATGGATAAGACAAGAAGTGAACTGCATTCTCATGTCATAGTAGATACTATCCGAGGGAGAAATCCCAGAGAATACCACAAGGAGCTGATGGAAGCTTTGAGAAATAATGCCCATCCGTACCGAACTTTAAACTTTAAGGGATCATTGATTGAGTATGTGTGCTTCATGCTTACAACTACCACAATACATTAGAGTGGCACAATGCAATCACGTATGGATGTTTGTGGGTGTCTGTTTCCTTCGCTATTCTAGTACCCATAATCTGCATTATACACACATTGCATATCCTACCCTTTCATTAGTATATTTCAAAATTTTAAACGATCCCACATTTTCAAAAGAAAAAATTGCTGGCATGACTTATGCCCCATCCCTCATATATAATCTAGCAATTGTCTTCAAATGGGAAAAATAAAAAATAAAACCATGGTCAGATCAGGTAGTAATGAAATTTGTAGTTCATGACTTCCATTTTGGCTAACCCAATTGATGACAAATATAATATTAATTATGAAATCATTTCTGATAAGAAGCCCATAAAATAAATATTAACATACATTATACGCTTAAAAGAACTACACAGTTAACACTATGTTTTAGAAATACTAGTTGATAGAGAAGGAAATCCTGTTTTTGAGTTTACTCGTAACTGATAATGGTGAACTAATAAGCAAGAATTAACTGAAACACTCTTATTCTTAAAAAAATATATTCAATTTTTATCAATATGTTTGGTTCTCTTACTGGTACTGAATGGCAAGAAAATTAAGTTGTCAAAGATAATAATGGATTCAATATACCTGCTCTTTAACAGCAGCCAAGTCTGTCTCGAACACTTGGTGCTGTCTGACAAGAGCCTGAATAGTCTCTAGATCTTGTCCATATCCTTGTGCACACAAAGCAGCGTCTTTCTCTTGAATCCAACCAATTGTCTCATCTGCTCGCCTGTCAAACACATGCACCTGTTTGGCTCCAGCAAGAGCTTCCTGGCGAGCATGTGCCAGCTCCCTTAGGTCCTCCCACAGTTGTTGGGTCTCATCTATCTTGGCCTGTATCCGCTCTCTTTCAGGGTTCCCTTCAGCAATGAGCGCACGCCCAGTGTTCAGACAAGAAGTGACACGACCACCACTAGCCGCAAGGCCCGAAAGGAATGAGTCAAATGTCTGTATGAGCAATTCAACGTGTTCCACATCTCTGCCATAGTCTTCAGACGCAGCGAGAGCAGTCTGATCTCCCATCCATTCAGCAACTTCATCTGCTTCACGTAGAAAGCGATATAGCTTCAGTGACTCAGCGAGACGTGCTGAGCGCTGAGCAGCCAGGGTCTGTAACTCTGAAAACTGAGTCTCAATTGCAGCCTGAAAAAAGAGTAAATACATTTTTAGTTCTACTGGTATATACATCTTACTGAGATTAACTCACACTTTAATTACACACAAAACTTTGAAGACAAAAGAAAACAGGTAAAGAAAAATTAGTGGTCATGCACATTTCCAAGAGAACTTGCACTGAACATAAAGTAACTTATCTACATGTGAAAATTTCTGATACTGCACGATGAATAACTTGGTTAATTTCGATATCCCAAAGGAAAACGACCTCATCACTACACTGATACGCCCAACAGAGACATCTACCGGTCTTCCAGCAAACTCGGCAGTTGACCTCATCTGATGATGCAGCTAAGAAGCTGTGAAATGCATTATGTGTAAGTCATTACTTATATAAGTGAAGTTGAGTGGTAAACAGAATTAAGTGTTATATTAAGTAATACACTTAGAGGCAACACTGTATGTATGGATACAGTGAAGTGAATTCAGTTGAAAGAGCGAACAAGTTTGCTTGTGAATTCTAGGATCTCTGGTTCAATACTAGGTATACTTTTTTATTCTTTTATTTTTTAATTTATTGGGGAATGCTGAACAATAAATTCTAATTTTTAATCTTTAATTTAGAAAATGCATAGAACAATAAGATAAAACCACAAACCGAGACTAAATCATTATACTCTATTCTATTGGACTGGACATGAAATAAAGCAAAAATATTAAGAACAGTATTTTATTTCATTAAATAATTCTATCCATTCTACTGTTTCAATAATTGTAACATTTTTTATATTAAACATGAAAGAAAAACTGTCTCCTCAGGGACAAATATTGAGAAATATGTACACAAATATGATTTAAAACTGTGATTGTTAATGTTTGAATTTCTCTTTCATTCTTTTAGTACCATCCTCTTCTAGTTTGTTGCCTTTATGACACTCAAGAAGTTATCAAGAAGTCATATTTCATGGAATGCAGTTGATACTTATGTTTGCAAGTGCCTATTGTTTATTAACAAAAACTACCCTTATTGTGGACTGCCACATGGACAAAGTGTTACAAACAACAGAAATTACATTAAACTGAAAATTTATATCGTAGCTACAATGATAGGCTACAAAAATGTTAAATTCCCTACATAAGGCATACCATAATTAAATTTGTTTTTCTTTCAACACTGAAGTTAACATTCATTTTCATTAACAAATAATATTTTATAATAATTTTTGTTGTCTCACTGATAAATTTGAGTATTAATGTAAATAAAGGAGTCAAATTTTCAATTTCCGATGTTATAGTCTACAAAATAATTTATTCTGAAAAATATCCATCAAAATAGAAGGAAATAAAACTGAAAAAATCAGTAGTTTCATTACACCATAAAATCAGGGTCCTAACACTCCATTATAGCATTGGGCCTCAATGATTGTGCACAATTACCATGCCAAATAAGTGGAATGCAAAAAACTGCACATAACTTATTATTATTTTTCTGGCTTTTGCTATTGTTGAGAAACAATACAAAGGGGAAGAGGAGGAAGAAAAATTAGAGTATGTTTACAGTCTTAACTGTGACCAATTATTTTTATCTAAATCAAGCGTTTTATTACCCTTATGACATTTAATATTAGACTAACAGTACTTTTCAACAGTTGTAAAATTAAGCCTTTAAATTTCATTTTTATTCCTTTTTTCAAAATGTTATTATTTTGGGAAAGTAAAAGTGTGGAATGTTATGTGTTAACAAACTATTTTGTTTGTAACTGAAGAAAGATGTTAAAATGAAATTTGAAGGCTTAATTTTAACCAAAAAAAAAATTCACGACTTTACCCCCATAACCAGTGGGCCCCTCTGAAACCAATGGCTATGTCCCTGATTTTGAATGAGGATTTTTCTTTCTATACTTTCACCTCAACACACAATGTTGAAGTTTCTTAATACTAATTTGAACAGAAAAATAACCAAAAATGATTTGAGTCTTACCTGTTTGGCAGTGATATTTTGACTATCAAAATGACCTCGGTCAACAAGCCCCTCTGCTAGTTTAGCCAGTTTGCCTACAGTGTGTTGGAACTGGCTCAAGTCTCTGTCCACACCCTCAAGCTTCTTGGTGAGTGACAGTACAGAATCCTCATCTTTACCAAAGTCACTTGATGTGAGCACAGGCCATTTTTCCTTGATCCAGGTCTCAGCTTCATTAGCCTCTGCATAGAACATCTGTGACTCTACTGCATCCAGTAATCGAAGTCTTCGCACACTGGCCAGGTCACGAATGTGTCCAAGTCTCTCCGTCAGTTCATAGATGCGTGCTTCTATACGAGAAGATGCAAAGTGGCCACTGCGCATCATACGCTGAGCTCGCCCCACAAGCGCCTGAACCACTGGTTCACGTGATACGAGCTCTGCTTCAAGTGCCTGCAATTAATACAATTCATTAGTATTATGTTGTATGTGAATAGGCTTACACAAGTGCAGTTAAAAATACCAATAAAGATACTCCCTGGGGCAGTACAACTATTTTAATTCTAATAAAATTCTGTTCAATTAGAATTTAATAATATTGCAATTCAATAATCAAATTATTCTAATATGACTAATCTTTAGCAAGGAGGAGACTGGGAAATTGGAAATTAAGGAAGAGAAGAGAAAAATACTAGAAAAGGAATAATTGGTCTGTTCTGCAATAATATACAGGACACATTGCTACAAGAAAGAAAAAAGGATGTGTTAGTTGAGGATAATGTTTTGTATAATTTTTGTAAACGTTATGTTGTATAGAATAATAAAGGAAAGTACCCCTCGGAAAAGCAGATATAACAGAGGGACATTTTATGTTCTTGGAAAATGATTAAAAATAAACACTACAGTCATTGCTAGCATACTGAGCAACAAAATTACCAATAAATATTGAATTTTTAATTTCATTGATGTGGAAATATATTTTTGGTGCTCTTTATGACATTTCACTGTAATTATAACAAAGTTATTTATCTACAACATTGTTCATAGTTTTGATGGATTCAAATGCATCCAGTCATTTGAATATCCATTTCAGTGATTGTAAATTGAGTTTTGTTGGAATAAGAACAAAACCAAGATTAATTCTTTCTGCACTGTTAACAAAAATATGGTCATAAATGAAGTAAATCTCTTATGGTTCAGCTTTTACTATTATAAAAATATGAACATAATGAGTTTATACTACTTCTTAAAAAAATTAATACAACTTCTATTAATAATCTGATAAATTCTTTAAACTGTGGATAAAATAAGTAATTTACCGGCATTAGAATAATTATTATAATTTGTACTATATCTTAAATGGCATTTTTTATATTACCCTATTATGATTGACGCTATTTATTGGTTTAATATATAACGGTATAAAGAGCAGAAACAAAGTCAATTTGTGCCACCATTTCTTGTGAAGCTTTACAGGATTATTTTTACTAGTTAAATATTTAATATCATCACAATCATTCTATAAATATCACAGTAAACCAAAGAAAAAATCAAACCTGGTGTTTCTTCTGCAAACTCTGAACAGCGGTGAGGCTAGTGCCTAAGTCTGTCGAGGCAGCTAAGGGTTCTTTCTCAGCCACCCATTGCAATTCATCATCTGCATCTCTCAGGAACTGATGAAGCAACAGTGCATCCTCCAGGTTGTCCCTTCGGATCTGCATTGGCTGTTGTAGAGAGTGATACCTGCAATCATTGCAGAATTAGCATCAAGAAAGAAGAATCATTTCCAATAAGAGCACGAAATACACAAAGTTTATGGTATTAGGGCACTGCAAAATTTTGAATTTTCACCTCAAATTTCCTAAAATATACAGGCCCTATAAAGTCAAATATTTTGCACCTTTTAATCAAGTCCTTAAGGACATTTTCCTTACATTTAGAGTACATTATGCAATGTTCTGTGAATTTGCATGTGAAGAAGTAGCTATAATAATGTGACATATGTCACTGACAAAAAAATTTTAAAAAAGGAGGTCTTCTAAAAAAAATGGTACCAAACTACAAAGTAATACATTAGAATGCATTGGTAAAATAGCTTATATTGCACTCCTTTATAAATTAATTCAATTCAGAAAATCTATTTTTATGACTTATAGTCAGACTTCCCTGGCGTGGTCATATTTACAGAAATTGGTTTTAGGGACTGGATAAACAGTAGTTACATATGCTTATGATAGGATTCAAAGTTGTCTCTCATGAAAAAGTGCACTTCATATTTCTCACCTCTTTACTACAGCAAGGGCACGTTCTTGTATTTCATCACCCATGAAGTGGTTTGAACTCTGGAATGCCGCTGCCGTGTCTTTCACCTGTTCCACAGCTTCACTGTGTCCATTCACATCACTCTCCAATAACGAATGCCTCTTAAGGAGGTGTGTAACACTCGCCAAGTCTTTGCCATGGTCCTCAGACTGTAGTTGTAACTCTACCTCATCCATCCACATCTCCAGTTCGTCCAAAGTGCGACTAAAAAGTTGAGCTTGATATGCATCACTCAAACGTTCCCTCTTGAGCTGACTTGCATCTTGCAGCTCTCTCCATGAAGCTTCCAATTCATCTAACCTAGTTTGAATTTCCATCCCAGCAAAATGTCCAGCACCAATTAAATTCTCACCCTCTGATGTCACAGCTCCTACTCGACCTCTGTTGGCCTGTAACTCCAGCTCAAACGCAGCATGTTTCTGAATCTTACTTTGCAGATTTGATGGGTCCCTATAACTTTCATCACTGGCAACCTGTTGCTTCTGGTTAAGCCACGCCTCTACTTCATACATGTTACGTAGGAACTGTTGCAGTTGTCGAGATTCTTGTAATCTCTTGCGTCGAGCCATGGCACTTTCCTTAAGACGATCCCTACGTGCGCAGACTGCTTGCAGACGCTGAGTTATGCCTGCAGTATCATAATGGTGATCTGCTATCAGCTCCATAGCAAAACGTTCCAGTTCCTCTATGCGACCTGCTTGAGCAGCCAGTGTTTTCTCAAAGTCCTCATGTTTGCGCAACAAAGCCTCTACAGTTGAAAGTGAGTCCTGCAAAGCAATTAAACTTTTAGTGAATCCCATAAATATCATGGAAATAGTAAATTTCTACAGATTTTTAAAAAATTTCTAAAATCTAAAGAAATCATGATTGCTGTCATTCGTTAGCTATTTAGTTTGAAGCTGTATTAAGATATGACAATAGCCTATAGGCATATTTTAATTCAGAAATTATGATTTCAATATTAGAATTTTGATTAGTAAGTCAGAAAAGCTTAATTTCGAGATTTTATCATGATGAAATCAGGATGACGCTGTACTTGTGCCTGTTATGTCCTAAGGTATAACAAGTAACGTGTGTGAAGGGAATTCCCCATTGAGTCCGCTTAACAGAATTTTCAAAGAAGGACGCTGGTTAAAGTTGAATAATTAGCCAATGGCAGAGCCAGATTTATTATGGAATTAAAGTTGTAAACCCTTTTACATTCGAGATATCGCGGCTCACGAGAAATATATGGGAGGCTATATAAATGGTAACCCTTCAGCACAAGCACGCATTACGCATTACTCTCCTGCCATCGCCATGTAGACGTATTATTCACTCATCAGTCGCCATAATAACAAAGTATTATTAGATCGCCACTTGCCGAGTACAGACGTCCTCCGGATTCACCAAACTGCCGCCTCATTGCATTAGCTTTATTATAATATTACAGTGGCTAATCTCGGCGTACAAGCTTTAAATAAACTACAATCAACATCATAAGTGTGTATTATTTAAAAATATCGACCACACGAAATCCCTGAGAGAGTTTCACAAATAGCTGAGGAAATAATAATCGGCGACCGTACTTCCTCAAATTTGGCTCCCATACGTGTGGCCTAACATCGATCACCGTACTTCTTCAAATTTGGCGGCCCAACTGGAGCAGATCCAGTGTCGAAGATACATCCACGGAATAACAGCGGGGAAGTCCAGAGCAACAGCGAGTGGAACAGCTGAGCGTGAGGAAGGCTGGAGGCAGTGGAAAATCAAGGTCGAAGGTGGTGATCTGCTAGCTGTACAGACCGTGACGAAAACATCTGGCCCGCAACAGGGAATGAATTCTTCACTACGAGGGAAGCACCGATAAATAGACACGTACTATTTTCCAAGTAAGACCTTTTATTTACCTAAGTGCTCCAAAGAAGAAAATTGCGTGTGACGAAAAATTTACATAGATCAGGAAAAATGGCGAACTTAGAACAGAATACTGAAAAGATTAGAGTAAATAATTTTGAGGGTCAAGAGATGATGTTGTCAAGAGAGGAAATGATTGTTCTAATGAATATGATGCAGAGTGTAATGCGGGAAATGAAAGAAATGAGTAATAGGATAGTAAAATCAAACATAGAACTGAGTAATAAAATAGATATGTCAAATACTGACATGAAAGAGGAAATTAGAAATAGTATGAATGAAATAAGAAAAGATGTCAGTAAGGAAATAAGCAAGGTGAATCAGAATATAGCTAGCATGGGCCGGGGAGTAACCGAAGTCAGAAATAAACCAGTAACAGAAAAAGTTCCAGTAAAAGATACTGAGGTAGATATTCTGATAGGAGCAAAAGTGAATAATGTAAATCCTGATGTAGAAACAGCTGATAGTAAGGTCAATGATAGGATTGTTACTGAAAAGTTAGGAACAGCTGATAGCGAGGTCAAAGATAGTATTTCTGTAGAGTCAGGAACAGCTGATGGCAAGGTTAATGATGAAACTAATAGAAGGTTAGAAACAGCTGATAGCAAATACAAGAATGATAATATGATGACTCCAGAATTAGATAATATTGAGATTAATGAAATTGCTATCCAGGAAAATAGGGATGATAGGAAAAAGCTAGAATCAGGAAATCTAAAGAATGTTGATTCTAATTTCAAAGAAAATGTCAGGAAAAATGCAAACATTTCAACCAGCAACCAGGATAATTTTCGATCATGCTTAAGAAATATTAATTGTATTCAAAATGTAAATTTTGAAAAATTTGAGGTAGGGGCAGAAAATTTCAGGAACTGGAATAGATTCCCAGAACGAAAGAATGTTCAGGTAGATTGGATGATGATAAATATTCAGAAAGAAATAGAAAGTATCAACCAGTATACTGCCAAGAATCAAAGGAACAACTATAGTATTCTTTGGAATGTATTAGGTCAAGGTTATTGTAAACTTGAAGGGAATATAAGAAACGTCAATAAGATTGCTAAAAACGGAGCAAATGTAGGAAAGTTAATAAACAAAGGTGCATGGAGAATCAGGAATCTAAATCCTCCTACAATACCATATCCAAAATCTTGGAATGAGGTTTACTAACTTCATGTAAATAAAAATGATGTCGATCATGTTAAAATACATTCATAGAGATATAAATGATGTAAAATTGTTTTGATAAAAAGGTTAGGTACATAATAGCATGTAACAACATTCTGGAAAAATGTTAGATTACCCATCCATTAATTGAAAAGTCATGAGTGAACAGAATATGTCTACGGCAAAATTAAAACTAATAAATTAAAATGTTATTGTAGATTTTCCTCATAATGAAAATATTAACGAATATGAGATATCAGCGTGATTAATTATTGTTACAACCAAGTTGAATAATTAAAGTTAATATAGGTAGTTAATATTTTATCAATAGGATTGATTATAATTTGAACCATTTTCCTAAGATCTGAAGATTGAGTAGTAAAGATTCTATAAATTGCCCTCCGATGGTGTCAACTAATGGAAGAGAATAGTGTAGTGTTCCCTATAAGAATTATATTATTGAACATATATCCGCCGTAGATGCGTGAATGAGATAGAAGATAGCCACAGGAAATAAATGATTAAATCATGTTGAGAGTTCCATGATGTTAAGTAAATAAATAGTTGTGAGGATAAGCAACGATATTATTATTCCTACTGTTGAGTAGATGTTATTGTGAAGTAAATATGTTCGTGGCATATTAAGGGACTACAGTTGTAAGGGAAATAAGAATTTCATGGAGGAGATGCTTAAGAGAAAAGATTGATAGCATTTAACTTACTTTACTGAGGATTGATAAAATATGGTTCTTAAAAATTTTGAAATATTTTGCTGATCACGCTAATTTTTCCCAAGTATATAAGGTTGACTTGATAGGAAATACACAATTGAAGTTTGTAACTACCAAAGGAAGATAAACATAATTACTGTGTCAAAAGAAAATATAAATGAGGATGATAAACATATAGCTGATGTATTTGAAATTATTCAAAGTGCCGTATCAATTTTAAATAAAAAAAAATTTTAAGTTCTGGATGGAGGAAAAATAAAATGTTGATATACGCTATTATGACTGATACATATATAGAATATGCTGTACTAGGATGAATAACAATTATCTAAAGAATTTCAAGGTAAAGGCACAACGCCAAAATAATAACCAATATCAACAAAGAATGTTGAGTGTTATGTATTGTATAAGAATGAATGATCGTGTTGAGAGTTCTCCACATAATATTACCAAACAAAGTGATAAACACCCTTGCGAATGATTAATCGATGCTAGAATGTTAATGCATGATGGTATGACGTAATTCTAACCAGCCTTCATGAACATAGTTCCAATATATTCCACTGATACATCCACTAAGATCTTCGTGAAGAATTGAAAAGGCTAAAAATTTTGTGGTTAGAAAGTGTGAATCTAATCCATAACCTATAGCATCATTGTTTACATCCAACGTATGGTCATGAGTGACATACGAATGCGTTTCCATGTGTCGTGGTGATATGAGTAATTGAATGTGTAAATGTAATTCTCATGGTATATCAAGTGTGATTGAATTTCAAGTATGATTTAAAATAAATACCCCACATGTTGTAGTAATTCGATGAAGGGATGTAAATAATGATAGCTGTCTGTTAAAAGTATGATATTTACTATGTAATGTATGTATGTTTATGTTTATCACTACATTTTTCTATTTTAATTTAGTTATTTTGAATAGAACAAAATATTGATAATATTGTTTATAGTTAATACCGATGTTCAAGATAAATAGTAACCCTTATAATCACTAAAGAATTTGGTTAAATATAAGATGATCTGTTGAAAGAAAGTATAAAATAAATACTTGATGAAGGAAACTAAGATAGGATAAATATCCATGATAATGATGATTAAGAGGAAAATATAGGAAAAAGGATAAGTTTAATTTTTGAAATGATAAGGAAAACATGATATGAGTGAACATAATTTTCTTTAATTCTAAACTTCATATGTAATATATCCAATGTATACTCATGTATTCCATATTTATATTTAAATTTTGTAATCTTGAATAGTGTGCCACTTAAAATCAAAATTATTGAGTTACTTTGAGGTTGTTAATATAAGAAAAATTAAACTTACCTGCTTGGAAGTTTAATGTTTCCTTATATTAAGGGGCATTTTGAAGCTGTATTAAGATATGACAATAGCCTATAGGCATATTTTAATTCAGAAATTATGATTTCAATATTAGAATTTTGATTAGTAAGTCAGAAAAGCTTAATTTCGAGATTTTATCATGATGAAATCAGGATGACGCTGTACTTGTGCCTGTTATGTCCTAAGGTATAACAAGTAACGTGTGTGAAGGGAATTCCCCATTGAGTCCGCTTAACAGAATTTTCAAAGAAGGACGCTGGTTAAAGTTGAATAATTAGCCAATGGCAGAGCCAGATTTATTATGGAATTAAAGTTGTAAACCCTTTTACATTCGAGATATCGCGGCTCACGAGAAATATATGGGAGGCTATATAAATGGTAACCCTTCAGCACAAGCACGCATTACGCATTACTCTCCTGCCATCGCCATGTAGACGTATTATTCACTCATCAGTCGCCATAATAACAAAGTATTATTAGATCGCCACTTGCCGAGTACAGACGTCCTCCGGATTCACCAAACTGCCGCCTCATTGCATTAGCTTTATTATAATATTACAGTGGCTAATCTCGGCGTACAAGCTTTAAATAAACTACAATCAACATCATAAGTGTGTATTATTTAAAAATATCGACCACACGAAATCCCTGAGAGAGTTTCACAAATAGCTGAGGAAATAATAATCGGCGACCGTACTTCCTCAAATTTGGCTCCCATACGTGTGGCCTAACATCGATCACCGTACTTCTTCAAGTTCCTTTATGAGAAACGAAAAAATGATTATTAATACTTTGTTTTATGAAACCTGAAAGCTATTCATAGAGTTTTTGTGCCCTTTGCCCTAAAATAGTTGTTAGATCCTAATTTGTTAATATTCAGCTTAAAGTGCCTAAATTAATGTAAAGTTTTGCCCTAAAAGACTCTAATTTGTCAATAATCAGCTTAAAATGCTTAAATCAATTTAAAATTTCATTATTTTACTAAGCCACCTCTCTTCCCATGCATCTCCCAGTGTCCTCCACAACTCTTCCAAGTGCGTCAGACTTTGTGATAAGTCTTCATATTCACTGTTCAGTTCCGTCTGCTCTGCCCATAGTTGGAAGTCCGCAAATACTGGGAGCAGTTACTGCATTACAAAATAAGTTTATGCAATTCTGAAATATTAATTAATCTCTCTTATTCCTTTAACCGAGCTCACAGTGATTTGTGGTTTCACCAGATGCAGTCCAAGTTATCCAAATCAACCATTCTAATTTCAAGTAACTTCAACAGTGATTCAAATGAAATTCAACATCAACAGTACAACAGTAAATTTTATGAAAATTCATATGAGTATTATTTACTATTACTAAATCTATTGATTTTCCCAAAGTAGAGATGGAAAATCAACTTTATTTCTAATCGAATGTTTTATGTATAAAACAAATACTGTACCCAATTTTTCAAAATAGAAGATTGAAAATCAACCTTATTTTTAATTTAAAGCTTTTTTCATAAAATACATCCCTGATTTTTAAAAATTAATGACCAAAAATCCATCTTACTTTTAATTAAAGTTCTGTGCACAAAACACAGCCCACTTTTTGTAGTTTATTTAAGTGTAAAAAAAATATGAAAACATGTTAATTGATGGTTCAATAAACTGTCAGCTTAGGAATGATAAATACTCACTCCAAGGTCATCATTGTTGAGGAATGCTTCCTTAGCAGCAAGCCAGGAATCAGCATGATCTGCCTGCTCTCTGAACAGCTGCAGATGGTGAGCTTGTGTCAGTTTATGCCGCCTCTCTTCCCATGCAGCCCCCAGTGTTCTCCTCAGCTCTTCCAAGTGCGCCAGACTTGGTGATAAGTCTTCCTGGCCATTTCCCGATGGCAGCTTCATGCCAAAGTACTTAAGAGACTTGAATGCCTCCTGTCGGCCATCAATCTCTGCTTTCCGCTCTTGATGAAGTTCCAGCATAGCCTCGGCTTCGGCACTGGTGGCAGGCAACTCAGAGGATCCCATTCGCTTGATTGTCTCAGCTACCCAGAGTTCCAACTCATGTAAGTCTGCTCGGAATTTGTGCAAAGTGTATGCTGCAGACAGGGCTTCACTTCTCTTCCTGGCCAGCTGTTGCAATGACCTCCAGTTCTCCTGTAGCTCTGAAAGTTTGCTTCTGATAGGTGCTGAGAGGTCTGGATATTTCTGTGAGAGTCTACGTGCCTCTCCGTCATGCTCTTTCAGCTTGCCTTCGATAGCTGTCATGTCACGTTCAAGAGCCTCCTGTTTACGTTGTAGCTGTTCAACTGCTGTGAGGTCACGACCCACATCGTCTGTGTTCATGGCCACTGCTTTCTCAGCCACTCTTTGGCTTGTGTCATCCACATCTCTGTTGAAGGCATGCACCTCCAAGGCACCAGCCAAGTGGCCTCTGTACAGTTCCAAGGCCCCTTGAAGTTCATGCCACCTGTTTATACAAAAAAAAAATCAATTCAGGAACTACAACGAACTATATTGAAGATTTTATATTTAAAAATGATATCCACTGTATTCAGCAACACAAATCCAAATTTAAGATAAAATCCGTTTGATTGGACATTATGTTTAACGATAACACAATCCATTATTAACAAAAAATTGCAGAAAGAATATTCGAACATACATAAGTACTGTGCGACGTTTTACCATTATGTAAATTATGGAAAAATATTGTACAACTTATTTTATTTTATTTTTTTTAATACTTACTTGGTGATGAGGTTATCGCGTCGCTGTTGCACAGATCTGGTGTCAGACCTTCCCTGCCTGATCAACTTGTCTGCCAGAGCTCTGATAGACTTGACTCTAGAATCATCAACTCTCATGTCTGAGTCAACATCGTCTAGCTTGCGCTGCAAGGCCAGGCAATGTTCATAGTCACGGCCTGTGTCACCTGCCTGTACCATCATCTCCTTGTCTCGGATCCAAGCCTCCACCTTTTCTGCCTGGTTGTTGAACTCTAGAATATCCTGTGCTTCTTCCAAGCCTCGACCACGGTTGTTGGATTCTTGTAAGAGTTGTCGCCAGGCTGCCAAAAGCTGATCCAGCTGAGCTCTAATTTCTCGTGAGGACTTGTGCTTCTTAGCTATCAGCATGTCACCTATAGCAAACAAATTATTAGCAAATAAACATTTATAAAATTGTGGAATGCCTGAACACATATCTGGAGATTAGGTTAAATCCATGGCACAACCTCAACATTTTCTGAGGTAGGAAGTAATGACGGACAGAACTGAATAATTTTAAGAATCAAATACTCAAGCAACATAAAGAATCAAATGATTATTCAAATAACAAAGTTCTCGGATGATTGCAGGATCAGAGAACTGCTGGTGATGCGAGATCTGAAAACTTGGTAGTCGAGAACTACTAAAAACGGGCTCAAGAACTAAAAAAATTTGCATTCCAGAAATTCTTCAAGCCCAGGGAAACTGCAATATGTATGTAGTCTGAATCATGCATTCTGAGTGTAAAGTTGTATGTTCAGAATACAAAATGTCACAGAAGTGGACAGTGCAAAATTAGGTTAGTGTGTATTGTGCACACTGTAACGTGAACTGAATTAGTTATAGGATTGGACTAAAAAGCATAACTGGTGAGTAGTTTTAATAGTATAGTATTTTATAATACTTTATATTAGTATAACTTATTAATGTATGAATGCTTCTCTCCTCCACCCCCACCCGTGATTGATCTTTGGTACTTCTACAGTCACATCTTGATATACCAGTAAGATTTTAATGCAAGGATAAAGCACATACCCCAACAACCGCATTATATCTGGCTACTACTGTGCTGATAAATGTCAGAAGAAATAAGAAAAATATGTATTCAAGAATCCAGAGAATATTGTTTCTATTGAACATCACAAGATAATATTTTAGAAGGAAAATTCCTCTGACAACGGGACTTGAACCCATGACATTTGGCATTCTGTGCCGATGCTCAAACATCTAAGCTAGCCAGAACTTGACTCATGATGCCAGAAAGAGATTCCATCTGGCCGTGAGTCAAACAATGGCTTGTTCAGTTTGTATAACATCAGCATGAAAAGCCAAAAGTCACAGGTTCAAGACCCAGTTCCTCAAATATTCTTAAAATAAGACATGCTGATGATTCAATATATCCTAATATTTTTGAATCTGTAGCAAGATTGAGATCGGAAATACACACACTAAACTTCACTAAAAAGCCCCTTTTTAGTGAAGTTTAGTGTGTATATTTCCGATCTAAATCTTGCTACAGATTTCAACACTTCACAGTAAATTTCCATCTAATATTTATATTGACTTTTGAATCTGTTGCTGAGTTTTTCACATTTACTCTAAACTCTAATGGAAAATCTTAAAACTTTTCGGGCCAAAAATTATCTCAGCATATGAAACATTGTGCTTAAAAAAAGCTCACCCTTGTCCTTGATGTGATGGATACGGCTTTCATGGGCAGCAAGTTCTGCTGTGAAGGCCTGGTGTTTTTGCAACTTCTTCATTTTGTCCTCCATACTACTCACTTCTCCCTTCTGGGCTTCAGCCTCTAGCTTTTTCTGCTTCTCTCCAATCCATGACTCAGCCTTCAGAATAAATATAAATATTATGTTAAGCTTACTGTACTTTTATTTTAAACTAGCCGGTTAGCTGTCCATCATACAGATGAGGGAGTAATTATATTTTGTTTTTCAGTATGTTCAATATTTGAACTATGTATGCACTCGTATGTTAGTACCAAATATTTGATCAAAAGCCAGAGCAAGTCATTTGTACTAGAAAATGAGTCTGATTAGCCCAGCAACAATGATTATACTGTATAATAAACCTGCTTACAGATAATCTCCGATATTTCTGACGTCTGAGAATATTTTTCTTAAAAGGAATGTTTAAACTAAACTGGAGAGTGGTTTTTATTAAAAACGCGCATACAAAATAACCAAACAAGCAACATACACACACACACACTTTATTAAGTTATTAAATGATTAATTATTAAATTATAAACTTATTAAATTGTGATAATTATTTTATTTTAATTTCTTCAAATTTTATTTTATTTTGAACATCACCAATCATTACAACTTAAGAAATTAAAAAGGAAACATAACCTCCATGAGTTTCATTTCTACTAATTTTCAGACTTATCTCATTCAATATGCAAATTAATTTTCACTTATACAAAATGTTTCCTTTCTTATATCAAAATTATATTTAAAAAACCTCAAGCAAAAATATTGAGAATGGTCTATTTTTTATAATCCAACTGTTTTGATTTAATACAAAAAATTTAAAAAAAACATTCTAAATTACTGCTACTTGGAGATGAATCTACCAGGGCTCAATGAGAGCTTGCTCTAAATACAATATAGAATGAAATAATACATAGTATTTTCTAAGTACATTAAGAAGAC
Source organism: Ectobius pallidus (assembly GCA_964059195.1). Lineage (NCBI taxonomy): Eukaryota > Metazoa > Arthropoda > Insecta > Blattodea > Ectobiidae > Ectobius > Ectobius pallidus. Next base: position 48,930,635 of record CAXKWD010000004.1, on the reverse strand, counting down.
AAACACTCCATTATACTTTGTTTTTATTTAGTCACAGAATGTTATTATGAAAAATGTTTGATCTAAATAAGAATTAGTTACTGCATTTCTGATCTGTATCTATGAAAACTGAATTATCGAAGAGTAATCAAGAGCCAGTAAATATTCTAGTACGGTAATAATAATGAAAACTCACCTCTGCAACATCTCTGACGAACTGAGCATGCAGAAGAGCATCCTCCAGCCTCTGTTTGCGGGCCACACACATTTCACGGACCTTAGTTCTTCTCTGTATCACCTCATTGAGGCGTCTTGCAATGGTTCCACTCTCAAAGTGGTTCTGTGCTAGTAGCTTGTCCCCATGCTCCTGCAGAGCCAAAACTTTCTCTTCTTGAGTTGCCAAGAGCTTCTCAAATGCTTCATGTTTCTTGGCAGCAACATCCACTTCCTCGACAGATGTGCCGACATCGGGGCTGGCAAGAGCTACTTCTTGGGAACTACTCAGAGAATCTATCTGCTTTGCATCTCGTAAGAAGAAGTGCAAGTCTATCAATTGATCCAGGTGGACTTTCTTGTGCTGCCATGCTGTGTGGAGGCGTTGGCGTTCCTCTAGAAGCTGTGTGAACCGTTCCTGTATCTCTGGAGCTGCATAGTGTCCATCTTGCATCATCAATTTTCCCATTTCAACCACAGCCTGCAATATTGTAAAAATGTAAATCTTGTACAAAATCTGTCATAGAAAAAACATCAACATCAATCCATCACAGTTCATAAAAACTTGCATAGCAGATTTGGTGTGAAGTTCCATTTTCTCCCAAAAATATAAATTATTCAAAATGTCATTATGTTATCTTATCTCTGTGACTGAGGACTAGGTTAATAAAAAAGAAGTTGAAATAAGGAGTACCATTAAAAAATAATCATAAAGAATCTGAGCCATAGACTTAATGTTGCATTCATAACTGGATATATCTTGTCTTTTTCATTTTTGTTCTGAAGAGGACATGCTAAGTAACCAATGAATAAATAAATAAACAAATAAATAAATAAATAAATAAATCAATTTAGTTCAGTGACAGTTTAGAACAAGTACCACAAAGATCCACACACTGAATTGTGTCATTACCAGATGATCTGACAGAACTGCAGGTTTCTATTACCAATGCTATCGCTCAAATTGACAAGGGTATGCTTCGAGTGTGGAACGAATTTGAGTAAAAGTATAGTCCCCAGAGGGGTACATGTAGAACACTAAATACCTTTAAACATATCACACAAACTTGGTGAGTTGTTCTAAGAAACTGTAATACCGTTACTTAACGTAAAACTGTTTAACGATGATATGTTAACTAATTTATCTCTAGTAAAATTGTAACTCAAAATTTATATTTACCCTATAAAAACTTTGCTTTTTTGTGGGTTGTTTATCTTGTTCAACTGAAAACTAACCTGAAAGTTTTCTTCACGAGCTTCAATTTCAGCTTTCACTGCCTCATGTTCGGCCTTCAGCGTCTGAGCAGAAGCAGCATCTCGCACTTTCTCCTCTGTCATCATAGTGGCACGTAGACCAGCAGCCCAGTTCATCAAGTCTCGCACTTGAGTGAGAAAACGCTGGAGTTCACAGCTGGCATGAAGTTCTTCCTTTCTATTAGCTGATCGCTCCTGCAGTGCACTCCAGCTTGTCACAACTACTTGCTGTTGCTGAGCAATCTGCGTGGCATTCTGACCCGGGTATAAGTCCTTCAACGTCTCTGCATCCTCCACCAGCACCTGAAGTTGTGCTTCTAGAGCAACCAGGTCATTTTCGAATCCTTCATGTCGACGAATGAGAGCTAGCACCGAGTTCAGATCTCGACCAAGATCATCAGGGAGAGCAGCGTCTTTTTCCTGAATGCGAGACAAAGCCTCAGCCACATCGCGATGGAAGCGGTGAATTTCTCCAGCTGCCTGAAGTCTCTGCTCTCTGTTCTCCATCAGTGCAAGCAGTTGCTGCCAGCATTCTCTGCGAAAACAAATTTGCCATTTTATATTCATGACTAACTAAAGCTTAGGTATGGTAACTATCAAATACTTTAGCCAGTGTAGATAACTAATAACTGGAAATAACTCAGTAAAATAATAATGAAATTGAAACTAATATGCATATTACATGTTCACATCCATACAGTTCTATGATTCAGGAACTGTTGCCCCTATTTCCAGCTAAGTCTATCTGCTGGATATTAAGTTGTTCTCCTAATACTGGAGAGATGTACCCATTAATGAGATTATCTTCCACTAAAATATTAAGGTTCATAGTTCCGGGGTGCGCGGACAAAGAGAGTTAAGTCCACTTTCTTGTTACTGAGAATTAGAGTGACTTGACACACTATACCACCCCAACATAGCTTTAGAGATGGATAAACCCATGAGGCACAAATCCATAACTACCGTACAATTTTGAACATGACTTACTGGACTTAACACAAATGTTGAGAACATTTTTATCTATAACTCTATGGACATATCTCAATTTTTTAGGATGGTGGACTTAACTCTCTTTGCCCGCGCACCCCGGAATTCTAGATGTTTTAATGGCCAAATAATTTTTCCAAAATTATTAACTCTGTTGGTTTTCCCAAAAGTAAGGAAGAGAAGATTTGATTATTGTAATAAGTAAATAAATCCAACATCAAGGGGGCAGGTGCTGGAATTAGTTCCTGGTGTAAATGATAAATTAAAAATGTTGTTATATGTTATTTCTAATACCTCTACTAATGATAGAAAGAATACCAGATTCTGTTATCACCAAAATGACATCATGATGATTAAGAGACTGTTGATCAGCAGGGAGAACCTATAGATTAGGGTGGACTCAAACTTTTCAGATGCTTAGAAGTCTATACGTCAACTTTGATAGATTTAGGTAAATAAAATAATGTATAAAAATTACCTACATTATCTATGTTCACATGACTTATTACTTGTTCAAACTTATTTTATTTATTATATTTTTTCCTAAAAATAAATTCCATCCCTATCAGGTGATACTAAGATCTGTTTATGGAGGGTGACCCCAGACGTTTTCTCCGTATCAGTGTTGAAACAAGCTTTCTTGGATTTTCCAGAACAGCTTAATTACCGAATTTTACAGACTATAAGATGCACTTTTTAACTTTGAAAACAGAGCCTTGAAAGTTGGGTGCATCTAATGGTCTGAAGTACACTAAAAAATTAAAATTATGGTAAATATTGCCGGAGTACCATAGTTATAAACAAGGTGTTGTAAACAATAAGATAGTTACAAATTTTGGCAGAGACTGTATAGCAGTGCACTTTTCACAATCGTAAATTGAGGGTAGCTGGAAGACAGGTATACAATGCAAAAATAAAGGAATGTTGAGTTCTTTTATATGAAAGTTGTCTCCACCGGGTGGTTTAAATTAAGGAAATTACCTCTAAACAGCCTTGTCCTGTTACACTTGCCATATGCTGAATTGAGGGCTAGAGGGTGTAAAAGTATTTTCAGAGGGTAAAGTATTATAAGAAATCAGTTCAGTTAAAATTTATGCGATCCCACCTGTACAGAAGAGATTTTCGTACAATGCAGAAGTTAGATACTAAGCACTGAAAGTGATTTACACCGATTCCATTGTACAAGGTTATTATTCCCTTTAAAAAATTTTGTTTAGAATCACATTAAATTTCTTTTCCTTTAAATTTCCATTCCAAAATCAAGGTGCATCTTATGGTCCGGATCGTCTTATAGTCCGTAAAATACGGTAATAAGCTAACTGTCAAGAGCTTGATAGTTATTAACTTTTGTCTAGTAGATGGAAGAAGAGTTAGGAACCAAAAACACAATAATAATTATGAACACAATCATCCAGTCAGCAATCTAAGAATTTTTAAATTTATGGTACACACCCAATACCACAGGAAGGATTAAAATATTAAACTGTAAGATATTCCATGCAGCATGTCTTACCGAATTTCCTGGTGCCGGGCATACACCTGCTCTCTTGGATTGTCTGCTTTGCCGTCAGTGTCCGAGTTACTGTTAGAGCCACAGCAAACCAAGGTTAGTGCAACTCCCAATCACCAGTGCTACCAACTCATGCTCAGAACACAGATTATATAAGACATGCTCTCGAACATAATGTGCCAGTGCAAACTAACTCATATACTTTTCATAACGAGAAGAAATTAAACTGCATGCAGTCATATACCAAATGTAATACCACTCCATAAGATACCGAATGAAATAAGGAAATAAATATTATGCTTAAGAACAAAGTAAAGTTATTAATGCTGTGAATATATAATATTATATTTGGGAAGTTCACAGGAAGAATGAGGTAAGTCAGTTTCAGAAGAATTATTTTGGATTTAAAGAGGCTATAGCAAGACAGTATTGTCAGATTTTGAAATGTAATTTTTCATACTAGGTTTGGAAAGTTCTTGTATTTTGACCAAAATTCTCATAATTTCTAAAATAGTTTTATTTTTTATTATTGGTGGATAATGTAAAAGTAAACTTTTTTAAAATTATAAGTTACCGTCTGTAAGCATGTTATTAAGAAGCAACACTCGGCGGCACAATCAAATACAATGTGGTTCCTGAAAATAGTATCTGATTATTATAATCTCATAGTAATTTGATATAAATGAAAAATACATGTAGGTGGGTTAAATGAGAATCTGTTTCTCTCATCTCTCCATTTAATGTTCAAGCTTTGGAAGAGAAATTGTCATTGATCTTAATTTTTCCTGTAAATCTATCTCCCAGCAAAGAAATTAGGCCTACTAATTACAGTCAGATCAGAATACAAATCACCTACTTTCAACGTAGGCCTATCTATAATGCCTAACTTGAATTATATAAAATGCAACAAACAGAAAACAGTTTATACCAATATAATTATTATTTTAATTACCAATTTTTTCTAATTGATTTTAAAAGGAAACATTTAGTATCTGTTAAAAATGAGAACACTAAACAAAATTGTTTACAAAACAAATTGAGAAGAAAATTAAATTGTTCCAGGTCAAACAGTACACCTGGCAACCCAAGAAGAAGGTATATTTCTGATTTCTTCTTTCATAACATTAGCTTTTTTTTTGGGGGGGGGGGGGGGAGGGGTAGGCATACTATTCAGTTTCATGGGAAAGACATAGAGGTAATAAATATTACTAATGAATGTTTACTGTCACAGAAGTCAATATAGGAATGAAAAGAAGAAAAAGTAGTTAACATGAGCTTAAAAAGTTAGTATCTATACCACTGAAAAATGTAGAATTGCCATAACGAGTATTATTAGTCACCCAGAAGAAAAAATGAAGTCCTCAGATAATGAAAAATACTTTATACACTATATCAGCTGTTACAACCAAGATGAATATTATGATATTATGATACATAAATTAATCTGAATTAATTTGAAATAAATGTTACCCAAATACCAAAGTATACCGTACAGATAGGGACCATATCTTTTGGTAAAATAAAATGACTGATTTTGCTGTTTACATCCTTCTATTTTGTGGGTATTTAGTGAAATAAAATATTTTTTTATACAGCTTGAATTAAAAGTAGAACTTCTAGCACAAGATACATGAAGTAAAAAGTTGCATATTACCGCCCTAGTGCTATAAAATCTTTATGCCATTCCACTGGTACTAACTTTGGAATCCGCCATATGGAAAACACTCATTTAGTTAAAAATATTTGCAAATGATTATTAAATAGACTCAGTTTGATATAAATTGACAATTTTAAAATTCACTACACCTTTTGAAATGTGAAGTTTATCACAGTGAATGCAAAAGTCATTATATTTGGTGGATAAAAATCATTTTCACATTAGCAGTGTAAGAGAAAATCAATAACAGCTATTTTGTAGATTCAATTTGCGTAATATTAGTATTTTACGCATGTACAAAGCTAAATATAGCTAAGGAAAGCCGTTTTGTAAAATTTTGTGTTTGCCGCTGTTACCAAAAAATACTGTCCCTAATAGAAAAGTCTTCACCAATATCCTGTTATAACATAACACAATTTTCAAAGAGACACTTAATTTCAAAATACTGATACAAAGGAAAATATAGCAGTAAAATTTAAGCTATTGTCATCTTACTCACCTCAACTGTTCCTGTCGACGCTCAATGTCAGCCGTATAGGGACTCTCATTTGCAATTAACTTCTTTGCAAGTTCCTCACACTGTGCAAATCTTTCTGAACCAGCTTCTATCCTATGTTTGAAGTCATCAAACTTATTCTGTAGCAGTAAAAGATGTTCGTAGTCCTGGCCATAGTCCTCAGAAGAGGCAGTTTGTACTTGCTCTCTGATCCACTGCTCCAACTCTGCACTTTCCAGGAAATACTCGTGTCGGTACATTGACTCCATGAGTCGCTGTTGTCGTGCTGTTGCCAACCGCTGTAACGTTCGCATTTGCTGCTGAATCAGCTGCTGCTTGGCAGAAATGGCTTTTGCATCAGGATGTTTAGAAGTCACCATAGCTCCAGCAGTATGTCCCATCTCGTTCACAATGCCGCTGTAAGTATCTAGCTCAAGCTCCAGAGCTTTGTGCTTGGTGAGAAGTTTCGTAGCTGCATCTCGGTCCCGACCATAGTCTGTTGAACTTAACACATCATTCTTCTCACTTAACCAGCTCTCGACTTCACCAGCCTCAAAGAAGAACTGCTGTGCTTTGAGAGAGAGGTCGAGTTTGCGGCTGCGCTCCTGTGCTTTATCCTGCAAATCCTGCCATGCATCCTGTAGTCCTGCGCAGAGGCTCTCAATCTGTGCAACACATACTAAATTCTACATTCTGCTAACTCTAGTCACAATTTGCAAAGCACATATGGAAGGATGTGAAGGAAGCTTAAACAGAACTCATGAACAACTGAGTATTAAAAGTCAGAGTAAAATGATGAATGATAATATAATCAAGAAATATTTTAGCTTTAGTGGTAAGGAATAAGGAACAAAATAGACAAGAGATAATGAGATAAAGGAAGTAAGTTTGTAATGTTAGAATTAAATGAAAGAAGAAAAACTGGTAGACGGAAAGTAAGAAATATCAAGAAATAAATCAAAAACATCAAACAAAATCAACAAGAAACAATGGAAGGAGAAAAGACAGAAGTTAATGAAATTAATTAAAATGCAGGAAGTAAGTTAATTCATTATCAGAAGACAAAATGTACTCTATATTTTAAAAAACAAGAAACAAAACTAATGCAGAAAACAAACTTAAACTATATAAAATGAAAGAGGTGAAAGAAAAAATGAATAAATAGCAAAAGAATACAAAAATAGTGAATACATGAAAAATCTGAAAGTGAAAGAAAAAAAGAGCAGTGTTAAGAGCAAATATAAGAATGATGGAATGATAAAGAAATAAAAGAAAGTAAAAGACAGAAAAAATAAAATCAACTGAGACATGAAATCACTGTCAAATGATTTAGAGGAATTTAGTGGGAAGACAAACAAATAAATAAATAAAGAAAGAGAAAAATATTCATAGTAGTAACAGAAAACACTATGTGAAATGCAGCAATTAGTGTACATGAGGCTGATGTGGTAAAATAAAACAGATACTGATGAATAAAAAAAGACAATTAAATATCACTAACACTTAAACACGCTCCTAACATGCACATGCACATGCAATGTGCGCTTACCTCAACCTCCACTCCACCACAGAGCCATCTGAAGGACAAACAAATAAGTTAAGCTAGCTGCCTTAAATATTCTTATTTTTTCCCCAACTTTTAACAAAAGACAGTTAAAAGAGTCTCTGCTTTAGGAGCATAAAGTAATGGGGGTAAAATCAACTATATATGGTAACTTAAAAACATAAAATCTGTTAAGATTTCTTTAGGACGGAAATATTCTTACAAAACATGATGTTGTTGTTGTATTTTCAAGCTCCCTGTATTGACATTTTCAAATATGATCATTTTAACTGAATGTCGTAATTGTGTTGGTCTAATAATGCGGAAGCCAATCATAGAGCCCTGTTTCTGCTGAACACTTATGGTTACAAGTATTTCATTCAATTTGCAGCACATAAAAAAGACCACTGTGCATTCTTGAGCCATTACCATAAATGAAATCCACACAAATCATACTTTAACAACTCATAACAGATAATGTAAGTTTTGATTAGATTTTATAAGATAATATTGGGAGAAGTAGACTTTAAAAATCCGTTTTTGTAATATTTAGCTATAATAGGAAATTCATTTTAAATCATACTAATTGATGACACTAAATTGTTAACTCAAATGTACATGGATCTGATAAAAATGTTGTTCCCTGTTTATAGTATTTTGTCTTTAAGGTAAAGATGCAGGTCATCATTATAAGTTTTACTCATGGTTTTAAACTTCTATAGATGAATGTCATAAAACGCAACTGCATGGGTAATTTTCCAAAGTAATTATTTCGTCACCTAATTATTTTCAAATATCTAACCATATTGAACATCAGTCTTCTTAATCTTAAAATACTCACATACAGAATAATATACCAAAGAATAAAATCTAGTCATATGGACAATCTATTTTTTCGAAAAGTAATTAATTTGCAATGTTTCGTTATTATCAAAGCCTTCATTTATATTAACTAATATAGTCAATTGAATATCAATGCCCCATATTATAATGATGAATCACTACTGTAAGTGGGAAGAGTTATTCTCATTCAACTGAATACTGAGATAATGATAAGAAATGATCATTATTCCACATCCAGGAATTCTCTTTGTTAATTTTGTACCTCCAGTCATGGTAATCTGCCACGCACTGCATAATGTAGAACTATTACCTTTAGCCGGTAAAATTACTTGAGTTTGAATCCCAATAAACTAAAATTACTTTTACATATAGCTTAAAACTTTCTTGATATGTACCCTTATTACTAATCACAAACTCTGGCTTGAATCCCCTATGAAGTATGTTTTATCCAGAGCTCTTATGTAGAAGAGAAGAGTGTGTTTCCTGATTTAATTTGTTACATTTTGTCTACAGACTTTACAGCTTATTTCATACCTCAGAAAGCCCTTATTAGTATAATTTAAGATCCTCTTGAAATAATAAAAAGAGGAAGAAATAAAGGTAGATTAGATTAGATTAGATTAATGAGGGGTAGTGTAAGTCCTTCGGCTTTTCAACACTGCGACCTTAATAGATCTATTGTGAACACCCAATACCCTATTCTAGCAGTCACCACTATAATTTAAGGCTTTTTAATATAGCCTGGGTGATGTCCAGTCCTGAACCGGGGGATTTTTCATTACTGAAAAACCCACTACCTGGCCAGGAATCAAACACGGACCGCCAGGGTAGAAGGCACGTATGCTATCTATACACCCATGCCGGCCGACGAAATAAAGGTAACTTTATGACTTTTCTGTTTTGTGTGGATAAGATTAATAATATTTTAAGCAAAAGTGTACCTGTTTAGTTTCAGGATGATTTTGCTCCACCAAGGCATGCCCTGATGCTAGAGTTCGGTCAATCATAGGCTGATGACCAGTTATTTCTGCCTCCAGCTTACGGTGTTTCTTATGCAGTGACTGTGCCTGGTGCAGATTCTGTCCTAGTTTGTCTGAAGAGGCTAATGGTAGATGCTCTTTGATCCACTGTTGCTCTGCATCTAACTCAAAAACAAATTTATGGAATCGAAGAGATTCTTCCAATGCCTCACGTCGTTTCCGTGAAGGCTCACGTAGAGCTCCAAATCTGAAACAAGATATTACAGTGTTTTATTTTAATTATAAAAAAATAACAATTATTGAAAGTTTAATTGTTCTTATAAAAAGACAATACATTTTAAAAATGACAGACTGAGGGACCAATATTTCTACGTAAATCTTACTGATCATCAGCTTAAGGGTTAACTACCAATGATAGCTGAAAGAACAGACACTTACTTCTCTTGGCAGGTACGACTGGCACTGAGAATGTTGTCTGCATCAAAGTGACCTTCATGAGCCATCTCCTTGCCAAGTTCAACAAGATCACTGATCTTCTGGTCCCACTGATTCATGTCATTCTCTAGAACCTGGTGTTTCTTGAGCAGCTCCTTGCAGTTGCGCAGATCTGTGCCCACCTCTCTGGATTGCAGACTCAGCTCCATCTCTTCGAGCTTGAGCCGTGCATCCTCCATAGTGCGGTTGTAAGTGTGTTGAGCTGCTGCCTGTCTCAAACGTCGACCCTTGTCTCTCGAGAGGGCCACCAACTCCTCCCATGTGGTATTAAGGTCCTGAAGCATTTGCCCAACATCTTGTTGTCTGTAGTTGCCTTCTGAAAGCAGGCCCTGGCCAGTCTAAAAAATAAATACACACATTCAACTTTCCCTTTCTCCCCAAAATTGTTTAGCCTTTTCTCAGCCTACAGCTGTGCTGTGCTATAGAACTACTTTACTAATTTAGCCAGACTGGCATGCAAGCATAAAGCCCTGAACATAACAATATCTATTTTCCTTTCTGCATCTTTGATTGAAATCTCCTGAGTCAGGGTCAATTAGAACTAGTGACCGGAAATTTGATACAGTCATGACGAGAAGGGGAAAAAGGTAAGTTTGTTATACAAGGATTTTTACATTACAGTTAATTTTTTAATGAAAACACTAACAACCTTTCTTGCATTGGTTGAATACTCTGCTAAATTACAGGGGCCACTTTCTACAGTCGTTAATAGTAACTGAATTATAAAAAAATATATATATACCTTGTTTACTGACCGAAGTTGACCTTCATTGGCATGCAATTCTCTCTCAAAAGCCTCATGCTTCTGCAACTTGCGTTCCAGATTAGTGAGATCTCTGTAAGATTCGTCACTTGCAGTCTTCAGTTTATCTGCCATCCATCCTCTTAGGTCCTCCACATCTGCAGAGAACTCCTGGAACTTACGAGCTGCATCAAGAGCTGCCCGCCGAGCTGCTGCAGCTTCTTTCACTGCTGCACGTCTTGCCACAACTTGATTTCTACGCTCATTAATGCTACACCAAAACAAGTGTATATATTAACTTTAGAAATAAATATTGAGCAAACGAATTTTCAAAAATTGTGAACAGACATCTGTATGTAATTTATACAGAATGACTAAAGAAGGCGTGTTTACATTGGTGGAACTTTTTTCCCTCTTCTTTTTCTTTTAAACATAGAGCTATTTTTTATTTACTCACAATTATCTAAACAATAGAAAATCAAATATATCAAATTATATTTTTATGTTCTTACATTTTTGCTAGTGATAATTTTTTTTGGAAATTAGAATATTCTATTTATTACAATTTTTGTTAATTTGATTTTTTTTATAAGCATAGTGACCTGTAATTGTATACCAACTTTTGGCTATATTTTTTTGGTATGAAAAGTGAAATCAGACTGATTACTCATTTTTCAAACTACTAAAGATAACGAACTTACTATTTGCTATCATAATGGCCTGCTGCTATTAATTTGTCTGCAAGCTCACTAAATGCCTTCAGTCTTTCATCCTGAGCGAAAAGCGTGTTCTCAAAGTCTTCATGTCTCTTGATAAGAGCCTCCACATCATCCAATGTTCCCTGAAATGTCACATTTACATCAGTAATAATAAAATCATATTTCTATGTCCCAGACCACAAAACACTGCATAGTTATCAATATTTTCCAAAAAATGACAAGTTTAAATATTTATTTTCATAATAGTTAATTTGAGAACCAGGTTATGAAAAAATTAAGCAGCAGCAACTAAGTTCAAGCTTTCGGTTGTTATTTGCTCTGCAGCCATCATCTGGAAGGAAGTGAGCTAGTAGGACTATTAAGCTGTTATAAGCGAGCTATTCAAACTAGCTCACTGGCAACAGCTCACTTCTTCCCAAATGGCTGTAGAGCAAGTACCAGCTGAAAGCTCAGATCTATTAAATCTATGCACCAAACTAGAAGCCCGAAACAATCTCATTTATGACATTCGATTAGTTAATCTCATCATGAATTATTATCATCCAGAAATAAAGCAATAATTGAGATTATAATATTCTCGATGATCAAGGAAATGGTTAGTGATTTTTGTTGGCTATTACTTTCGTAGGCCTATTGATTTACACAATATAAGTTAAAGAAAAGGTTTCATCATTTATTTTTGGAATTTATGTTTTAACACATGTGTCCATTGAATACTGATTCTCAATTTCTACTGAATAAAGGCCAATTTACACTCAGCAGTAACGTGATCATGGTATGACAGGCATGTGCTCCTGCTGGCAATCCTGAAAATATTCTTCTAGGAAATTGAGTGGTGTTTTTCATACTCGCCCGGCACCTGGCCATGACAGTGTAATCAGTGCTCCCACCACTGCCATACAGTGAAAGTCAGATTAGTCCCCACCAATATTTTTCTCATTTCACAGCCATGTCACTGGCTTTTCAAAGTTAAAAATAATTTATTACTACAGAAAACACTGACTGGTGCCAATCATGCCACGTTATAGTGTGAATGAAAATCACTGTAAGATCACAGGCGGTGGGATTACATGCCGGTCACGTCACGTTCATCTCACTGCTAAGTGTAAATGGACCTGTAAACAGTGAGGAATAAATATATAATACAGAGCATATTGCTGTAAAAAAATTACTGCAACATACGGTATAATACTGAAACTTAAGATATATGAGGACATCATATTTACCCCTAGATCTGTGTTTGCAAGGAAGACTTCATGACTTGAAGTTGAAGCTTCGATCTGGTCAGCCTCTCTGTTGAGCAGCTGAAGGTCCAGACACTGTCTCAACCAGTCTCCTTTTTCTCCCCAGCCTCTCATTACAGCTTGGTGTTCAGCGTTAAGTCTTTCTAGGCGTTCAGCCACATCAGACAGGCCTGGATTTCTCTGCAGGAGCTGTCCTCCCAGATCTGCCACCTCCCTGAACTCATCCTTGTGAGCTCTCACATCATCTCCCAGCTCTTGGTGTTTCTTGAGCAAATTCTCTGCTGTGGCCACATCTCGAGCATTCTCATCTGCATTCAGTGCTTCCTTCACTGAGGCCACCCAGCCCAGCTGAAATTGTTAATGAACAATATAGTGAATGAGAAAAACATTTTATGCATTCTTATCCAGCCAGTGGCGGATCCAGAGAGACATTTTGGGGGGGGAACTAAAGTAGAGAGGGAAGTTTTTACTCATAAAATTTAATTATTCCCAGTACACAATTGAAAACAAAATTAACATTTCAGCATTTTCTTACAAAGGTATTTCAAAATAATGAATGTCGTTGCTTTAATTTAAGTATTTGGGTTATGTTCTAATAAATTTTCAATAATTTGTGCTTAATGTTACAAATTCGGGGGGGGGGGGGGGGAAATTCCCCCATTTCCCCCCCCCCCCCCCGTGGATTCGCCCCTGTATCCAGCAAGGTAAATAAATTTACATACATTTATAATTGTATCCCCTGCCTTTTACACTTTGCACTACTTAGAGACATTACATAATTGAAGGGATTGGGGAAGATAGTGCTAATCCACAAAACCTTATTTTAGATATTACATTTTTAAAGTTTGCTCAATTTATATATATATATATATATATATATATATATATATTCTCTTTGGTACAAAATTATTATGTTACTAACAAGACTTAAGTTACTGAAAGGATTAGTCTATGCTCAGAAACATTGAAATAAATAGTGTCTAAGAAACAATCTAATTGGTGAAACAATTTCAATTTTTATAAAAAAAGAGGGTTAGCACTATCTTCCTCTGACACCATTTCAATTTTAATTTTCTGCTATTACAGGTATTGTAACAATGTAATGGTATTACAGAATTTAACTATAAATTGTATATGTACGCTGTTATTTGCTTGAGTGTGCAATAATTATCCTATTACCTGAACTAATAAGCATCATGATATAGAATCATAAAAAGCCCATTGTATACTTCATGAATTTTCAATAAAGTTGTTCTGACTCCTACTGAAAACTGAATGAGTGGGGTATCCCATGGTGCAGTTGGCTGAGGCACTGCTCTACAAATGGGAAGGTTGTGGCTTTGACCCCCAATGAAGTTGCTGAGATTTTTCAATGGCCTAATTCTTTTGGTGGCATTATGATCCTGGGGTCGACTCAGTTATTGTTCTCTGTAGCAAGATTGAGATTGGAAATATACACACTAAACTTCACTAAAAAGGTATATTTACCCAGTATGATCATTTCAACGGGTCTTCCCGCCATCATCAGCTGATTCCGGAGTCGGAATCAGCTGATGATGGCGGGAAGATCCGTTGAAATGATCATACTGGGTAAATATACCTTTTTAGTAAAGTTTAGTGTGTAGGATATATTTCCGATCTCAATCTTGCTACAGATTTCAACACTTCACTGTAAATTTCCATCTAATATTTATATTCAGTTATTGTTATTGTTTAAAATTAAATTTCAGTAATTTCAATATTACCTTCATTATAAACATCTCTAATATTTTTTTAATGCTTAAGTTTTAAAGTCCAGTAAAAGAATCCAAAAGAGGTAAAAGAAATAATTACCAAATTCTTTGAGCTATTCATGAAGATCTGGTGGCCAACTGCATCCTCCAGACGTGAACGCCTCTCTAATGCCTTAGCCTTCACTTTCTCCCACATGTCTTGAACTTCCTTTTGACGGGCATTAACATTGGCTCGTTCATTGGGATATGATGACTTGACAGAGTTAGCAAGCAAGTTTACTCGCTTCACCTTCTCTTCTACAGGTGCTAGCTCTCTCTCTAAGTGCTGGTGACGTCGCTGCAGTGCCTGTACTGTCTTCAAGTCTGGTCCCACTTCTGCTGTGTCAAGCTGTGTCATTTTCTCAAGCATCCAGTCTCGTGCCTCATCACATGTTCGGTTGAACAGCTCCACACTGTTAGCAAAAATAACAGACAATGTTAGACAAGTTGAGCTGATGCACGTCAAATTACATTTACAAGAATTCACATAGAAGATCCTATGGTGAAATGTTGAGGCTGACCAGACATTCCCGATTTCGAGAGACACCAGATTTTGAGTTGCTTTCCTGGAGAGCAAATGTCCCCGGTTTTGTCCCCAGAAAACAATTTTGGGACCAGGAGTTTCTAAGTGAATAAAAAATTTAAATTTTATGACAATATTACTTCAAAGAAGGCTACACGAAGTATAACAATTAAGAATAATATATCATAAAAGGCAAGAAAAAGACAAGAGAGAACTTCCAAATAAGAAATACGAAACCACTGGTATATATGCCGACAAGATCATACACCTTCCACTAAGAACAGCAGTAGCACTTCTAAGATTGGAAAAAGACCACAACTGCTTAGGATAGGATTTGTCACAGCAACAGGGTGCCCTTTGTGTGGAGATAATAATAATAATAATATAATAATATTTATTTGCACCCAATAGTCCTTTTGCAATTTTCTGGCATTGTCATGTTTCAGTATGCAATACTGAATTAAACTTAAATTTAGTACAAATTTGATCTAGTTAACATTTACATTACATTTACATTAACTTAACAGTGGTATTAATCATAGGTGACAAGAAATGACTGGGAACAGTTCTCGATGAAGAGAGATGTCTGGAAGATGCTCACTGAGGAGTGAAGGTCCTTACTGGGCTGGAGTTCTATCAAAGAAGAAGGTTTCTTAAAGATGTAGCTACTTAGGGTTTTTTAATAGCTAGTTAATAATAGTTTAATAGTTAGTATGAAGAATTTACTATTTCATTTCTAAAGGGAAATAAGATTATCAAATTGTAAAGAAAAGAATTCACAACGAAGGAAAATAATCCATGAGCACATGACAATTTCACAATATGTATACAAGAACTGTTACATAGAATGTTTCATGCTTTTGGAGAATAAATAACTCCAAGGTACGTAGGCTACATTCTTTAATAGCCAAGTTACATTTGACATTAGGTGAAAAAGTTTAATGCAGTTACAACTGTATGTAGCCTCCCTGTTTAGAGAAATTTGGAAATCCACTTATGAACTCAGTTATTTTACCTTGAAGCTCCTTCAAGACTACGTTCCTTCTGGCCCTTGAGCCAGTTCAAATGGTCCCACAGTTGATGGATTTGTTTCTGGCGTGCTCGCACCTTGTCAAGCTGGCTGTGGCCCTGGCGAACAAACTCCTCCACAGCTGCATCTATAGCCTCAATGCGTTTATTGCTTGCTGATAGATCTGTCAGGAATTTCTGCAAAAGTCCGTGAAACTAAGTAATTTCCCAATCATAATAAAATAGATAATCAATCAATTAGTTTACAATCAAGATAAAGGAAAATTTATTTCTTACAACACAAAGAGTGAACAAGTCACAAAATATGCTTTATCATTAACTCCAAAGTACTATTTCATTCATTCAAATGTTTTAAAAAGTACCTTAAATCTTTAATTTACACTGTGTCTAAAGATAACCTTTTGATACTTTTGTGTGCACCCACAAATTTGTAGATATAAGATCTCTCTTGTTAACCGATAAAATACAACATACTGTTTCAAATAAAATCTTAATTTTAAACCTGACTCACCTCATACTTTCTCTTTGCTGCTTCTACATTCTCTGTAGAATCATCAGCTCTTAACATTCTCTCTCTGTCTTTAATCCACTTCTCAAAGTCATCACACTCTCTGTAGAATCCATAGAGGCGGATTGAATCTTCCAGCAAAGCATGTCGCCTCTGCGAAAGAAATTATAATGTTCATGTACGACTAAAAGAAATATGCATACTATTAACATTATACGGAAATAAAAAACTGGTATAAATATTGTTAGGAACATTACTAGATTTTAACATACATTTTACATTATGCAACATTATTGTTTCTTGATTTATTAGACAAATACTATAAGCTAATTACTGCACTAGACAGCACGTATAAAAAGCAGGATTTTTTCCATTTTGGGTTATGACTAAATATATCAATAAAACGACAGATTTTATGAAGCCCACTGTCAACACGAAATCATTCTTGAAATAATCTGTTTAGATTTCATGAAATTGTAACCTCAGTTTTTTTATTTTGAACTAGTCCAAACTCCACATCACACTTTTGGTGACATAGGCCTACTAATAAAATATGTCTGACTTTTTCCTTAACCCCTATGTTGAGGAATAGGGGCTCCAATTGGAGGTTTCAGTACCCATGTTAATTCTGTTAAGCTTATTTTTTGACAGAGAGGACAGAGGTAAGCCCATAGCCCCATAAAACTCCCTCCAGAAACTAAGGTATCACTTGGATGTGAAAGGGCAGAGGAATTTTGTCCAGAGGCTCTAATATAGGCAACCTTCAGAACTAGAGGTGGCACGCTACCCCTACACCACTGTGGCTGACACTTATAAAGTATATTACATAAAAAACTATCTGTGAATGTACCTGTGAGTTCTATGGCAAACATTTTTCAAACCCGAACCTGCTATGTGAGAAGAGCAAATCCATCCCCTATGCTACAGCGATGGAATAAAAAGTGTTGTTTTGTGAAAATATAGCACAAAAAATAAGAATAATGGAACTTTGCCCAAAAAAATTATATGAATGAAAATTTGCTGGACTTCATGAACCTAAAACCAGTTATTTTAGTACTTAAAGATTTCCATTTCCTGAGACTAACACTAACCTGAGCAAGTTCTAACAGTTGACTGTAGGTTGCATTGATTTTCTTCTGTCGCTTTTCAACATTCTCATTATCATCATCTGACTTCCTCTTCACTGGACGACCTAGAATGATATACAAATTATCAAAAAAAAATCAGCAATTCAGAATCCTAGTCACATTTTCAGAATGACAACGTACACCACCTACCAATGGGTTTGACTTGTCGAACTCTTTTTGTTGGCACTACTTGTTTCACCATTTTAGTTTTCTTAACTCGCCTCATCTCACGAATCTTCTCTGGCCTCCGCACTTGCACCTGAACAACCTTGGGCTCAATCTCACGCACATAGTTAGCAGGCACAAAGCCATCAGTGCCATCTGCTTTACGCACATTCCACCAGTCAGGATTGGTTTTATTCAGAAGGAACATCACTTCTCCCTTTGCCATTGTCATTCCTTGTCCAGTAAAGGCATAGAGACTTCTCACCTGTAAAATGACAAAAATGTTAATAGCTAATAGTTAGAGGAACCTGTTTTTGCAGAATGCAAACTTTTTCACGAAAAATCCCAAATTCAACTCAAAATGTGGAAATTTTTACCTGCCAGCAAAACTTTGAAATAATGAATGAAATTACAGTGGAACCTCTGTTAACGGAAACAAAGGGAGAGAGGTGGTTTTGGATAACCAAAATTTTGGTTAAAAATTAAAATGACATTTCTAGAGCTTAAAAATCACATTTTAAAGTTTTAGGTGAAAGTAAATTAAGTCAATATATATAATATGTTAAAGTCGTTTAATAAACTCAAAATGTTCTCACCACTGCACGGACAAATACTAGCACATAACCAATGTGAACAATTGAAAGAAACAAACAGATGGCATGTGCCTTTACAATAGATAAGGGATGGAGGCACACAGAGCCAATACTCATCCTTGGGATATTTCTTTCCTCACTCGCTTTCTATTCATACGAACAGGTTGACGAGTGGGATGGGGAGATTTCCCTCTCCTATCAAAGAACTCCTTCCCTGTGTGGTAGCCCAAGGGTTTGAAACACAACCTATATACACAGTATATCATAACAAACAAATATTTTTTTTCTTTTCGTTTAAAAGATATTTAAGTTGAAAGTGTTTTGTTTAACAGTGGTTCTACTGGATGTAAATTATTGTACACTGGAAACAATTTGAACGTGACAATCATAGATGGTGGCAACTACAAATTGATCAATGAAGGTCAACAGTGATAATAAAAATGGACAGTTGATGTTTCAATGGATTTCATGACAGATTGATATACTGAAAATGAGATTTCCTTACTAAAAACCGTAACAAAAATAGCTAAATTGTTGATGAATTTTAAATAAAAATAATGAAAAATACAATGTACTGCAAAAGTTATGAAACCTGGCAAAAATGTTCACGAAAAATAGGTGACTAAGCAATTAGCTACATTTTAAAATATTACAAACTGGTGAATTTTAAAAAATGTAAGTTTATGCATTGACCTACCTGTGGAACCTGGCGCTCCTCTAGTACTGTCCTATGCTCGATACGCTCATATGGCTCCTCCTCCCAGTAGTCCTGAGGAACTAGCCTCACTTCCTTCACCCACTCCTCCTGCTCCAATTCCTGAACTGGTTCAGGTTCAGCCCACAGTTCGAGTGTGGAGATTCCAGCTTTCACTAGTTTCTCAGCCTGGCTGTTCAGACTTGCTATGTCACCACTGTAAGCATTCAGCTCTCCTTGCAAGTCTCTGTGACGCTGCAACAGAGCTTGTGCACTTGGCTCGTCTTCTCCATAGTCTGCTGATGCCACCAGCGCCATCTTCTCATTCAGCCAGGACTCTGCCTCGTTTGCATCTGTGTAGAACTGAAGAAAAAATCTCAATTAATCCCCATGTTAATAATGATGATGCTCAGAAACAATAAGAAAGGTTCTAAATATATTATGGAGACTATACATTTTAACCTGTACAAAATAAGTTAATCTACAAGTTTCCTCATTAGCAGGCCCGACGAGAGGGAGGGGCAGCCGGGGCTGCAGCCCCGGGGCCCGTACCCCAAAGACCAGGTTTTTTTTTACTTTCTAAATTTACTCTAAAATAAAATTGGTTATTAGTCAAATAAACAGCTTAAGTTATGTTTTATGTCTTTATTTTATCTGAATTGTGCTGTCGTTGCCTATAACGGTGACAGGGAATTTATTTGTTCATCTGAAACGGATTATTCTTGAAGAAAAATTGCTATTTTTGAAAAGAAGAAGCAAAATTCTTTTGGACTAAACAGTAGGCCTCACTAACGTTCGGCATTTAAAATCACAATTTTCAAAAGATTAAACTGGTACATACAGATAAAACTGTTCCTAATTAGGACACTTTATGTATTTTTTCAGTTTCGTGCCCGGCATCAGTTAACCGATTTGGTCCAATATCAATAGGCTTCGTCCCATGGGCGTTATAAATGGTATACCAAGTTTTATGAAAATCCGATAAAGTGTTTCTGAGTTATCGCACTTACAGACACACGGACTGATTATAAATGGCGAGTTGGGTAGTGAATTTAATATATGACAGGGGCCCGGGAAAATTTTTCCCTGGGCCCTTGCTTTCTTTCTGCTCATTAGTCAAAAGCAGTAATGTAATCAAATTTAGCACGCTTAATAATTTAGAGACTCACAAATTTTGCAACTCACAAAGTTGTGTTCTTTCTTTATTTTACTATTTCTTTTCAATTAAAATTATGATTTATGTATTTTTAATTTGTTTGAAACTTGTTTTATAAGTAACATTTTTACTGCAGAATTACTTGTGATTTTTGCTGTTATTTATTCACAATATTTTAATTATATTCGTGAATTTACCGGTATATGATATTTCTAGGTATAATCTGAATTTAATTTTCTATAACTTTTAGATAATTATATAATGATCAAATAATTTTAATAGTTGTAAAAAATATTTTCATTTATCTTTTTCAGTTTTCTTATTTTCGTACAATTTGCAGAAATCCTAGATTCAAATAGTTTCAAATTTTGTCACATACAGTACCCGATGAATCTAAGCTTGACAAATTTATAACTGCTGCCAGAAAATAAGATACTGAGAATTATGTATAATTCTATAATAAAGCTGTATTTTATTCAATTTTCAATGCTAAAACAACTTTGCTCAAGAAATTGTCTTTTTCTTATTGAAGAATTCTATATTCATCCAAGAATTTAAGGAATGTTTATCCAAAAATGAACTGGGTCCCTTATAAAACTATTCTTAAGAATGTGTAATTTATAAGGTATAATATTTTGATATCATACCTGATAAGCTTCAGCTGCATCTTCTAGCTGTTTCCTCCTCAATGCTGCCAACTCTTGCAAGGTGTTCCAGTTCTCTTGTAGACTGTCAATGCGAGTCTGTATCTCAGGAGAACGAGGATGTTTATCGTTAATTAGCTGTCGTCCTGTGTCACATAGCTGCTCTGACTTGTTACGTCTGGCTTTCATCTCATCTTGCAGGGCCTACAGATAACATGATCACAGAATTATGACTTTATACTGACCTTTAAAGTTGTGCAAAATATTGAAATTTAAAAGAAATGTTTCTTACAAAGAAGCATTTGTTAGGACCAATTCAAAACTCCAACTCTTAAAATTGTATTTTCCATATTAAAGAATTATTTTTTAAATAATTTTATTCATAATTTAAAAGTAAACAGCATTTGTTTTTTGAACCAGGAGTCTAAATACAAGTTACAAATATTACTAACTTGAGACATGATATTTTAGAATAATGGGTACACTTTTCAGATAAACTATTAGGAATTATTTTTTAAAAATTACCATAAAATAATGGAACTTTTATACAATGAAGCATTTTTCTGTGTTATATTATGTTATAATATTATGAGTAGACCAGCAGTTGAAAATGTAGGCAAAGCCCATGAAACGTTCTGCAAAAATGTAAGTAAAAGTGAAGTCTAAAGTGTTTAAATGTCAACCATTTCCCTTAATTAACATACTATTAGGAATTAATTACAAAAGTTTGGATAACCAAGCAGTTTCTATTCTAATGTTTTTACAATATCTGACCTAAGTTTAAATATATGTAAATTAAAACTTAAATTAATAGACAAAGGCAATGCAACACAACGGAAGAACTCCAGTTTAGTAAAACCTCAGCATTATCAAATTTTCATATTTTAAGATCTTAATGCATTCTGAGCTACAGGTCTCATGGTAATAATGACAAAATTGTAGCAAAAATGTTAGTAATAGGTTAGCATTCTTCGAAGTTTTTTAGCGCAGATACAGCCTTAACCTCCATTCATGCATACACTAATGGTTCATGCTTACATCAAGATATAAAACCATTTGTTAACAGAATAGTAAAACTGGAATACTTACTTGATACTTGGTCTGTGTGCGTGCAAAGTGGGAAAGTTAGTACAGGAGCACCATGCAACAAGAAAAGCATGCAATATTACAAATCAAATTTGAAGTAAAAATACTATACTATTTAGAAAAGAGCTAGACCAAATCACTACGTCTGTATCATTAATCAATAGAATTACCACTGCAGATTAAAATTACATCACACCACCAGAAGTACATGCACTGTCATCCAAGTTAGTAGGTCAAGTTATTACAAGAAATCTACTGCAATACAACAGAAATAAAGATTCATCAAGAAAACTATTAACTATAACTATAATGGTAATTAATAAAGAACATACATGTTGATCTGGGTTTTACTTTGCTTTCCCGACTGGCTTTAGGCTGTAACCCCAATGTTACAAAATGGTTTGATAGGCTGAAGAAATTTAAATGAAAACTGGTACTAGAATACTTGGCACTAAGATTAATAAATGAGGAATATCCTAAGTATAAATTTTAAAATTAATGTCATTAACACTGTTAACATTTCACTGCATATAGCTTATAAGGATATGATAATGCCTACGAATGTAAAAGAACATGTTACTGGCAATAACTGGCAATAACTGTGTATTTTAATAGTAATTTAGAAGTACCGGTTTTTCACAAAGCATGAATTATAACTTTTTTTAAAGTAACAAATTTGGGTAAAAATATGAAAATTATTAATCTTTCATCAAAATAATAAATTAATTGATGCAGTTATGTAAATTACATTGGAAGCAATTTGAATGTGGCAACTTTAGATGGCGGCAACTGCGATTCAATCAATAAAGGGGAGATATGATGATCAAAATTTAAAGTTAAATGTTTCAATAATAGATTTCATACTGAAAACAACAGTTAATTTGCATTTTTCCCCAAAATAGTCAAGCTGCACTACCTTAAAATTAACATCAAATGAAGCAAATATTCCTTAAAACTACTAACCAAAATAATGAAAATGTTAACAAAATTAAACAAAAATAGCAAAAAATATACTGAAATGACTACAACAAATTTACAAAACCTGGCAAGAATTTTCACCGATAATTTAGGCATAATGAGAGAAAACTATAGTGGAGTATTAATTATTACAGAAAGGTAGTAACAGTGAAGTTTTTCTAATATAATAATATAAGAATTGAGTCAATTTTTTGACACTTCTTAAGAAAACCAGAGGGCAGTCAAGTAGCAACAGCAACAAGCAGCAGTCAAAACGGAATGAATATGGGAGAAAAAATTTCCCGAAACTAGTCTCCAAATAGAGAACTCAAGTGAAGTAAGTGTCAAAATTGACTCAATTCTTATATTATAATACTGTAGTGGAGCGTTGGGATATTAATTAATTTAATGAAATTAAAACAAGATAGCGTTCAAGCCACAACTAACCACAACTCTAAAGATGCACAAATAGTTTACTGTATCAACATGCATCTTTCTACTGTCGAGTGAAGTATATAAAATGTACCTTGTGCTTCTGCTGCAAGCTGAGCACTGCACGCAAATCCTTTGCAGAAATTCCAGCTTTGCAAATGCGCTGTTTTTCCACAAGCCATGCCTCCTCTTCTTCATGGTCTTGCAGAAACTGGAAGAAGTTACGAGCATCTTCAAGTCGAGCCCGACGTGCCTTGCTGCTCTCCATCAGGCTGAAAACATAAATAATTATGTAAAATTTCATGTAACCTAAGAAAATCCACTCCTTGGTAATGCTTTCTGCATCTACATGTATAAAAACTCATGAAAGCTGGTATTAATTTGGAGTTACCTCACATAACAGCTTATCAAAATTAATGCAGTGGAACCTCAGAAATCCAAACCCCATTAATCCAAAATTCTGGATAATCCAAATGATTTTTTCTAAATTAAAAATAAGAATTACAGATCAGAAAATTAGCTAATGTTTATTCCTACCTTAAAAGAAATACTTGAATTGGAATTTAAGAATGAATACAGCACCTTAATTAGCAGAAACAAAATCAGTTATCTTATTTTCTATTTTTTCTAGCTCTTTCCCTACTCTTTCACAGAGGTCCAAAGTCAGTACTAGACTGCATTTGGTATATCGAGTATTTTACCGAATTTTCCAGATAATTCAAATTTTTGGAATCCAAGCAGAGGTCAGCCCCAATTAGTTCGGATTTCCAAAGTACCACTTTAATATAAAAAAATTAATATATTGTTACTTTTTAAAAAATAATTATAGATATTTTGCACTTAATTTCCAACTATAATATTGAATATTATTAATTTTATTAAGTCAATAGATTCTATTTATGTGTGTGTTTCATTTCTGTAGTATTCTTGTATCTTATCTATAATGGAATATATTCCTATTGTATTTCTACACACCACACCACACCACTCAGAAATTTCATCTCTTCTGCCTAACCCTTACTTCACAACCATTTATTAAATTGGGAATTGTCACTTTTCTATAAAGATTCAACTGATTCTCTTTTTTGCAATTCTTTGAAGTATGTCTACCAGTATATCTAACTGTTCCAAGTAATAGAAGAATTCTGTAAAACATCTGATTCTGTATCATATTTATAATAATTATTTATAACAATTAATAAATTACTTCACTCTCATCAAACTCATATCTCAAGTAAAATTTAAGAATTTAACAACCCGTCATCAAGAGCACTGTTCTCTGTATTTTATATATTTATTCATTACTTGTTGTACGCAGAGTTGAGCTGATCTAATCTCTGTTGTAGCATAGGAGCTTCGCGGTGGCCACTGTTCACATACTGCTGTGCCTGACGCCCTAGTCTTCGCTGTGTCTCACCCAGAGACGTCACCTGCAGCTCAGCAAGGCTGTGCTTCTGCAGCAAGTCCTCCACTGCCAGCAAGTGAGGTCCCACATCTTCAGATTGGAAGTTACCCTAAAACAATAACAAAATTCTAGGATGTTTAATGAACATACAATAAAACGTAGATCATCCATGTTAAGTCACAGTTAAGTGAAAAAACTGAAAATCCTTACTATTAAAAATAATATATAAAACTGTACATAGAAAGTATAAAAAAACATCTTAATTGCTTTTGTATGTTTGACCTAATTACCCAAATCATAAGAATACTAGGAAATTCTGTATTGTTTACTTGCTCAAGAAAATCCAGAAAAAATGTCTCAGATGATTAAAATGCAATTTTGAAGAGAGAAATGCTTGAAGGAACAGTTCTGCTCCTCTTCTGCGTTCTCACACTCTCTATTCTCCACAATAAATAAAGCAGTGATTTAATTTCATCAACCGAATGTATTTATCATTCCTCAACAAAACATACAATGATGATATCCATAAATTATAAAAGAGGAAGAAGTGGTGTACATAATACTTATTTATCTCTACTAATATAAAAATCATGAAATTTACTATGGATAATCCACAGGATGATTAATAGAGGGACGAATAAATGAGGTTTCATTGTACATAGTCATAGATCATTTTCACTTTTTCCCTGAAAATGCTCCCTACAGTTGCAAGTGAAACATCGAGCCTTAAGAACCCAAAGCCATGACCTAACAGCTTAGAAAGTACCTACTCTCATCATGAGAGCTTATGCTTATCAACAACAAGATAATATGATAACAGAATAAAGCAACTTACATGCAAATCTGCAATGGTGCCCATGACTGTGTCGATCTCCCTGAGCATAGCCATAAGGCCACAGAGCGTTGTCAAGTTGGTTTTGTGTTTCTCAAGTAACTTCAGAAGTTCCTGCCAGCGTTCTAGTACTTCTTCCTCTCTTTTAGTTACACGCTCTTTCCCATGGTAGTTCTCTCGCACTAATTCCTGGGACATGTTCGTTAAGTCATGGAAACGTTCTTCCTGCAACAAAAGATTTAGTAGATGATAGATACACACCTCTTGAAAAATAGGCTAAATACAGAGAGGAGTATAAGAAATCAGAAGAAAGATTGGAGAACAAGGAACTATGCATTTGCAACCCCATGGTTTTGGGGATGCAAGAAAGAAACTAGGTATTACTTGGGCTAATAGGCTGGTTGGACACTGCATTCATTTCTGATATTTCTGATATCCAAAGAAATTCAAGACAAAAAATTATAGTAATGAATTATAAAAAAAATCTTCTTTTTGGAATAACATTATTGGATGAAAGGACAAATTGTATATATATATTTGAATGCCTTTTCATACCACATATGTTTCAATGTGAGATTTATGTCAGTCTTTTATATACCAAGGTCGTAGACCTTCAAGTAAATCACAAACAATAAAAGAGAGTGTTACAAGGAAAAGAGTAGGTCTAACCATTGAAATCATGCTAATCTTGTTTTTACAACATATTGGCTTTAAAGTAGATTTAAACTCAGAAAAAAATATATAAGTTAAGATAAGAAAAGACCTGCAAAAAAACAAACTTGATAACTGGCTTACTCTTGCAAGGATATCTGCACTGATGGCTTCATGTTTTTTCACAGTAGCATCCACTTGAGATAGATTGCTCCCATAACGAGGGTCTGAGAGTACTTGTATCATTTCCTTAAGATATCCTTCACGTAGAACACTCTGTAACGAATATGAAAAGTATTAAAATAAATAAAGTGACAAAACAAGTCACATGTTAGTTTAATTCATGCACACATACTTTGGAAAGAATTTGGTAAAAATAATGAGTTCATTAGCTCTCTGACAAGATACAAGATTTTAGTAGCTGAAAAACTGAATATGATGAAAAACTGGGAACTTGGAATCTGGAATAGTTATAGAATTTGTTTATCTACACCTAATGCAAGAAACAAAACATTTCAAAACTGTTTCTTTATCAATTTTTGAGCACTTCAATTTTTGGAGTTACTTATTAACTTTTTGGAATGGATTATGGTTTGAAAATATCTCATTTAAAGCTTCTTGAAAATCTTATGCTCTGCAGTTTTACAGACATTTGAAAGCAGTTAGATTGTCATAAATGTGTGAAAAGTGTTACAAATTTACCTACAAAAAAAGGACAATATACCTATTCTATAGTCTTTAAAGCTATTCTATCCTCTGGAAAATATTTTTTTGAATGCCTCCATTCACATATGAACACAGAAGGGACATTGAAGTATGTAAACATTCTGCCTATATAAAAATTCTCTGCAAATTACTGAGTAAAACATTAGAACATGTTTTAATATCATTTACTTTTCTAGAAATAGATTAAATACTGATAACAAATTTCAATAAACAGTATATTCTATATTCTATAACAGTCTTGGGAAAATGACCACAGAATTTGTAGAGAACCAAAATTGTTAAAATCAGTAAGCAAACCAAAAGAACTGGACATCTGGGAGAGGATCTACATAAAGAAATTTGATAGAAATTTCATGAATTTCGAAATACCAGAGGATGAGAACCTCATCAAGAAGTTCGTAAAACCACCACCAGGGACACTTCATGACCTTCAAAAGCAAGATTTGTCAGTTGGACACGTAGCCGAGGATGGGGACAAGGGTCCTTGAAAAATGTTCTACCAAAAAGTTGGTAAGTGAAGCATAAGTGTCTAAGTTCAACTCAAATTATAATTATTCTAGTATATTCTACCTTTACATTTATTCTGATTATGTATTCATTCATAATTGTTATTCCAGTAATATGAGAATTTGACAGGGATATTCTTTGACTTCACAAGATACAAGGGATGGTGGAAATCATCACAACCAGTACTATTAATGTGAGAGTTTACCTTTCTTTCAAATTTGTAATTAAGTTGTTCAAGTCTCTCCTGTCGCAGCAATTCTTGTCTAAGTGCCACTTCACGTCTATGCTCTGCTCGCTCGAGACCTTCCCAGCTGCGCTCTAGGTCATGCACTAGCTGCCCATCAGGGGGAGCAAATGCTGGCTGATTCAGTGATTTGAGTTGTGTGTTTATGTGGAAGTAGAGTGCTTCTATTTCACTCCGCTCCTTGTATCTGCAAAAGAAGTGTTTTTTATTTTTCATTCTACATAATAACAATTTAAAAACTATGCAATGATGTCTGTGGTAATAATCAATTTGTCCTTCGAAATTTTTATCCAATAATGTTATTATAAAAATAAGGTTTTTATAATTCATTAATATCATTTTTTTTCTCCCTCTACCAATTTTACAAATCATGAGAAACTACACTCTCTGTTCTACATGAATCGGGGTGAATTAAATCTTTAAGTCAATATTAAGCAATATGAAAGAAATTTAAAGACACGGGTGAGATTGAAATGGTAAAATTCAACTAGGAAATATGATTAAATTCCATGTCTAGAATAATAAATACGGTATAACAAAAGGGAAATGCTTTGATATATGTGCTGCAAAGAAAAAAAGAAACAGGTAGGTCTACAAACTGGAGCTGAAGAGGTCATTATTCATTTGCCCTTATCCTTCCAGTGACAGTTAGGTTCCTGAGTTTGACTCAGTTTCTAACAGAACTGAGTATCTGGAGCAACCCTGCCAGTGCTTAAAGCCATTACTTCCTTCATATGCCAACTGACAAAAAGTTCAGGAGCATCAATGTCAAGAACCTTACAAGCCTTCAGAGCCTTTATAGAAAGTACTACCATTTTTAACTTTTTTACTATTTGATGTTTTATTTACTATTTTAGTTTATTTTATTCCACACCACCATTGAAGATATATATGTGTGCTGGAGCATCATATCAGAAATTGGCTAATAAAACATGTATATATTTTCATACATTTAAAAATGTGAATAATCAAATACGATGCAGTTGTACACATGAATGGCTGAACTTACTTGGGAGGTTTCTCCACAGTTCGGTACTGTTTGAACCTCAACAGTTCTTTTTGAATGCCTTCTAATGAGTTAGGAAAGTTACGGTCCTCTAGTTCGACAACCTTGATGCGGATCCATTCCAGTAGGTCGGTGGTCAGTCTCTCGTAATGGATTTTCATCTTATCAGCATCCATCATTTGCCCCACAATCTGAAGGAAAAAAATTAAGCCAAAAATATAAGTACTATCACTTTTAAGCAAGAAGTCAGACTTATCACCAAAAAACATTTAACAGTACCAATTCTGAGCCATTTTTATGACAGAATAATGAGCTACTTGCATAATTATGTGTTCATGTACATTTGTTCAAATGTATCATCATTTTAGCATTACTGATTTTAGTATTATAATTCAGAATCAAATACTCTGAACACCTCACCTGAGCTTGCCAATAAAACACATGCATCCTAGCTTGATATTTCTAATTCATCTTATACATTTCACATTATACTAGTAGAGCGTAGGCTACTGTATACCCCCCATCCCCCCCCCCGTGGGAATTTCCGACACATATATTTTTTTGTTGGTATTCCCATCTATTTTCAGTTTTCAGTTGTTTGCCCCTTATCAATTACAGCATTTACCCGGAAACCCCGGAAATCCGGAGAAAATGAGTTTGTTTTAATTTTTCTTTGTTCTTTGCTCCTAATATGCCCAGGGAATTTCTGGCTCACATATTTTTTGTTGGTATTACCATCTAGTTTAAGTCTTCAGTTGTTTGACCCTTATCCATTATAGCATTTACCCGGAAACCCCGGAAAACCCCGGAAAACTACGGAAATCTGGAGAAAATGAGTTTGATTTAATTTTTCTTTGTTCTTTGCTCCTAATATGCCCAGGGAATTTCTGACTCACATATTTTTTGTTGGTATTGTCATCTAGTTTAAGTTTTCAGTTGTTTGCCCCTTACAAATTACAACATATCCCCGGAAAACC
Organism: Ectobius pallidus; assembly: GCA_964059195.1. NCBI lineage: Eukaryota > Metazoa > Arthropoda > Insecta > Blattodea > Ectobiidae > Ectobius > Ectobius pallidus. Next base: position 48,900,939 of record CAXKWD010000004.1, on the reverse strand, counting down.
CGAAAACCCACTTTTATACGGAGAAAATGACAATGTTTTATTTTTTAAATCTTTGTTCTTTGCTTCTAATATTCAAAGGGAATTTCTGAATCATATGTTCTTTTGTTGGTATTTCCATCCAGATTAAGGTTTCAGTTGTTTTCCCCTTATCAATTACAGCAAATCCCCAGAAAACTCCGAATACCACGGAAACCCGGAGAAAATGACTTTGTTTTAATTTTTTAAATCTTAGTGTTTTACTTCTAGTATTCAAAGGGAATTGGTGACTCATATGGTTTTGTGTTGGTATTGCCATGTAGATTAAGGTTTCAGTTGTTTGTCCCTTATCAATTACAGCAAATCCCCGGAAAACTCTGAAAACCACGGAAGCCTGGAGAAAATGACTTTGTTTTAATTTTTTAAATCTTAGTTCTTTGCTCCTAATATTCAAAGGGAATTAGTGACTAATATGGTTTTGTGTTGGTATTGCCATGTAGATTAAGGTTTCAGTTGTTTGCCCCTTATCAATTACAGCAAATCCTGAGAATACTCCGAAAACCACGGAAGCTTGGAGAAAATGACTTCGTTTTAATTTTTTAAATCTTAGTTCTTTGCTCCTAGTATTCAAAGGGAATTGGTGACTCATATGGTTTTGTGTTGGTATTGCCATGTAGATTAAGGTTTCAGTTGTTTTCCCCTTATCAATTACAGCATATCCCCGGAAAACTCCGGAAACCTAAAAAATCCGAAGAAAATGAGTTCGTTTTAATTTTTTAAAAACCTTTGTTCTTTGATCCTAATATTCCCAGGGAACTTCTGACTACATTTTTTTTTTGCATTGTAATCTAGATTAAGTTTTCAGCTGTTTGCCCATTATCAATTACAACATATCCCCGTAAAACCCGGAAAACCACGGAAATTCACAGAATTTCTAGAACTCGGAACTTGTGATCTACGGTCACTGAAACCGTTATTGCGAAGTAATTCTTCTGCTTCAAGTGTGTCCCTTGCAGGTTCAAAAGGGTGAGTATATGGACTACGAGATATCTGCCATAATTGTGATGGTCTCATGCAAAGAAAAGGGTAATCATATCTTCTAAACATGCCAAGTGTAAGTCAAAGTTGTTTTCTTTAGTTGCTCGCTGAAATCTCAAAATCAATGACACTTTGTCCATATTACCATTCCAAAATTGTGCTGTTTTACCGAATGCCCCTTCTCTAACTTCTGTCAAGAAAGTTTGGTAGTGACTGTGGAAGGTTTGGTAAGATAAATTAATTATCATTCACAGATGTCAAATTAGAATATGAAGTGTGTTCTGTCAGGTTTCCAATCGCCTTCATTCCTTCAGCATCAGGATTTTTTCCAGTATTCTTTGTCATGCTGTAATTGGTAAGGGGAAAACAACTGAAACCTTAAACTATATGGCAATAGCAACAAAAATTATGTGATTCAGAAATTCCCTGGGAATATTGGTATCAAAGAGCAAATATTTAAAAAAAAATTAAAACAATCTCATTTTCTGCGGATTTTCGTGGTTTTCAGGGTTTACGTGGATATGCTTTAATTGATAAGGGGAAAACAACTTAAACCTTAAACTAGATGGCAATACCAACAAAAAAACATATGAGTGAGACATAACCCTGGGAATATTAGGAGCAAAGAACAAAGATTTTAAAGAAATTTTTAAAAAGCCAATTCCTCCGGATTTCCGTGGTTTTCGGAGTTTTCTGGAGATATGCTATAATTCATAAGGGGCAAACAACTGAAACCTTAATCTAGATGGCAATACCAACAAAAAAACATACAAATCAGAAATTCCCTTTGAATATTAGGAGCAAAGAACAAAGATTTAAAAAATAATACATAGTAATTTTCTCCGTATATACGTGGTTTTCCGGGGTTTCCGGGGATATGCTGTAATTGGTAAGGGGCAAACAACTGGAACCTTAATCTATATGGGAATACCAACACAAAAACATATGGTTCACCAATTCCCTTTGAATACTAGGAGCAAAGAACTAAGATTTTTAAAAAATAAAACGAAGTCCCTTTCTCTGGATTTCCGTGGTTTTCGGTGTTTTCCGGGGATATACTGTAATTGATATGGGGCAAACAACTGAAACCTTAATCTAGATGGTAATGCCAACAAAAAAACATGTAAGTCAGAAATTCCCTTTGAATATTAGGTGCAAAGAACAAAGATTTAAAAAATAAAACATAGTAATTTTCTCCGTATATACGTGGTTTTCCGGGGATATGTTGTAATTTGTAAGGGGCAAACAACTGGAACATTAAACTATATGCCAATACCAACAAAAATGTGTGAGTCAGAAATTCCCTGGGAATATTAGGAGCAAAGAACAATGAAAAATTGAAACAAATTCATTTTCTGCGAATTTCCGGGGTTTTCCGGGGTTTCCGGCTAAATGCTGTAATTGATAAGGGGCAAACAACTAAAATCTTAAACTAGATGACAGTACCAACAAAAAAATATATGTGTCGGAAATTCCCACGGGGGGGGGGGGGGGGGGAGGGTTTCATATTGGTAGCCCATGGTCTATAGGTAGTAGTCTAAGGGAATGAACTTGTGTCATTTTACAGAGATTTCGCTTAAAAAGGACATAACAAAAAGCCATTCATACAAGCACTGTAATAAAGTGAAAACAGTATTCTGACCATCTGGATTTCCCAATTTCATTTTAATTAAGAAAAGAACAAAGCTCCATCGAGTTACCAGTACTAAAGATGTACTTCTGAAATGAACTGGCATTATCCATATCATGAGACACTGAAACAAGTTTACTCACATTAGCAATACGACGACCGCTCTTCATTTCATTCTTCATCCTGGCGAATGTGTGGTAGTACGATGCCACATATGTGATGATGGACTTCTCATCAGGTCGAGCTTGATCCACATCTGTTAACATTTTAGGGAAGTTTCAACACTAATTTATATTCACCACAAGACAATAATAATATAAAACATGTACAACTACCCTCTATTGCTATATTTAAAATTAATTCTGAATTTATTAAAATACATGTTCAACACCGTTGAGCTCGATCAATGCAATAAAATATATAAGATACCAGTTCCTCAACAAATATATATCTTTTTGTGATCAGTCACCTAGGCCTTTCAGTGTCTCTACACCATCTTCAGAGCATCTTTTGCTGGCTTGGAGCTCCAATAATTAAAATAAAACTAAATTTTGTCACGATTATAAAATAAGATAAAATTTATAAAATCTCATAAACCCACTGTCATGGAACTATCTTCTGTGGCTTCCTCGCATGCGCATCATCGTTGACTATGATTTCTAAATGTTTAAGACATTCAATAGCAGGTAGTTTAGCATTTAGTAGCAATAGCAGGTAGTTTAGTAAACCATATCATTCAGACCGGCATGTCCTGTCCATCATTTGGGAACAACAGCGTTTAACCAATCTCGCACATTATGAAGAAAATAAAGAGGAGCACCATCAAGCAACGAAGTCTTGATGTTCAAACTCATTTAGCTGAGGGAAAAGATAATTCTGCAACATATCAAGGTATGCAATGCCAGTCATTGTTTTTGCAATGAAAAAGAATGGCCTGTAGAATTTTCGTTGGGACATGGCATATGGTTTACTCCCGATGGCCTCCACAATCACCCAATCTCACATCATATGATTTCTTTCTGTGGGGGTGGGGGTATGTGAAGGACTGTGTGTATGTACCACCGCTACCCGTCGACCTACCAGACTTGAGAGGGATTGTTGCTGCTGTTAAGTCCAACACTCCAAATATGCTGACCAACGTTTGGGAGGAATTTGACTATCAGCTAGATGTGTGCCATGTGACGAATGGTGCTCACATTGAACATTTATAAGGTATAGTATGAAAACTTGAAAAGTTTTTCTTTAATCCCATTTAAGGTTTGTTCTTATATATTGCATGTAAGGGAAATTAAACAACATTGAAATCCCATCCATTATTTAGGAACACGGTATATTAATCACAAATCTAATTGCACTTTTAGTCCAGGCAACGAATGAAAAATAGAAAAAAAAAATCGTGTAGTTTTGAAATTTTGCAGAGTTGTCGGAGGGAGTGTCCTGAATAACATGAGCTGGTGAGCGGGGGGCAGGGGGGCCCGCAGAAGGTCCCATATTTTTGTTTTTCGCTTATATTTAAACAATGGTGCATCGTAGAGGAGAAATTGCTATATACAAAATTAAAGCTGATAAAATTTCCTACAAGTTTGATCCTGCACATTTCTTCGTATTTCCAATAGTTTTCGAGATATCCGCCAACGAAAATAACAAATTTTCGAAAAAAGCTCTTTCGCCTCGCGCTTTTTGACACGCTTTGTCTTCTAGCGCTTCATCCCTTAGGTATACAGCAATGTTCTCATGAAAGAAGTTGTAGGGAAATAAACTCAGTAGTAGTCATTTGTTATTTTGTCTTCAAATGTTCAAAAGTTATAACAATTTAAGTTTCGGTCAAATTTCGAGGTTTCGAAAGAAAACCGTACATCGCACTTTCTCTATATTTAGGGGTTATATCTTTGTATATAAGCTGTATATTGTGTATTTACATCATGGAACTAGTGGAGAAATATCACACAACCATTAAAGTTGAATTTTTAAAAATCGATCACGGTACAAGTACAGGACATGTAATGGAAAATACATTATATTCCAGGCAAGAAAGGAAAAATAAGGACAAAAAAAAATAATGTAGTTTTGAAATTTGGCAGAGATGTGGGGGAAAGTGTCCTAAACAACATAGTAAAAGTCCCCATTGATAGGGGGTGAGCAGGGGGTGGGGGGCACTTTTAAATGTAATTTCTCGCAGTTTTCCCTAAACACATAAAAGCTATGGGTTCTAGCAAAAAACAGTTTATGCACAAAATTAAACTACATAAAAGTTCTTATAAAATTGATCTGAATGATATTTTTGTGGATTTAACAGTTCAGGAAATAGAAGGATATGAGGTATGACATAGTTCTGGAAATTCTGTTTTACATACACCTATATATTATATTTTTTAACGAAAATGAAAGCAGATGATAATTAAATTATTATGATGTCAAGCAAGCAAACTAGTTCTTAGACAAATATACTTACTAATGGTTAATGTTACACATAAAACTCATTATCATTATTATTATTATTATTATCATTATTATTATTCTTGTTGTAGAGCTTAGCCGTTTTATGTTCAATTAAAAAAATTACCAGTATTTTGAAAGATGGTAAGGAATTAGATATATTTATTAGATATTGTAAGAACAGTAGGCATACCTACAGTGAGTTCCACGCAAGAGTTGGCCAATGACGCGGGTTCCTGCGGCGCGGCTGGCACAGCTCCAACTCTCGAGCGATCGGGTGAAATATCTACGCAAATAATGCCGCGGTCGTTGTAATGATTCAGGTTCTCACATTTACAGTTAAAATTACAATGAAAATAACCACGTACCTAATCACAAGAGATGTTGGAAATGTTCTCCTCTTGCATACGCTCAACATTGGCACCTTTTTTAGGGAATTTTCTTTCACGCGCGTAAGTTCAGCTTCCGAGATAGAATTAATTTCTCTTGTGATATTGTCTTTAAGTTCTTCTTATGTATGGGAAATTGACCTATACACTTTATTTTTCAAGTTTCCCCATAAATAATATTTACATACTGTTAGAAGAAATTAATGACAATATCACATAGGCCTATCAAAAGAGAAAGTAACTCTGTCTCGGAAGCTGAACTTATGCGCGTGAAAGAAAATTTCCCAAAAAGGTGCCAGTATTGTCTGGATGCAAGAGGAGAACATTTCCAACATCTTTTGCGATGAGGTACGTGGTTATTTTTATTGTAATTTTAACTGTAAATGTGAGAACCTGAATCATTACAACGACCGCGGCATTATTTGCGTAGATATTTCACCCGATCGCTCGGGAGTTGGAGCTGTGCCAGCCGCGACGCAGAAAGCCGCGTCATTGGCCAACTCTTGCGTGGGACTCACTGTATTACTTTAAATAAATGTTTACTTGTCTATGTGGCTTCTGAGAATATTTGCACATCATATTTTGTCACTGTGCAACTCGGTGTGGTGGAAGATATGGATGCAGAAAAGCTGGTATTAAATGCTCATCCGTTTGTGGAACCTATCATGGTACGTGCACCAACAAGTATACCATTAGAAGAAGAAGAAAAGTTTAAAATTGATGATGTCCAAGCAAAATAAGTTGTTCAGGCACTCTTTAATTAATGTTGTATATGTGTATAAATACTGAATGTTCGGTAGATAGAACAATATAACCCTAACTTATCATACGATGTACTAGGATTCCAGTATTGAAGACTGAAAAAACTAGACAACTAAACATTTATTTAAAGTACTATGTAGGCCTACTAGATCTTATAATTACTAAATATATCTAAATCTTTACAATTTTTTCAAATTATATTTTATAAAAAAAATATAACGGATAATAGGCCTGGTTTATATTTCTTATTTTTTTGTAAGCTTTATAATAATAATAATAATAATAATAATAATAATAATAACAATGAGTTTTATTTTTGATGTTTACCTTTAGTATGAATATCATTCTAAGAAGTACTTTACTTGCTTGGCATCATGCTAATTTAATTACCATCTGCTTTCATTTTCATTAAAAATATATAATATATAGGTGTATGTAAAACAGAATTTCCAGAACTATGTCATACTTCATATCCTTCTATTTCCTGAACTGTTAAATCCACAAAAATATCATTCAGATCAATTTTATAAGAACTTTTATGTAGTTTAATTTTGTGCATAAACTGTTTTTTGCTAGAACCCATAGCTTTTATGTGTTTAGGGAAAACTGCGAGAAATTACATTCAAAGGTTCCCCCAACAATGGGGACTTTTACTATGTTGTTTAGGACACTTTCCCCCATATCTCTGCCAAATTTCAAAACTACATGATTTTTTTCCCTTATTTTTCCTTTCTTGCCTGGAATATAATGTATTTTCCATTACATGTCCTGTGCTTGTACCGTGATCGATTTTTAATAAATTCAACTTTAATGGTTGTGTGATATTTCTCCACTTGTTTCATGATGTAAATACACAATATACAGTTTATATACAAAGATATAACCCCTAAATATAGAGAAAGTGCGATGTACGGGTTTCTTTCGAAATCTCGAAATTTGACCGAAACTTAAATTGTTATAACTTTTGAACATTTGAAGACAAAATAACGAATGACTACTCACTTTAAAGTGAATTTATTTCCCTACAACTTCTTTCATGAGAACATTGCTGTATACCTAAGGGATGAAGCGCTAGAAGACAAAGCGTGTCGAAAAACGCGAGGCGAAAGAGCTTTTTTCGAAAATTTGTTATATTCGTTGGCGGATATCTCGAAAACTAGTGAAAATAGCAAGAAATGTGCAGGAACAAACTTGTAGGAAATTTTATCAGCTTTAATTTTGTATATAGCAAATGTTTCCTCTACGATGCACCATTGTTTAGATATAAGCGAAAAACCAAAAATGGGACCTTCTGCGAGCCCCCCTGCCCCCCGCTCACCCCCCACCTTCGGGGACTTTTAGTATGTTATTCAGGAGACTCCCTCCGACATCTCTGCAAAATTTCTAAACTACACGATTTTTTTTTCTATTCGGTGTTTTTTGACGTTTATTGACTGAACTATTTATCATATCTAGCTAGTTTAGGATTAGGTTACAATACAGCAGAGTTATGTCTCATGAATGAGCCTTTTTATTTAAATTATATAATCTGATATAATATCACCAACCTTCAGCATCCAGCAGTCTTGGAATGCCAAGCTCATTGTTGGCAACATCAAATGCATTATTAAGGTTGTCGATATGTCGGGCAGGCTGCAATGCATTGAAATTGATGAGGTCTGGACGATGTGCATGGATGAGAGCATTGAAGCCAAGACCACTGCGCCATGAACCTGTAAAAAATATAATCAATGTTAATTCAATATTGTCAACATTATCCCTAGTAGAATACGTTTCCCCTTACTGATAACTAGTTATTCTTGTTAACATTTTCTCCAATTCTACCTTTCTAATGATGAGCTAATAATATTTTTATTGATTAATGATACTAGTGACAATATACTTTGAAACGACATATAGATCTAGATTAAGCCTTACATTAAATCACACCCTTTAAATTAATATTCAGTTTTGAAAAATGTATAACCAATTAAAATGACTTGGTATTTAATTTAATTTTTTTTAATTTTTTTGACACAATTATTGTATCTTCACACACAAAAATTGTTTTCTTCAAAGACCTCTTATTGTTGATTTAAATTTGGTTAATAAGACATACTTATTTGATGTTAATTAACTATTTATTATTTAAGTATTTCGGCATAGTAATGCCATCTTTTATAAGTATATTACAAGGTAAGGAATTCTAACTCAGTTTTATTTCCACTATTCATGGTTTCAATCAATGAAAGAATAAAAAAAATAAGAATGAAAAAACTAACAATTATTAAAAGTAAAAACATAATATTAAATACTGCATTATAGCATAAGATATTATTTTCTGCAATAAATAAATACCAATAAATAATAAAATAAGTAACATTGATTTAGAGTAATAGTTGGAGAATTCAAGTTTTTCAGCCTTAAGCACTAGTATATAGTAAGGAACTCAACAAGATATTAGAGCTGAATACGTAGAATGTTTATAGGTTATTTATTTTATTTTACTGCAGTCCCTGTTAACGAGCGTGAGCTCATTGGGACCTTTGTAAAATAAATAAATAAATAAATGTTATTTACCCACATTCAAAATCTATCTTCCCCCCAAAAATAGAGATACAGCTGTCAGATCTTTTACAATGCACTTTATGATGTGTGAATATAATATCTAATTAGATTTTCTGTGTATATATATACAGTATATATATATATATAACCCTTTCTATTACTGGTATATAATAAAGCAATTTGGATACAGAAACTAACCTGTAAAGTCCTGAATATTGACACCTGGATAACCATTTGTCTTACGCTGGCACCAGAGTAGCAAAGCATCTTTAGCTGATTTCTTCTCACTGCTTTCGTTCTCTTCATCCTATAAAAAGGAGAGATAAGCCATCACAATATAAAAACACTGCAATGATAATCTTTATAGCCATATGCTTGTTAATAATTCAACAGGTGCGGTGGGTAACTCATTTCAACTCACCACATCAATTTCTATCTCTTGGATCTGGAATCTCAAGATGATTGTCCAGATAAGTCCTAGAATAAGTCGTGGATTTCCATCCACAATGTCTTCTGCACCAATACTTTCCAATCGAACCTGTAACAGATATAAAAAAATCAGTAACTTGTTCAGAAATTTATAGAGCAAATAACAGATGTATACCAAGGTTTAATAATATTAATGTTCTTTTCTCATTATTTAAGACCTATCTGACAACGTTTTAATGCTGCATATGTTAATGATGTTGAATATCTCTCTGAATTCACATGATATATCCATGTTTCTTACAAAAAAATATAATTGAAACTGCATTATATTGTATCTTTTAATGAATAATAAATAATAGTATA